>CM069432.1:69079140-69692419 GCA_035610365.1 Aquatica leii
CAATAATCAGTTCAATGCGTACCCTAAAAATCCATTTTGATGTGCGCGTCGTCTTAAACTTAAATCTGATACGGATTTTAGCTCAAAATACGTAACATTTACTACAAGCAATTTTTTTTATTGACATTTATTTGTAGGCTTAGTGATATTTTGCTATATTGTTCGTAAAATTTTTATTTTTCGATTTTCAAATTTAAGAGATCTGTTAAAATTGTCAGTACAATTTTATAATATTACTTGCGTCTAGTATTACATTATTACATAAATCTCTTAGTAAACAAAAATGTAACTATGGTAGTGTAACTACACTTGATACTTATTTAAATTTAATACTTGAAAGAATTAACCTAACTGTAATACCAACGTAAAAGTAACATACAAAAAATTTGTTTTTGTTTTAAAGTAGTATTTTGTTAAATCTGGTGGCGCTTAAACAATTGTTAACTATTCAACCGTAACTTAGTTATATTTGAAACATTTGCGGTTTTTAGTTTCAGTGCTTTAACATTATGAATAAATAGTAGGTATGTTTTATTAGCAAAATTTAATTTTAGTTAGTCTACTTAATGATTTAATAAGCAATTAATAGTTAGATAAACATTTTTTAGTATTTTTTCTTTTCTATTTTAAGTGTCAGTTAACAGAAACTTGTAACCTGTACATAATAGATATATTACAAAGACAGTTCATTAACATGGTGGAGATGTATAGAACAATATGTCAAAGACATATATAATAAGTATAATAACTGTATAACTTATACAGATCAGATATATAAACAAATACATCAGATATGTTACATAGAAAAAACTGTATACTGCAAATATATATTATTAAAATATATATCATGTAGCGCTAACAGATCAGGTACAAAACCTATTTCAAAGCAGATCTGTACATTTGAATGTATTTAAAAGTACGTAATATTATATTCTGAGTAAAAATATAAATCTTATTTTTTTTTATTTACAGATATTGTTCTTATATAATCTTATATAATCAATTTCTGATTTCCAAGATTAATTACAATAATCTGCTATTTATAAAATGTTGTAAAACGTCAAAGCAATTACATACTAATATAAATGCATTATAATCTATAAACTTGTAGCTAATATACACAAGTACGAAATTCTAGATGCTAAACTAAGTTTATATACATTTTGTTAATTGATTAATATATATATATATGTGTATAATGTTTTTGTATTTATAAAAAATACAGAAAACAAACAACTAATAAAAAATTCTAATTTAAATTATATTATTAATTTATTTATAAATTTCCTTTTTTGTTCTAAACATTGAACAATTTACTCTAAGTTCTCATATTTATGAACTTCAATTTGTAATTGTTTTCATAAAATTTTTCAAATTCATTTAAAACCCAACACGATTCAAGCTCTAATAAGATAAAAATTTTGGATTTTGCAGACTACTTCTATGCTTTCAGAAAAACTGACAATGATTTTGTAAAGTTCTTTTTAATCGTAGAACCCAACCGGCATAAAACGTTTTTAAATCGGTATTTTTGCGTTTACCTAAATAGTATTGCGTTGTTTCTACAATTATACTTCTAATGCCTTTTCTTGTGGAACATCAAAGATAAAGACTATAGCAACAAAACGTTAAAAGATGACAATTTTGAACGTATAATGTGTGAACTAGATAAACATTAATTATTAGGTAAAATAAGTTAAATCTAAAATTCAATCAATAAAAGATGTGCACAAAGCAAGAATTACAAAAAATTAAAAAAAGCAAAAGAAGTAGTGGTACTAAAAAAGTTTATACGCTAAAGCTAAGCGGATTCAACAATGTTAGTTATCTGATTCAGATTTCGGCAACGAGAATCACCAAATCAATTTTGGTAACTAAATACATTTATTTACATGTTGTTTATAGTGCATATATAACAAATACATAATGCATAGAACTGCTTTCTCCTATTGCCAGGGCAGAGTATTTTTTTTCTGTAAAGAATTTCATGTACTTTGGTTTGACACCTTACTGCAATTCTTGTTGCCGAATTTAATCACAAACTGCAGAACGTTGACATTTTTCCTCCAAAACCTGGGATTACATTCCCATTGTTCAAATCCTCTCTGTTTACTGCTTGTTGTGGTATATAATTGCCTGGGACACGGAATATAGGGTAATTAAATATTTCTTTGCATCGCCCAATTTTACTTCATAAGATTTGGTCTTAGAAGAAAAGCATTGCCTCTGAAAATAACGGCGTTTTTAGAAAGTCTAAGCGTTTTGTTTTCGATTGCACTGTTTAGAATACTATTTCTAAATATTGTAGAATCCGCACACCTCCGCAAGGCAAACTGGTCTATTTAAAATCATTGAACACTGTTGCCACTAATAACTTTCATTTTATAGTTGGTAAACATTCGAGTCCAACGCTAAACATGATACTTAAATAACTAATGTAATTTTTGAATACTATCCTTGCTATTACTTTTATCTTTTATTAAAAAATAATGCAATTAAATGAAAATATTGCATTATTATAAATTAATATAAATTTGTAATCAATGATTATAAGATTACAAAGAAGCAACATCAAAATTGTCATATATATCAAAAAAATAAGATAAACATAAACACATCATTATTATTTTTGTCACAATAAACTTTTAAGTTAAATATTCAGTAAATGATCGAGCCGTTTTCAAGCAATTTTGGCTACTCACTGACTTACGAATCCCAGAAAAAAAATTATTGTTAAAAATAATGGAAGTAAAAACCCTAAAAAAAAATCACCTAGAAAAGTCAGAAACGAAAATGTTACCCTAGAAAAAATAGCCGGAAATAATGTCACTCGAAAATAATTGCAAAGATATAAATCTAAATTCCTTTTGCAAAGATTATAGCAACGAAACACGAAGCATTTCTAATTTTTTAAGAGAAGAAGAAGAAGATATGTCAGAAACGCAGTTTAGAGCAAAAGTTGCGCTAATGATATAAAAAACGCGTTTTGTACAAAAAATACGCACAATGGGTACTTTCAAGTTTTTAGTCATAAATACTTTGTTGGTTACCTATAAGTTAAAAGATACTAATGACTCTAATAAGTAATGTAGTATTGAAAGGATATTAATACAGTGTTAAAAAATATTGAATTCTCCTAATCTTTCTAATGATAAGTTTTTGCCACAGGCGAAATTCAAAGATATATTTTTGGTAGTATGTTTTATAAAAGTGGAACTTAATTATATTTCTTAAATATCGGAATACAACAAAAATTAATCTGGCAACGCTGTTCTAACAATTAGTTAATTTATTACCATTAGCTAAAGAAAACGATAAAATTGATTTTATTCTAGGATGAGTTTAGAATATTATTAGTTGTAATGTCTTCTACTAGAGGGATTCTATTAGCGCCACACCGCTGTGGACAGTTTTTAATGCATACGATATTTATAACAATATTTGCTTCTCTTTTCTATTATATAATCTTTGCTATTACTACATTATAATAACCATTGTTAATGCGAGTTGTGGACGTCATTAGATTTGCTATTTTTGACACTTTTCAAGAAACTTTTTAATTTCTATACATTCATCGATTGTTTTAGGTATCAACAAAGTAAGTATTTGGATAACAACTTTCTATTATTAGATGCATGAATTATAGCATTACATTACTTTTTTTTGTTCTTTTGCAACACCTGTCAAACCAAAGTTGATACCAAATGAAAACAGTGAAAACTGCAGGGAATCTGTTGCGTCTGAAACACGCAACAACTCCACTAAAAAAGCATCAAGGCTTATTTGTATGCAATAATAACACCACTAAAGCTGCCAAAGATAAAGTTTGAGAAACATGTACAACCGGATAAACCTAGCACAGAAATAACTGAAACAATTCAACAATTAGACAAAATTGCACGGAATGGAAATAAGGACAAGTTATACAATCAGTTTTAAAAGTATGTTGCAGCAAAACTCAGTCAGCTACAGAAGCAAGCAGCCATTTTGCTGCAGCAAGATATTCAAAACTGTATAACTCGTTTTAAGCTGTCCGCACTGTAGAACGATCCAATCGAGCAAGAAAATTATGCATTTATATATTTCCTAACCAAACAATGACTCCTGCAACGACTCTTCAAACGACAAAGAAGACGTTTACAAACATGATGTAATAAGAATTATGTTATACTGTAAATGTGATTACATAAAATAAATTCTTTTATAGTGTTTGTAATTTGTAGTAATTTTATTTACACTCACCTCAATCAATAGTCGAAGAACGCAACAAATCAATTTAGGTACGTAAGAAATAAATTTTGATATCTTTGATTTTGGAACTCAAAACAGGTACTTCAAAGAGGTTTATTTTAGACATAAAAGTTTTACCATAAAGCATGTTAATGAAACTTTTAAGATATTTAATAATTGCGTTTTTCCAGTTCTTTGTTTTAGAAATTGTTTTAGTTTTCTCAAAGTTTATATCAAGCAGAGTGTCAAGTGCATGTTCGGCAATGGGAGACTTAGTAGACTAGAGTAAATGAAGACTTATTTTGCAATTTTTTAATCTCGTATCTATAGTTCTACCGGTTTTGCCAACACATACCTTGCCACTTGGTACACTCTACAGGTATTGTAAGGTATTTTATCTTTTCTAGAATTCAACAAATTTTTAATTTTAGTCATAGTGTTATAAGCAACTTTTATCTTATGTTTTCTTAGCATTCTTTCAATTTTGTCACTTATGATGAAAATTGTGTTAAATAAATACACCCTAAAAAATCGTCAAGTAATGTCAAGTTAATTCCAGTATTGTGGCTACTGGGATTCCCATCATTATTACCAAGTCCTCTTTTTAGCATTTTATCTAAAATCCTCAAACTGTGCACCGGTAACTCTTAAAATGTTTTAATATGCAGCAGTATTTGCGGTCTTTAGCTTTTTCAGTAAAGTGTTCGATATATCATAACTTGCACGTCTTGCTATTCCCGATTTCACCCACATTTTTCTTCGACGACTTGTTTTTTTCTTTTTTCTCATTTTTTCTTTGTATTATAGCGTTTTTAATAACTTTAGATAAAACAACTGCGACTAGAACTAATTGCTTCTACATTTCCACCTGAAAACTCATTATACGAATAAAAAACGTTATGTACAAGACTGTCTTCAATTCGTTTTTAAAAGAAATGTATGGTAGGACTTTTATAAATTTAGGTAAACAGTTAAACAATTTTTGTAAATAAACTTTAGGAATATTTAGCTTTTTATTAATTCTGCGGTACGGAATCCGTTCTTTTGTGTTGCAGTTGTAAATTTTAAGTTGGTGCGTGTAATTTAAACGGAAACCCAAATAAAAATAAAAATTTTGCAAACATAAAAAATTTTCACTTATTAAAATTGTTACTTATCCAAAACAAACAAAAATTTAAATTTTTATTTGAAAGTACAGCTTTGGCAATTAAGAGTCAGAACACTCCTAAGTTATAAAATAACAAAATAATTACATCATACAAACAGATTTCCTAATAGTAAGATATACAGAAAATTGTGTTGAAAAAGTTCTTAAAAGTTATAAATTAAACATGCTTAGTATATCACTTAAAATATAAGCAATGCTTATTTTTTAATACTTGTTTGGTTTATTGCGTCTCTAAACCGTGCTATAAACATACCAATTAAATGTATTAATTATTCTTGTTTATTAGGATGTTCCAGTTGTTTTTGGATAATAGATTGTTGTTGCGATAATTGTATAAATGTTATCTATGGTAAAGTTCCCACCCTAAATACAAATTTTCAGAATATCTTTGTTTTGTTGTCAAATATAAATCGAAACGTTTAAACACACAATAAATAATATTAAATTACACAAGTGTTAATTCTTGAGGTTATAAAGATATTTTAATTTTGACAGTGTTGTGAGAGTTTATAATTATAATAGTGAGTTTATAATGCCATTAACACGTGAGAACTAGAGATAATAGTGATTTTTTTATAGTAATGATAATTTGTTTCACAGTTATAATCCAGAAGAAAGTAGAGTGATTCTGATGACAATGACAATCCGACTGTCAGTACAGTACGTAAAAGAAAAAGAACATAAAATTAAAATTATTCAATACAATATCATCGTCTGAACCAATTCCTTCGACAAGTACAAACGTTGAAGAAAAAGTTATGTTAGAAAGTGTTAAGTCCAGTTATGTAGAACCAAATACTGGTTTGGATTTTAATTTTGTTGGTAATACTTTATACAATATACCAAATACACACATTATATGGGAGACCACAAATAGCCAGAAACTTAACAAATTTACATTTAATCGAGCGACGATACTATTCGGGAACGTTTGTAAACAGTAACCACTTTATTTTTATCGTTTATTTGTTGATTCAAATGTAATAAACCTGCTTGTCCGAGAATATAATAAATGCTATAAGCAAAAATTATTTGAAGGCATTCTTGAAGAAAAAATTACATCGCATTTTCTGATTGCCAATTGGAAAGAATTCTCTTTTTCAAAGCTAGCATATTTTTGGGAACTGATTTTTCGGATGCACAATCCGAAAACGTTTGTGAAATAATTTATTTTTGTAAACACCAAGAGCTTCTAATAACATTTGTTTATTTGTAGATATTAAGTGGTACCGCAAAATAATTTTTGAGTTATTCAAAAACATGTCAGTTGTAAAGGCTCCTCTTTGCCCAAGTCACTAAGAAAAAAATATCTATAACAGAATTTCGTAAAGAATTGGTCTTGGCTTTGCTTTAACTAGATGATAGAACATCAGAACAAAGAGAAATTGGCCGCTGTCTCACAGATATAAAAAAACGTGGAAGATGTTTATCATGCTATCAAGACATTTACAAAAAATATAGACGAGCACAGGCAATAAAGCGTGTCAAAAAGGTGACTACAACGTGGATTGTATGCAAAAATATTAATACATTATCTATGTGACAAATGTTTTTTTACTAATCATGAGTGTCTGTAAAAAAGTGACATGCCCAAATTTGGTACATATGCTCACCTATGAAGCCAAACTGACTTAAGTTTAATACCAGACCGCGTGTACCAAAAATGGACACTTATGGTTTTTCAATGTCTTCTATATACTAGTTACGTAAATAAATTTAAAAATGCACCCTGTATATTGGTTGAATTAAAGTTGCTTTTCTATTTCTTGACGCCACCTATCGAGCATCGTCGGCCCATTCCGGTTGAGAAATCGAAAGCCGTCAGTTTTACTTTGACATCGTTCGCTACATAACCTGACGTAAATTAAAACAGTTTTCTTAAAACATCGACGTGTTATGACACGATGTATAATGAAAATATCTATAATTAATTAATTAACTTAGTCAATGCAGGGTAAGTGATTTCTATTCGTTTTTGGATTAAAGGTAATTTCCATGTCTTTTCATTAGCGCCATGTGCTACCTCTCGAATCTGGGTTTCTTTGTCTGTACAAGTTTAAAATCTACGTTGGAAAAGTTTTAGTAGGAAGCATTGGATCTGTAAACTCTGCAATACAAGGGCAGATACAATTAAATTTCTATTCGGAGGCATTGACTTATAAATAATATCACCTTGTACGAAAGTGCATATGTACCAGATACGAATGATATTTCTATTTGGATGCAATTGATAACTAATACCACCTTGGACAAAAAGGCATGTGTAACAACATACGATACGTTTCGGTTGTCTTACCTATTATAAATGTTTCTTTTTACTTGTTGTAGAGTTTGTGAGTCACCAGGTAGATACGATTATTTCCAGGTAGTTTGATTACAGGAAGCCAATAGAAAAACGTTTTCTGAAAATACAACTGAATCTTGGTAAGCCAATTTTTGATTTTAACTATTTGTTGTCGCTACGGTGCTGCTCATAAATCAAATTTATTAACCGTGTGGAAAAATTTGCTTCTTATTGCTATAACTCAATTACTTTAAGTTAAATTGTTATCGTATGCTGATTACGTGAAGTGTCAGTTATTGTTATTATTAAAGTGATTTACTTACAAAAAATTTTGTATATCTTGGTTGTTACACTCTTGATCTAAGTGTAGTGTAAGTTGCCGATAATTCTGGTGTTTTAGTACCTACGTATACTTGTACTGGAACTTAATTTATTTACTGTGATTCTATCAAATTATTTCGACTTGTTATTGATCCAAATTTTAATCTAAGATATCCTTCTAATATTAATTAAAGTACAATTGTTGTTAATGATTTAGTTTCTTTCTTCGTGTCCAGCAGCTTTACAAACCTTGAAAATTTTATACAAGATTTGAGCTTCCTGTGCTGATTTAGCGAGATTTATATTTACAAAAAAAGATCTGGCGCCCCTTAAAATAAAATCACTTGAACCTCTCCTCTTTCCAACAGGTATTTTTTCAATCCTACAGTCAGTTGGCCGTGCAGGATTCGTAAATCACTACAAGCTTGTAGTGTAATGTAATACTAATAGCATTTATTTTAATAAGTTAATTGACCTTTGTGGGTATTGAACTTATACTTAAATTGGAAGAAATTAGAAAGACGCGTAATTGCATTTCCCGTCTAACGAAATAGCTAAGTCACCTCAATAAGAATCGATAAGTTTAATTCTTAACAAAGTTCAAGTAGTATAAGAATGGTAGTATTAAGAATAAGTTGTATTATTATTTAAATAAACTGTAGTCATAAAAGGGTTGATAAAAGATTTTAATTAATGAACCTAGTACCCAAAAGGAGGTACATCACAGTAGCATACTAATATAAAATTTTTAAAATAAAACGTATCTGGTCTAAACGTAAAGTTCAAGTGTTAAAATTACAATAAAAAAACTTTTTTCGATTTAAGAAAATTACTTTTGTGAATGCATAACTTTTTAAAAAACGCATATAGCATAACTTACGTTTAGCACCGTTATCAAACGCAATTTAAAACAAACCTTTACGCGCCTAAATACGGAGATTCTTTAAATTTACAGTAACTTCCTACTTCATAATGTATAAGCAGATCATTTTGAACAAGACAGATCATTTTGAACAAGTTAGTAGTTCTAACAACTACAGTCAAGAATTTTTACAATGACAAACCGTAGAAAAAATTCTGGACTTTGCTACCAACGTAAACTTTGACTACGACTGCCATTTTACAAGGCAAGAGTTTGATCAAGCGCTTGCCAAAATCGGCAAGAGCTGCCTCGGTACAGACAAGTTGCACTATAAATTCTTGAAGCAAACACACGCCAATTTCAAAGCTTACACACTAGCGATATTTAACTACATATGGTCTGAAGTTGTTTACCCTTCTTCTAGAAGAAAATCTATAGTGATTCTTTTGCTGAAAAAGGGCAACGACCCATTTATGGCCCAAAATTACCGTCCAAGGAGCCTTGCATCATGTCTGAGCAAACTTCTCAAATCTGTGGTGAACAGAATACTCATTTGTTGTATGGAGTGTAACAACCAGTTGTCTAGATACCAGTCGGGGTTTCGTTCTGGAAGATCTTCTATAGACAATCTGTTGGATTTAAAACTGTCTATTATGAAAGCATTAACATAAGACATTATCTAACAGCAGTATTCTTTGATATAGAGAAAACTTACGACATGATATAGCAATTTGGAATCTTAGAACAACTTTACAAGTGGGATTACCGTGGCAACCTACCATTTTTTGTGTCATTTTTGAGAATAAGATATTTCAAATGAAGCAGGGCGAATCTACTACTCAAACCTTGGAAAACGCTATCCCCCAGGTCTCGACTCTGAGCTTCACCCTATTTGCTATCGCCATCAATACGATATGCGATAGGTTAGACCAGACTATTGGCCGAAGCATTTGTGTGGACGACATTGCAATTTTTGTATCTAGCCCTCTCAAAACTAACATTAATAGAAGGATTCAGACTGCTATAACTACTATAGTAGCGACAGGAGCGGAAAAAAATTTCAAATTTTTCGAAACCAAAACAAAGTGCATGCACTTCTGCCAATAACGCACACCGCGTTACAGACCCTATCTTACCATAAACAGTCAAGCGCTTCAATCCGTATCCTAGATAAAATATTTAGGGTTGATACGAGACGATCGCTTATTATGGAAGAACCACGTAGACTACACAAGACCCAAAACCATACGAGCACTAAACATTATCAAGTGCATATTTCACATTAAGTAGGGTGAACACAGGGAGCAGCTATTAACTCTATTTAAGTCTCTGGTTCTCTCTAAGATTGAGTATGGCTTATTTGTATACGTCAGATACGTTTCTTGTCTTTACGCGGTGCTTAAAACAGCCGACGATATTTTTATTAGTCTGACAGTCCAAAATCGTAATTACTTACCAGATGATTTACCATATAGCAAAGGGACGAATTATTAAAAAAAACATATGCGGGATAGATGGCAGGAAGAACACAAACACACAAAAGCTACGTTATCGTACCTCGTGAAAGGTGTTCCTTTATGTGACTAGTGCCAGGGTGCTTTTACTGTCCGGCACATACTTTTAGAATGTCCTAATCTAGGAGAGTTAAGGTGGGAAATTTCCATGTTATCTGACCATTAAAAGTAATGTTAGTTAAAAAAGACTTTAACTTAATGCACATTAATAAAAATTTGTATACAATATTATTCAGACCTTGTTTGAGAACATATTATAAGCTTATTACAAAAAAGATAATAGCTTTTGAAATAGAGAACAAAATAGTTGATGCTCTAAAATGGGACTCTATTTTACTTGATTTAAAGTAACATATCGCATTAAATTGAATTAACTTTTAATATGTGTTAGAGGTTCTTGTTTAGATGAGGATTCTGTTTTGAGTTGTGTTTTAAGTGTTATAATAACCTAAATTAACTAACATTACGTGTGTTACCACTAAAGCAACGTAAATTTCGTTTGAATTTCTTACCCACAAATAGCGCACAAATTAAGCTTTAAATAAAAACTTCGAAAAAATTTATTGTCGTAGTCAAACCTACTTTCCATAAGAAATTACGAATTTCATAAGTAGTTTGCACAAACTTTGCATCGTTTACTTTTATGGAATCTGACCACGTGGGGTGTTTTATCGTTGTTATCGTGTTATTTTATTTAACCAACAAAAATTTTTATTTTCGTTGCACATGCTTTTTACGATTGGCTTCGATTAATACCTAATTAGTGTTGTGATATAAGTTTCAAACTGTAAAAATAAAATTTTTTTAAAAATATTACATTACAACAAGCATCGAAACAACATAATTTTTTTTTAGAATTAAAGTGGGAACATGTACCTTAAAAAAACTCACAACTATTTCTATCAGGTAGATAATACTAGGTACATTACTAAAATGTTCAAAAATTTCTTTTAGATACAAGGACAATTAAATATTTGCCAACGAGAAAAATGTTATTTTATTGTTTTCGTTGACAAAGAAAAGGATGTGTTTATCGAAGAAATTAAGCGATAGTGAAATTATCGAAAGAAATTATGCTCCCTCGTCTAATCACATAATAACAACTATAAAGGACACTCGGTAGTTTCCCGCGCAAAAAAATTGAGAGCGCATGTGCTAGTTTGCACACATAAGAATATGGAGATCTTGAATCTATTGTTTCTGACAAATTAGGTTATATTTGGAATTCTTTTGTATTTACATATTTTATGATAAATAAACGTCAAGGATTTACAAATGCAGTACTTAAGTGCAATACAAACAATTATGCTTATGATAAACAATTTCGTTTGTTGAAAATTATAGTGACAAAAATAACGTCATTACTCAATTTATATTTATGTTAAAATTCGTATTGTTAGCTGCACGGTGTAATGAGTTAAAAACATAAATAATATTAATAATACAGACTAGACTAAATACCACAACATTCTTTTCCGATAAAAAAATTGTAGTTCAAGCATTTGTTAAATCGACAGATTTTTTTTTAAATGCATAACAAACAATAATTAAGATGATAAAGTCATTTGAATTACTTTGCAAATGTGGTCAGTTTAAACAGATAACTAAACTATATTTCAATTATATATCTAAGTTAGTTAAAATAATCGATTTGTTGTCTAAAAAAATGCATTCTACTAAAAGAAATTAAATCTGGCGCTACAACACTATTTTCAAAATGGCCGAAGGTCCACTCATTTTCCGGACTGCAATATCAAAGGTGCCGACAGAAGTGTCCTTCATGGTTGTTATTATGTGATCTAATTGCATTTTATAAAGATTGTATTGCACCAGAACTAGTTCTTCATAGAATATAACGGAAAAAAAGGTGCAAAGATCCATAATCTATTGTCGAAGCTCAAGATATGTTAAAAAAAAGAAAAAAATAAATTAAGTTGTGGTTATTATTTACATATTTTTAATAAATGTATTTAAAACTATTATTTTGTAAACAACTAATTTTCTGTTTTGATTTTGTTTTTTGAAAAAGTTGACTGTCTTTTTGTTAATTACAAAAACTAATTTTTAGTATATAAACCACATATAGTAAAACACAAGTGGATAGAAAAAAGAAAAAAGAAAAAGAAATGAAAATAGTTATCGATGTGAAAGTATGAAATCAATTTACAGCGTTTATTGAACGGAATAACTTTAAACGAGTTTCCATATAAAATTTATTTTAAACAAAGTTGTTTAATGACAAACAAATATGCACATTGTGCTTTGGTAGTTAATTAGTAAGCGTACTTAGAAATGATTTATTTGTTAGTTGTCGCTTTGTTATGTTCTACTAATATAGCCAAAACTAGTTTCTTCTAGTTCGATTGCTTATTGACACGGCACATTTTGTTACTAATGTTCCACCTCTTTCAAATGATGAATAAACTACTCTTGCACCATCTGTGGACGCAGAAACGAGTCATAGGAAAGAATTTCCCACCTTAAGACGGAATAATGGTGTAAATAATAAATTTTTAAAAGACATGGAAAACTTTAGAATTTTTGGGCGAGTGTGGCCACACTCAAACAAAGACAAGAAGAGACAAAACAAGACAAGAAATTTGAAATGTTAAGGTATAGAAGTGCTAATAGCCTCAGTTGCTAATGCACTCAAAAAATAATAATAAAGTGTAATAAGCCTGCTTTATCTTAATTGTTAATTTGATTTAAATATATTATTTGCAAATTTAAAGGTTTAATAATCTTACACAACTCGGTATTGATTATTACCACTTTTAATTAATTTTTGTTCTTATTTATACTATTTACAATGCTTGTTAAATACATTAGTTTGCAGTTTCAATAAACTTCTAAATGTAGAACACAATTTTGTAACATTACGTATTACAGAAACATGCAATCGCTTCTGAAATTATACAAATTTTACATTCATTTTCGTTTAAACCTAACAAAAAATTCTATATTTTTAAAAAACGATTGTGTTACAATTACAAATATCTTTAAAAATGTACCACACATTAGAGACGTAAATTATAATTTAAATAAAGTGTTTATAATTAACAAACCTTTATATAATTAGTTACTGACTTATTTGTTTTGCAATAATACACATTAATCAGTACTCATACGCTCTATTATATATTTTATAACACGCTCCTTTTTAAAATACATAAAACAATACGTTTACACTGTAATACAACTAAGTTTCACATCACAATATTTTTTAACTAATGCTTTAAAGTTTGTTGAAAACGCTACGGTTACTCAAAATTAAACACTAAATTTGGTATGTACTAATAACTTTAGCAAATTTAAAAAATATTAATTTAAACTTATACGTGCTTTTACATTATAAATGTTAGGCTACAAAAAAAAGAATAAGTAGAAATTTATAGAAAGACAATTTATCAATCACTTTGTAATCTTAAAAAACTTTCTTTCAATATTAAATTACTAAACAATAATAAATCATAATACTTGCTATCGTGTTTTGCTCGTTGAAAAATTTACATTACATAAAAGATACGCAATAAATTAAATTTATATAATAAATATGCAGATTACATAAAATTTAAGCTAAAAAAATTTAAAATGTTAATTTTGAAAAAACACAATTTTCATTTTAACTTTTAGATAAGCTAAAACCGTTAAATAATTTGTAGAACAATTTGTTAAATTTATAATTTTTAAAATTATCTTAATCTAATAAAGTATAATAAACTTAGAGCAAATTTAAATATCATACGTATTATATTAAAATAAATCAAATCCAAATTTTAAACTTGACGAAAAATGTTAAAACATGCTAATAGTGTTTACAGATAAAATAGCCTGTTTTTATTACATCACAGTTAATTAGTATGAACAACGAAAAAATTAGTTGTACTCCTTCTGACATAAAAGAACTACCAACAAAAAGTCGACCAATTTATGAAAAACAGTACAATCTATTCAATGATTAGTGCCAAACAAAGAAAGTTGTTAGTTTTACAGATAACAACACGAGTAAAATACAACGACAGATCCATTTCATAGTATCAGATTACTATGCATAAATAATGGTAAGTATATAGATATAGAGATAGAGAAAACGTTGAAAGTTGATTTTATACTCGCGTAATTCAAACAAGTTTTGAATAAACCGTGGCTAAAAAATACAACGCATAAACATTGTGAAGTAAAAATACCAATGCAAATGTTCACTCTAGTGGCATTTTTGCATTATTTGTTTTCCGTCAATTCACTTGCGTTTTACTACTCACTGGTCAGTACTTAATGAGACTCAATGCCTATAACTTTCTTATTGTTTCCGACTCTAACCTAAATGACGAAAGTACACATATATAGTCAACGGTACAAATTATATCTGAAAGTCTAATCGAAGTCATAGATGTTGCTGTGCAAAATATTATTATTTAACTTCAACTGGAAAAGCGTTGAATAATGACATTTTTATACCACGCAATTAGAGTTTTACTATATTTAATATTATTATAATAAATAAATATTTTTTTAAATGTTTAATAGTCTGTTAGTTGTCTTAAATAATAATGATTTTTGTGATAAAGAAAAAAAGTTGTGTTACTTACAAACATTATAATGATGAATAGAGACTAAATTATTATTATAACAATTACTATTTTTTATTAATAAAAACACATTCAAATAAATACACATCGTTATAAATATATAATAAGACCAGAAATGAGTAACATTATTTATTGCCCTTTTGTAAGAGTTTAGTTTTTGACGAGATAAACAGTGTTGATAGATTACTACATCTACTATAATGTAATAACTAGTTGTACTAGTGTAAATAATTGAATAACAACTTTTACAAAGAGTAATTATAGTGTAAGACTAAATACAAATATGTCATTAGTATGAATTGTATCATTTATCTTTGGCAGCGACATGAAACTTTTATAGTGGGTTTATAAAGTCATCAACAACTATCAATATCAACTAAAACTTAAGCATTAAGTTAAATGTGAAGTTTTACATGCAAGCGTTTATAAACCGCATTTATCATTATCAATAAAAAGTTAACTAACCAAATAATTACATTAACAAATATAAAATTGTTAGATATGTTTGTATTATACCCATCAAACTTTAGTAAAAACATACAATACGTACGTTGCAGAAAATTGTAAATATATACTTTGACATCAAATTTTAGCTTTTCACAATTAAATTATTCTGTAAAATATATGATTGAATTAAAACAAAAATAGTATTGTAAAAAAACACAATGGTAATATATATATTCATAAGTGTTAAATGTTTATTAATAAATATAATGCATGTAGAAACACGTATTTATTCTACTAGTTTACACGAAGTTAATAAAGAAACTTCTGAAAACAACATATAACAAAGTTTATTTTTTAATCATTTTAAAGTTTTGTTTAATTCTTCACGTTCTTGTTTCTATAAGTGTAAGACACATATCTTTTATAATTTTCAAGATAATAATGATTTAACTATTTGTAAAGAACTCTTGAAAATGTAAATACTTAGAAAAACTATATTCTAATTAATACTAAATAAAATAAAACTTTTGTTTTAACATATAAAAAAATGAAATAAAGCAAATATAAAACTAAATTCTACATTAAATTATCTATGACATAAATAAACAACATCTTTTGAACACTAGAAAACAACAATAATAAAAACACACATACGTTTAGCAACATCAAAATAATAATTTAATGCAAGAAATAAATTAACGAACTAATTTTATATCATTGTGATATTTATGCAGCATACAAATATATGTATGAAAATTGTTAATATAAACAGAACAATTTTAGCTTTATTATAAAAATACTTTGAGTTCTTAATTTTTAATTTTCTCAGTTAGTTGTAAAGTAAAATTGAAATGAAAACGTGTATAAGTGTATTTTTAGTCTTTAATCTTTAAAAGTAAAAATTTTCTTGTTCTTAGCCAAAAGCAAATTACAAAGACGCCTATTTACAAATGAGCTGCAACATTAAATCAACCGTAACCGTTCCTTGTTTGGATCACGCTGATATAACTTCCAGTTCTCCTTATCAACCAACGTAAGAAGCAATTTACAGACTGTTCTAAAGAATTTACCTTCATACAAAAAGAATTATTTATTCTTAATATATCAAACGTAAAAAAGTGAATGAAGCGTAATTTTTGGGAGTGCTTCATAAATTTACTTAAATTTTAGGAATTTGTGAACATGCCAAGTTTTAAGTACTTTACTATATTAACGTTCAAATATATTAATGCCTCGTTTAAATTATGTTGGCATTTACCTTACGGGACGATTTGAAAACGTCATCTGTTATTGTTAGTTTAAGTGAGTGCATAACAATTTTAGTCGTTTTACTGTGAATACGTGTAAAAATAAATTCAGGTCAACAAAAATATCAAATGCATAACATGAGCTGTCGGCAGATATTTGGATTTGAATTTCAGCCAAGAGTATAAATTATTTTCAGACGGATCTATGAACTCAGGTAACAATATTATTTTTATTTTACCTGCAAGTTACGAAATATATTTATAACGACGCGTATATATATTATTTTTAGAAAAACCAATATGAAACGTAAACTATAATTAACTGTAGATAGCTATAAACGAAGGTAAATACGTTGAGTTGGTTTAACACCCGCGAATTTCAAAATATGCTTTGAATTATTCGTCGGGATAAAACCGCAACGTAAAAGACATTGGGGGTGAGCAATGTCAATGCAATTGTGTAAACGCCACCAGAGTGAACTACTAGACAGCTGTTTCGCCCTTTTGGGGCTCATCAGTAGTAGGAGATACACTCTAATGTTGTTCCCACAATTGCATTGACGCCCCTTATAGCTTTATAATTAAGAACGACGAACTTAGCATTCACAAGTGTTTGATGGCAGAGCCATCTCATAGTCACATCACATTGCTCACCCCCAATGTCCTTTTACGTTGCGGTTTTATCCCGACGAATAATTCAAAGCATATTTTGAAATTCGCGGGTGTTAAACCAACTCAACGTATTTACCTTCGTTTATAGCTATCTACAGTTAATTTTAATCACATAGTAAATTTTACTATGAGATGGCTCTGCCATCAAACACTTGTGAATGCTAAGTTCGTCGTTCTTAATTATAAAGCTATAAGGGGCGTCAATGCAATTGTGGGAACAACATTAGAGTGTATCTCCTACTACTGATGAGCCCCAAAAGGGCGAAACAGCTGTCTAGTAGTTCACTCTGGTGGCGTTTAGCCAATTGCATTGACATTGCTCACCCCAATGTCCTTTTACGTTGCGGTTTTATCCCGACGAATAATTCAAAGCATATTTTGAAATTCGCGGGTGTTAAACCAACTCAACGTATTTACCTTCGTTTATAGCTATCTACAGTTAATTTTAATCACATAGTAAATTTTACTATGAGATGGCTCTGCCATCAAACACTTGTGAATGCTAAGTTCGTCGTTCTTAATTATAAAGCTATAAGGGGCGTCAATGCAATTGTGGGAACAACATTAGAGTGTATCTCCTACTACTGATGAGCCCCAAAAGGGCGAAACAGCTGTCTAGTAGTTCACTCTGGTGGCGTTTACACAATTGCATTGACATTGCTCACCCCCAATGTCCTTTTACGTTGCGGGTTTTATCCCGACGAATAATTCAAAGCATATTTTGAAATTCGCGGGTGTTAAACCAACTCAACGTATTTACCTTCGTTTATAGCTATCTACAGTTAATTTTAATCACATAGTAAATTTTTACTATGAGATGGCTCTGCCATCAAACACTTGTGAATGCTAAGTTCGTCGTTCTTAATTATAAAGCTATAAGGGGCGTCAATGCAATTGTGGGAACAACATTAGAGTGTATCTCCTACTACTGATGAGCCCCAAAAGGGCGAAACAGCTGTCTAGTAGTTCACTCTGGTGGCGTTTACACAATTGCATTGACATTGCTCACCCCCAATGTCCTTTTACGTTGCGGTTTTATCCCGACGAATAATTCAAAGCATATTTTGAAATTCGCGGGTGTTAAACCAACTCAACGTATTTACCTTCGTTTATAGCTATCTACAGTTAATTTTAATCACATAGTAAATTTTTACTATGAGATGGCTCTGCCATCAAACACTTGTGAATGCTAAGTTCGTCGTTCTTAATTATAAAGCTATAAGGGGCGTCAATGCAATTGTGGGAACAACATTAGAGTGTATCTCCTACTACTGATGAGCCCCAAAAGGGCGAAACAGCTGTCTAGTAGTTCACTCTGGTGGCGTTTACACAATTGCATTGACATTGCTCACCCCAATGTCCTTTTACGTTGCGGTTTTATCCCGACGAATAATTCAAAGCATATTTTGAAATTCGCGGGTGTTAAACCAACTCAACGTATTTACCTTCGTTTATAGCTATCTACAGTTAATTTTAATCACATAGTAAATTTTTACTATGAGATGGCTCTGCCATCAAACACTTGTGAATGCTAAGTTCGTCGTTCTTAATTATAAAGCTATAAGGGGCGTCAATGCAATTGTGGGAACAACATTAGAGTGTATCTCCTACTACTGATGAGCCCCAAAAGGGCGAAACAGCTGTCTAGTAGTTCACTCTGGTGGCGTTTACACAATTGCATTGACATTGCTCACCCCCAATGTCCTTTTACGTTGCGGTTTTATCCCGACGAATAATTCAAAGCATATTTTGAAATTCGCGGGTGTTAAACCAACTCAACGTATTTACCTTCGTTTATAGCTATCTACAGTTAATTTTAATCACATAGTAAATTTTACTATGAGATGGCTCTGCCATCAAACACTTGTGAATGCTAAGTTCGTCGTTCTTAATTATAAAGCTATAAGGGGCGTCAATGCAATTGTGGGAACAACATTAGAGTGTATCTCCTACTACTGATGAGCCCCAAAAGGGCGAAACAGCTGTCTAGTAGTTCACTCTGGTGGCGTTTACACAATTGCATTGACATTGCTCACCCCAATGTCCTTTTACGTTGCGGTTTTATCCCGACGAATAATTCAAAGCATATTTTGAAATTCGCGGGTGTTAAACCAACTCAACGTATTTACCTTCGTTTATAGCTATCTACAGTTAATTTTAATCACATAGTACACTTTTACTATGAGGTGGCTCTGCCATCAAACACTTGTGAATGCTAAGTTCGTCGTTCTTAATTATAAAGCTATAAGGGCGTCAATGCAATTGTGGGAACAACATTAGAGTGTATCTCCTACTACTGATGAGCCCCAAAAGGGCGAAACAGCTGTCTAGTAGTTCACTCTGGTGGCGTTTACACAATTGCATTGACATTGCTCACCCCCAATGTCCTTTTACGTTGCGGTTTTATCCCGACGAATAATTCAAAGCATATTTTGAAATTCGCGGGTGTTAAACCAACTCAACGTATTTACCTTCGTTTATAGCTATCTACAGTTAATTTTAATCACATAGTAAATTTATTACTATGAGATGGCTCTGCCATCAAACACTTGTGAATGCTAAGTTCGTCGTTCTTAATTATAAAGCTATAAGGGGCGTCAATGCAATTGTGGGAACAACATTAGAGTGTATCTCCTACTACTGATGAGCCCCAAAAGGGCGAAACAGCTGTCTAGTAGTTCACTCTGGTGGCGTTTACACAATTACATTGACATTGCTCACCCCCAATGTCCTTTTACGTTGCGGTTTTATCCCGACGAATAATTCAAAGCATATTTTGAAATTCGCGGGTGTTAAACCAACTCAACGTATTTACCTTCGTTTATAGCTATCTACAGTTAATTTTAATCACATAGTAAATTTTTACTATGAGATGGCTCTGCCATCAAACACTTGTGAATGCTAAGTTCGTCGTTCTTAATTATAAAGCTATAAGGGGCGTCAATGCAATTGTGGGAACAACATTAGAGTGTATCTCCTACTACTGATGAGCCCCAAAAGGGCGAAACAGCTGTCTAGTAGTTCACTCTGGTGGCGTTTACACAATTGCATTGACATTGCTCACCCCCAATGTCCTTTTACGTTGCGGTTTTATCCCGACGAATAATTCAAAGCATATTTTGAAATTCGCGGGTGTTAAACCAACTCAACGTATTTACCTTCGTTTATAGCTATCTACAGTTAATTTTAATCACATAGTAAATTTTTACTATGAGATGGCTCTGCCATCAAACACTTGTGAATGGTAAACTATAATGTTTATTTAAAGAAAGCAGTATACGTATTCAAATATACAAAATAAATTCTTACCGAATTGTTTATGATTAAATTTGCATTGTGACAAATCGGAAAAAGCCAAAGATTTACAGTTAACCTTTGTTGTATTTAAAAAAAAACTATTTATTAATTACCCAAATAAATATTAGTGGGTATTACTGTTTTATTTAAAAAATTACTTTTTTTACATTTAAATATTATGCTATAGAAAAAATAATATTACTCCAAAGATTTATTTATAAAAGTTCAAGTTTTTTAACTTTTTACAACGTTTTATAAGTGAAGTATTATACATCAGGATCAAAAGCTCTACTTCTTAAAACAACACTAAAATTAAAAGCACTAAACTGCTATTAATCAAGATATACTATACCAAACACTACACGCTAAATATTTATTTATTTAATAAGGAATATTACGTCACATATACTGTACACATTAAACCATTAAACGCTTCAATTAATTGCACAAATAAATCATTAGCGACTGGTGTCAATAACACAAAAAGCTCATATTAAAATTTAAAAAAAAAGTAATTATCGCAAAAAGTCTAAAAAATCATTCTTACATTAAAGCGTTTTATATTTAACATCAATTCGTCTATCTATACAATTACCAAAATAATCAGTAACAAACTCATTCAAATTTACAATGTTCTTAATAAAAGATTTTTCAATGCTTAGCATAGTCAATGCACACAATCATTCTTGTCCGCTACTATTGCGTAGAAATGCTTTAATTCTGTTTAACGTGGAGAATGATCACCTGTTTTCTACAATACTCACACGTAAAATCAATCAATTATTTTATTTAATATAGATTTGTTTTTACAAACAGTTGCATTATAGTCTTCAATTGACTTTCGGTAAACGTTGCTTGTTGCAGCTGCTACTTTTGGTCGCATTAATATTCATTAAATTTTTTTATGTGATTCCTAATAACAAATGTTTTTTTTACTTTTTATTTTAAGTGATTTAAATTAGTAACACTATTTTTACACTATAACGATTCATGTGAACACTAAATACAGAAAACTGTAAAATCTATTAATTACTTCACATCCACAAATCCAATCTGACAAATCATACATCGATTCTTAATAATTATAGAATATTTTGTAAACGAAAACTTTTTTAGCAAGAGTAAATCTACAATTTTTGTAAGTAACGAAATGACAGCTTAATTGCACCGTAACGAAAAGGGTGGCAGCACAATCGCAGCAAACTATAAATTTTTATGAGCTATTCTAACCTTTAATTTTCTTGTAATTAATACATAAAAATTAATTAACGAAGAAGTTTTACTTTTTCTGTGAGCTTATGTGGGCGAGGCTCACACGTTTAATTTTTCTAGTTTCCCATGAGAAAGTCAAAAAAAATTTTTTTGCAGAATTTTACGTTTCAGGGTTTTCTGAATGAGAAAAATATATTATTGAAAAAAACATTTTGGGCCTCTATGTGTGTCGGTGTGTGTAATGATGTACCCACAATAACTCTAGAACCAAAAGTCTTAGTAACTTGAAGTTTGGAGTGGTGCTGGTTTTTTATATTTTCTCGGTTCTATCAGAAAATGGGTTTGATAAAGAAACCGGAAGTGAGTGTTATTTTTGTTATTTTTAACAGTTTGTCTGATATAATTTTTTCTTAATACCTCGGTCGAAAGTACGTACTTTCGTCCCTAATAGCAGGGACGAAAGTTGAACATTTACTCCCTTGGAAAAGTACACGCGCGCCCTCTATAACGCCGGGAGGAAAGAATTTCTCATGCGTATTAATACTCGTAACTATGGTTTTTAGCTTATAATATGTTTGCCTGCCCCCATCAAAAACATGCTTATCAACATTTAAAGTTAAAAAAAGTAGAATTAATAACGTACTTTCGACCGGCTATGAAGAAAAATCGTATACACTACGCGGGCCAAAAGTTGAAATCTCGGCCCTGCGCGTCATGATGCCCTCGGCTTTGCCTCGGGGCATCATTACGCGCAGGACCGAAAATTCAACTTTCGGCCCTCGTAGTGTAATATACTATTTACGTATGTAAATAATTCGAATTATTTTTACAGTTTCCTATAGATAAATATATAATTTTCTATCATTAATAGTTTATTAGATATGTGATTTATAATTAAAATAAATTCCAAATATAACCTAGGCTCGAATCCTGCCTGCGACTATTTAAAAAAAAAATTGATTTACAATTAGGAAAACCAGTATGAAAGCGCACAAATATAGGGGTTAGTCGATCTGGCATTTCAATTTGTTATATTTCGGCTATATCTTAATAAAATCCAGAAAAAAAATTATAGCATGCTAGGAAGTCAATAAAAAAGTGGGTAAGAAAAAATTTATTGTGTAATACTCTAATACAAATAAAATTCGAAACTTAAGTTTTTTGAATTTTCTATATTCTTTTGAATTAGATAGATGTTTTTCTTTAATTTGAAAATAAAAAATATGTAGAAATGTCGTCGTTCCTGCTCTCGGGCATCAAATTTATAACCGAGATTAATAATAATAAATATTACAATACAAAACAATACGTTTTAAACAACTTTGACCATTGAGTTTTTGAAGTATAGGGAGATTTGCATGTTAGTGTAACAGATAATTAAACAAAAGAAATGTCAAACGATATTCAAATGTGTACACAAATATGATTTACAAGTTTATATACAATGCAATAAAATAATTATCATTTTACAGAATGAACTATTACTTAATTCAAATTTGAGATAAGATCAGATCTGTCTTTCACAATCTTATTAAATTATTTACGAAAAGTTACGATGATACCAATTTATACAAAATCATTTTCGATCTATACAATCTATTAAGAAAATTTAAATTTTCAAATAACGATGCTTTGCCTTATAACTAAAGCCGAAATGTTATAACGATATAGCAAATTACTTTGTTTTTGACAAAAGCTTTATTATTATTACAAATTTTGTGAATTGATTTGTTTTATAACAAAAGCTTATTTATTATTACAAATTTGGCAGATTGCTTTGTTTTACATTAAAGGTTTATTTATTAATTATCAATTAACAATAACAAACGCGATGGTAAAAAAAACTAATGTGCATTTTTTAAAACTCATGAAATTTACGAACTAACGAAATTCATACCTCTGTATGTGATGATTTGACGAGGTCAAATTTAAAAAAAAATTCTTTTTGACAATACGATACTAATAGAATTTTACAAATTTATAGATTCAAGAAAATGTAAATTCTTCAACTACGATAACAAACTATTTGTAGGGATAAAAGCGACTCATTATCTCAATTGCGTTGCTACTTTTAAAAACAGCATTTCAAATACAATGATTAAATGGATAATGACACCATTTCATTTCATGTCATGTTACTCTTTTTAATTACGTTAACAAGGTTTAAGAGTTTTTAACAACGTGTGCATTTACAGTAGAACCTCTGTTAACGGACACCTCTGACCAAAAGACACCTCTCTTTAACGGACAGTTTTTTATTCTCCAAACTTATAACATACAAAACTATATAGCAAACACTTCTCAACAACAAACCCTCTATAGAACGAACGCGGACACTTCCGTTTACACATTTTTTTCATAACCTTACATTAACACTACCTCTCCATAATGGAACTCTAAAATATTATTTTATCAAATTGAAAAAAACTGGATTTTAATGATTCAGATGAACATGAATTCTTGTTTATAATTTTAATAGCTACAGGTATAATTTTATCTTAATGACTTGTCAATCATTAAAAGCCAGGTTGTGATTTTGCTAGTTAGTTTAGGATTACCTATTTCAATAGATGTTTACTTAAATGCGTAAATCATTTTGTTTCTAATGTATTTTCTTCATTTGTTTATTTTTTTTATTCAAATAAAATGCATTTTAAGTTGTAGTGTACGTGCGATATTTAGCACGATGTGACAACTGTAAATAATTTTTATTCAAAACATAGTTTTACGCAATTAAATTCAACCCTCCTTTTAGCGGAGACCTCTTTACGAACGAACAATATTTCTTACCCCGTTGATGTCCGTTATTGAGAGGTTTTACATAAAATTTCCATAGGCGTAACTATCTAAAATTTAGCGTATGGGTTTAAGCAAAAATTAAATTATAAATTAGACGTTACACATCTTCTTTTTGTTGCTGTTAAGTACTAACGTAGAATTCGTGTGTGTTTTGTAATTTGGTAGTTAGGTAATAGTAAAAATATAACGTAATTTCTGCAAAAATTGTGTAAGAAATAACACTTCCTGTTTTCAAAAAAATTAACTTCACTTAAGTCAACGTATTTAGTACAAAAATACAATGTAATATATTTTATAAATACATTTTATAAATAACTTAGAAACCAAATTAAAATCGCCACTAAATGTAAATGCCTAAAGGCGTCACTTCCCAAGTACCAAAAATCAGTTACAAAACGGTTGTAAAACTCTCTTGCAACTATGGTTTCAGTAAGGTATTTAGTTACAGAATAGTTGCTGAGTCTTTCCTGATACGTTGTCAATACCGGATTTGGTCAGTTGCAAGGCAACTGCAGTAATATTATAACCGTTTTACAACGTGTCTGAAACCGTTGCAATTACTACTTTGTAACTGTTTTGCAGCGTTGCTATAACGGTTTTTTACAAGTTATGTTTACCTATTCTGAATCGTTTCTGTAATGGTTTATCATCACGGTTTTGTAATTGATTTGTAACATTGTAGTTACCGTTTACAGCAACTGCTATGTAACTGTTTTGAAACCATGCTTATTACCATTATTTGAAACTACTTTATAACTGCTTTTGTTAAGCAATTTATCCAAGATTTTAGTTACTAACTGCATCATAAAAATTAAAACAAAATTAGAGATAAAAATATATTAATAAAAAGATACAGATATATAAAAAGTTATAATAAATGTACATTATTTAATTTTTTATAGTTTCTTATAGAAGTAAATTCAAACAAAAAAGATATAATAAAAGAATTTTTACATCTGTTGCAAGTAGGTACCAATAAACAGGTTTTTACGGCAAATTTTCAAGAAAAGCGGATTATGTCTATTATTTATAAATTTTGTAAATAGTAAATACATAAATTTTGTTAAGAGAAAAATGTCTTTGTGTTAAAAGACCATGGCGGATTAAGATATTCCTCACATGTTATAGTTTAATGCGTCTACGTAATTCTTAGTTAAATATTTGTATTAGGCTACAAATGCACATGTGCAATTATAATCGGTTCAATGATCATAATCTCGACTGTTTTTTTAAAGATTATAGGTGTTCGCAATGGCGATCGAATTTACACGTTCTGAACACTGTGTGTAATATTGTAATGTCCTTGCAATCAAATTCTATTTTATCCTAGAAGAAAATAAAATCAATTTAAAATTTGCTTACTTATAATTGGCAACTAATTCGTCAACGTTGATTAAATTAGAAACAGTAGTTTAAATGCACGATTAAAATTATAGTAATATAATATACCAATAATTGTACTTACGTAGTTTTTAATTAGAAACACTTTCGGTACTGTTTATTGGATAATGATAATGAACTATGTGTCATAAAAATCTCGTAAAATGCACTTCTTCTGTTGCTGTTTGAAAGCATAGATTAACACTGTAGTGTAGTTTTAGAAATTCACACTTGTAACCATAGTTTCAAGACTGTTACACTCGAAACCGAAATGAAGGTTTTAATGTCACTAAATTGACACTGTAGTTACATAAGGGTTTAAGAAAAACTTACTTATAACCATAGTTGTAAAATGGTTATTTCTGTAATAGATTTGAAACCTCAGTAAAGTACGAAATTTGCAGCTACGTTGCTGCAACGGTTTATTTACCATGGTGCTAATGTTACTAATTTGCAACTGGTTACAACGTAACCACGGTTACAAAATGTTGCTTGGGTTGTGGTCAAGTTGGTTTTCTTAATAATTTAACAGTTTCAAGTCAAAAATAAACTTTATTTTAAAAAATCTATTTAAAAAATCTAATACTAAAAAATAGTACAAACTTAAGTTAATAAAAATTATAAAATATGTTAAAAAATCATGCAAGAATTTAATCATTTTTTACATATCAACTATTTTGTGCAATCCAAACAAATGTTTCCACATTTCCGACACGCTTTCTAAAGGTATATGTTACAGATTACACACATTTTTTTGTTTGGTTTCTTTTACATTTAATAATTTAGCATTTGTGTTAATTTTGTGAACTTGATTGACTGTTTAGATTGCCGCAGGTTTTTAGACTTTTGCTTTTTTTAATCTACTCTTTACAAAGTTCCAAAATAAAGTGTCTTGTTGACAAATTCTTACCAATAACAGATTTATAAATAAAACTGTTAAGGTCCAGTATATTATAATAAACGAGAGCGAGCCATCTCCGTAAACCTGTTTCACAAAAATATTTTTTGTCTTTTGGTCCACTCCGCGCTGGTTTTATTATAATATAGTATCGTTTCTGCTTTTTTGTTAGTTACGTTGTCTATTGCTACGTTGAAGTAAAGTCTATTTAAAAGTAATATATTTTATTTGGTCTGGTTTGGTAATTAGTAATAATACGCATATCAACTGCTAAAACGGGCGTTGTATATAGTTTCGCTTTTTATTTTTTCACTAAATTCAGAATTTTTTCTGAAACTATTTAAACTTTTGCTAGTTGTTTTGCTAACGACCATCTTGTAAAAAAATTGTCAGCAGCAACATTTCTGCCTCTTTTTAAATACGGTTCCATTTATTTTCGGACAACGTGCTCAGCAAGACATTGTAGACTGCTCGTAATCTTTTCCTAAATGAAAAACTTATTTACTACATATTTAAAACTTAAAACAACAGCCATCCATTTATCTGGCTTGTTGGTTATGTATTGATTGATACTATAGGATGGATAAGAACTTGTCCTACACTTCTGATACTAAACAAAATGTATCATTCTTTAAACGTTTACTTCTAGTAGATCGAGTTTCAAGTCTTAAAGACCGCATAATGTCACGGAACCTTTGACGCAACAATGTTTTAGTAAAAAAAGCAGGTTTTTACACCTTTGACCATAAATTATTGAATTTTAAAACACGAGCATTATAAAACCCACGAACAAGTAAAACGACAATAAAAATCAGCACCTTCCAGCTGTCTCTTGGCTTTGGTTACAAATTATATTCTGTTGTGCACGTCTAACATTTACACTTTATAACTGTCTACGTATTCTTATTTTTTGCAGTTTGTTTGCTTCTTATTTCTAGAGATACACAACTGCTTGTAATTTTAGTGTTGAAAACACTTATAAAGAGCTTGATTCGAAGGTGCCCAATTTCACTTTATTTTTTGTATGTTTCGGATGCAGTGTTTATTATTATTAAACAAGATATTCCTTATGATTCGTTTTATGTTTTAAAAATATAATAAGTCTTAATTTCACTCAGCAGTGATGAAAAGTGATTATAGTAATTGCAGAATTAGTCAATTGCACATAAACAATTTATTCAACACAAAATTTACTACAAAAAAGTTCGCGAGAGTGTATAATTGTATCTAATAGTTTAAGAGTTACAGAATTTTAAAGTAATATTTGTGCAACTTTGAACACGTGTATCTTCTAAGCTATTGAAGCTAATTGTACCCTTTTGCCGACTTTTTTATAGTAAATTTTGTCCTCTGTAAAATTGTTTATGTCCAACTTTGCTCTATCTTGCACCGTTTTAGGATAATAGTTTATTGGTTATTTTAAGTTATTAAGCAAATTATTTCAATACAAAAATTGTGGCGGTTTTGATGCAGGCATGATTTACAAGAAAGAAAAAGATTTAGTCGCAAAAAAAGCAGCGGTGGTCATCAAAAGCAACTCGACCAAAACACAGATGTTCTACTAAACCGATAATTTATGTTCAAATTTTAAAATGCGTAAACGAAATAATTTAGTAAACCTGATTTATAAAGTTTTATAATAAAAACTATCAGTAATTACTAGTTTAAATCATAAACGATTTCACTGTAAAGTTATCAACATAGGACGAAAGTAAGTAAAATAAAATTTGAGTAAATTTTGAATGTCGAAATTGTATCAACATCAAACAATTGTAAAGATTATTAGCGTTATAAATCAGTTATGACTAGAAAGAGGATTCATGTTATCGTAAAGTTTATTTTTTTGTTTTTTTTTATAGTCAGTACCGCATTTGGTTAATATTAATAAGAGAAAAAATTATAGAATCGGTAAATTTTTAAATTGTTAAGGAGATTTATTGTTATTAGTCAATTTTTAAATTATTCAAATAACCAGTTCACCAATAATAAATTCGTTAACTTTCAACATGTATTTTTTACATATGCTTCTAGCTTTAAAGTAATAAAGCTCATCTTCATAAAAGTCTACAAAAAATATTTATAAAAATATACTTATAAAATGTTAAGATTACAAAAAATTTTTAACTTACATTTTTTGATAAATGTCAAATATAAAAATTTGTAACTAGATAATTAAAAAATCTAAGTTTTACAAATTGTTAAATGTAAATTATTTTAAAAAAGGAAGATGGTGCAATTTAGAAACAAAAAATTTAAATTTAAAATCATAATTGAAATTGGTTTGATCGTTTTTATTTGATATTTTAACATAAAACAACTCTAGTAATTCAAGAATTTGTTTGTTTTTGATGTTATTAAAAGGACGAAACAATTTGTAAAAAAAAAGAGTTTGACGATTATCCAAAACATGTTGTGCAAATGTAGATTTCACTGAATTTGGATTGAAAAATAGTTCAAAATACATTAATAGTATACATTCTTATTTTTGAAAATTGTAATAAACCTTGTGATTTGCGATATCAGTGAATTTTTTGTTTTTACAATCTTTGTGGAGTTACAAAACCTACAACATTTTTACTAGAAATATGTCCATTAGATTATATTACTTTAAATAGATGAACACCAGCATGGCTGTTACTTTCTGACAATTTTACTAGTTTTTCTAACTGCTGTAATGCTTTTTCTGGAGAAAGCTCACGCAAATTCCATATCTTAATAAATCTTATGTAAGAATTATTAAGAAATTCTAAACGCTATCAGCAGAAATTTATAGCATACTGCGCTGAACTTCTGCAGCTCTACATTTATATACGTATAGTTCACAAACAAGTACGTGCTTGTCTTTCTGCAAAAAACATACACAAACTTGTCCGGAGCTGACAGTACTTATAAGTAGCTGATATTTAATTTATAAGTACCTAATCAAAATCACGCGCATATCGTATTATAGAATACTAAAATATTCATTGTTACAATAATTTTGCAGTATCAAATTAACCACTTTATCAGTTTTAGGTAAAAAAGTCAAATTGACCCCTTTGGCGGCTTTAGTGTTATATCTTTACAAGTAACTTTGTACAAATTTGTATTGTTTGAGTTAAAGATAAGATAAGATAAGATAAGATAAGATAAGATAAAGATAAAAACTGTATTAACAATATAATAGTTTATTATAATTTTATTTAATAATTAAATGATTTTTTTCTTTTGTCTGTTATTATATTGTTTCGGGTATCAGACAAAATCTTAAAGTAATTGTAACAACCAAATTAATCGTACGTATGTATTTATTCTTTTAACGTCTTAGAATTGTCAATTATTTTAAATAAAAACGATCAAGGTTTTTAATTAATCAATTGTTTTATTTTAAAATTAACTAAAATGTTTTTAATGTTATGTAAGGTAACTGCTTTTGTCATAAAACTTTAAAGCTAAATCGTTATTTGAATTTCAAATCAGTCACATTGAGATATGCTTCGTTTATTCAAATGTACAAATTTTTGATTTTGTGTAATTACCACGCAATTCGATTTTACAAAATCGAAACTGTTGTGTTTTTACAAACCGAATTTGATTTGCAGGTGTACGAGAACAAGTAACTGGACCGAATCTTGACGTAAACAAATTTGTTTAGTTGCAATAGAAACTTAACTGTTAGTCAGTAATTTCAAATTAGGAAAACAAACCGAAGTTACATTTAAATTGCCAATAAGATTTAAAACAAATTTGGTTTGTGTTGAGCAGGTATGGCAGGTAATAGTTTAGGTTAGCTGATAATGTATGTATTTTAGTTAACTTTGATAATATGAGTTTTTTAATTATTTAAAAAAATAGCAATATAAAAACGTTGAGAATACAAAAATGAAGAATGTACAGAATGTTCTATGCTGTTAACTAGTATTATATTAAAATTCAAGTTTTATGAGACATTGTTTTTATAGACCATGTTTGAACAAATGCAAGATTATCCTTGTAAAACGATTTTTTTGTACTATTTTCTTAATTTGCGTTTTTCGTGCGTTTTTAAAATAAAAAACTATAAACTAGTGTTTTAATGATTTTTTTAGCAGTTGGAAAAAATTAAATTTAAGACGGCTGTTTATATTCATATTTAACACTATCTAAATTTAAAAAAAAATTGATAAATTTTATTTGCAATATGACAAGCAATCTTTAGAAATTGACGCAACAATAACAAAATAAAGGTAATATCCGAAAATGTTATGTTTTTCTATTTTTATTTACAACGGAAGAAATATAAACTTTGTGAACAATATATGTTTTTTGAATACAAATATAGACGTATCAAAATATTCGAAATACAATACATTAGTAGTAGCAAAAGTTTAGATATATGTAGGTATATTTAAATAATTTTAATAATGACAGAAATACTGATCAAATTGTCATCAGACGTCAAAATTAATTTACAGTGAAATAAAAAAAACTAGACGTTAACGTTAAGAAAATAATTAAAATGTTGCTTTTTTCAGATTTTAGATATATACACAAAAAAATGATGTTTCAAATTTGTCGCTAAACATTTTAGAAATACACATACTTAAAATTAAAAAAACATGAGTTCCAAATGATTTAAAGCAATTTATTGGTAAGATTAACAAACGGTACTATAAACCTCTTCAGAATACTAAGTAATACAGCGTGGCATGGTCAGTTGTGTCATATAGCACTAGCAAGACATTACTTTACCTTATAATTAAAGTTAAGTGTTGTATAACACTATACTTATTTTAGTACTAAATTCAGTATTAAAAATTTTTGCATTGAAAAACGCATTATTAATGTTTAAATTATTCCTATGTATTTGTAAATATGGAAAATTTTAATTGATGAGAAATAATGCTAAGATAACAAAACCAAGTATTTGTAATAGGTTTTTTTAATACAAAAATTTTCAATGCTGAATTTAGTACTAAAATAGGTACAGTGTCATACGGCACTTAAATTTGAAAAATGATTTCGTTTATAGCCATATAAGCACTTGTACAGATATTTAAATTTTGAATAAATTATTATTAAAACTTTTTAATAACAAAACAAAAAATGCTGAGTTTAAGTAATATGCACATACCTAATTAATTATTTTAAGAAATATCAAATTGTCTCCGAGATAAAACTACTATCTGAATTTTCTTATGTAAAACATAAATGCAACTTTTTAATATTTGTGCTTATTTTTTTATGTATGAAGTACATTATGATTAAACTACGTTTGATTTTATTTATTAAAAACTGTTCTTAAATTAAATTGTTTTTTTTTAAATAAAATAATTATCTTTTATTTTAAAACCGTTTAACAATAATAAAAACACGTTTTTGTATTTCATTTAGTCTAATAAAAATTTACAAATGTTTTTATAAATAAATTTAATTATTGTTAAACTAATATTGTATTGTAACGCATTGTACTCGTCCAAAAAAATTTAGATTAGAATTCCTTATCCATAGAAAAGAGATTAAATGTATTATAACAATGGATTTGATTTACGCTTTACACTCAACCTTTCTGTGTAATTTATGTATTGATAGTATTAAATAAAAGTAACATTATGTGAAAGTAATTATTATTGTAATTAGTTTAATAAAATATTTTAGTAATACGATATCTACACATTAGATATATTTTAACAAACAAAATTATGTTACGAACGTCATTTGAATTCATAAATACTATTATTATGAATGTGCTCTTAAATGAAGGTTTATATCAAAACAAATAAAATAACATTTAACATAATTACTTAATTGCGTTACTATGATTAAAAAAACACAAAAATTAATAAAAAGTACAGATAACATTTTTTTAGTTTTGTTTATTTTATATAAATTTAGCTATTTTGTTATAATAAAATTTAAAATAGTGATTTGAGTTTTTTAAATAATATATCTGAAAATGCTGTTTTAAATAACTAAAAGTGTTGTAAAATACATACTCACTTTATGGTAAATAACTATATGATTTAATTTACAATAACTACACATTCAATACATTTCTTAAAAAAATGAAATTTATTGATCGGAAGCCTATTTACGAATTTGCAAACAATAACTTTACTGTTTTGTTCCGTATATTAAATGATTCTATAACACACATTGCATTAGAGTATTAAAGTACTTTGCACTTAAAGATTAAATCGTTTTTGTGTGCAATAATAGAAAAATGCCAAGCAGCACATTTTGTTCTGACAGTCGTTTAAAGATTAATCGTGCGAAAGCTTATTATTGAATAAGAAATTTTGACAAATGGCAGTAATTTTAAACCCAAATTTAAAATTTTCAATTATATTACAAAACGTGCAATTTAGAAACATTTCCTAAATTTTAAATAAAACGTATAATTGCAAACGTTTTGTAATTAATAATTTCTAAATTTGTAGTGTAATTGTAATAAAATGTAGAAATTGTATTTTATTAATTCTAAATGTCATCAACAATATTTTATTTTAATGTACACACACTTTTAACAATTGTCTAAACAATTAAAAAAAGCTTCCGGTACATTCTTCTTGGTTCTATGTATCATAGAATACATATAGGCACTATATACTAAAACACTAAAGTACACTTGTACAAACAATAAAAAAAACACTTTACTTGTAGTATATATATACTATTTTTACAATACAATACAAAACAATTTCAATAGACCTTTATCAAGTATAAATCTGATTTCACCAAATTAATTGGTTTCTAAGTACTTACTTATGCTACATTAAATTAAAAAAAAAAAAGAATATTAGCCTTTTATAGGGTAAAAGTGAAGTTTCAGTCGTACAAAATCACAGTGATTGGAAAAATAATTAAAGTTATAGTATAATTTTGTAATATTGTAATTTTACACAACTTTCTTCCTAATAAAGTTGTTCAATTATTAATTATTATTATGCATTAAAAAAAGTACTACTAACACTAAATACTGACAGAATTAAAGTAAAAGCATTTATAGGTTTGTTGTATTTGGCACTTAATTTTGTCGAATTTATAGGTTACTTTGAACAAGTTATACATTTTTTTAGATGGCAATAATAAATAAGTAACAGATTCATTTATGATCAAGGACGTATAAATATTTAAACTAATGCTTCACCATTTTCTAAATAGATGTCAATAATGCTAAATGCACATTTTACAGTAGGTAAAAAGCTAAAAATTTGTCAAAATCAATACGGTTTTTGGTAGTACACAAAAAACTACATACATAATCAGGGCCATTTGATGTCACAATGTAGTGCCATTAGCGATATCAAACCTTTAATTTTTTTGTTTTACTATTTGCAAAAGCAAAGTAAAGTTTTTTAATTTAAATTATTTTTTTTAGTTAATTAAAGTCGTTTTACTTAATTCGGTTTCCGATCAGTAGTCATTTATCGAAAACACGGTGGCTATTTCTTCTTAAGTCATTTCTACATGGTTTAGAATCTGGCTTGGCTCACAAATTGATTACCTAACTCGGTAGTGGTTCTTTGTTAAATTTTTGTTTGTTTTTCAAGTAATCGTTTTCTTTCTCACCTTTTCAGAGTTTAGATTATGGGTTGGTTCACAAGTGGATAACTTTGTTACGGACGAAATTTTTATTACGTACGACTGTGTATATTGACTTGAAATTAGATTCCGGTTTTGACGCCCTCTACCGATCTTTTTCTCGTGGTTGTCATTTGGCGAAAAATCGTGATGCTGTCAATTGCATATAATGGTCTGGACGTTTTGAGTAATTTCTTTTTCCAATACCATCCGGAATAATGGAAATTCAATTGTAATTACATTAAGTACATAAAATATTTGAGGCGTCACAGGGTAAGATAATTGCTGTCGTTTATTAAAATTCGTTCGTAATTCCTGTTTCATTTAAGATCCATTTTCTATCTGCTTCGAGCACATGTATGTTTGCAATAAAGGAATAGTGAATCGTAATTTTTACTAGAAAATCACGTTACCGTACACATACGCTTTTGGAAGGCGGTTGCTACGCCACCAAAAAGGAGGTCTCGATAAGCCTTACCGTGGGAGATGTTACTACCTGTGAATTACTCGACTGGGTTATCAGCCACCTGTTCTACGTTACTATTGATCTGAGTTGATACACTGGAGTCCTATTCAATACTAAAGCCAGACGTTCATTGTGTTATCAGCCACCTGTTCTGATTCGCTGCGTGCAGTAGTCGATACACCGTTTTTTATACATATTTAATGAATTATTAATACTAATTGTTTTAGCTTAATATTCTTTGTGAGTTGGTGTGTGACACGATTTGTGGTTAATGCTTATTACAGGCCACTGGAGGGGAAAAACGTTTTCTTCACGCTAGTGGAAGCTGAACTTCGGGTGAGTTACTTTAATTGATTTTTATGTATATCGTTGTCACGAAAAATTACTCACAAAATTTTGGTTCATATTAACGCTCGTAAATATATGTAGTGTGTAGCTACCAATACGGTGATTATAATCATTGAGTTTACTGTATCGCATACTGTGTGTGGGTGAAGAATAGTTACTTCGATTTACTTTAAATGTGTGTTGTGTGTTGCCGATACTGCAGGCATTCACGTACTAAATCTTCTATATAATTCTATAAATTTACTTGTTGCGAAATTAAAGTTTACTACCTTTATTAATGTTTATTGTTAATTCTCCTAGTATTTAGGATTTCAGAATTCAACGTATAACGATTATTCTGCTACTCTAAGTTAAAGCTGTGATATTTGTTAACTATAACCTTAAAGTGATTAAATTTGTTAAGCTCTCCTGTTAATTCTCTCTCTCTCTTGTGGTTATTGTTCCCTACTAACTAATTTGGGCTACTCGATCCGCCGAGTATAAGGATTACGAACCTTTAATTGAGTTACAAGTTTGGATCATCTGTCGTGAGCGGGACAGAACCATTACGTTGGATCAGCTCTGGCGCCCTTAAGCATATTTGCTTTTTTTTTTGGACCTCCCCTACTCCCGACTATTGTGAGTTGGCCGTGCAAGGTTCGTAAAACCAAAAGCTTGTAATAACCTAACTTTTGAGAAGTTCTTAGTTAGATTTCGGTTGCTTGTTTGAGTTTTGCGATTTATCTCATGCCCTGATGAAGTAGTTCCTTACGAAAGTGGGCGAAACGTTGGCAACTTCGGTTACAACAACAATGACACGGTCCAAACCCGGACATTTTTATCTTAGTATAGATCCCGGCCGTGGAAGCCTTCGCTATTACATTAATTTATTATTGTTTTGTTTTGTATTAAAAATTAAACAAAACGGTTACTGATTATACTATAAGTATTTACACACATAGACCTTAATGGTAGTTTTTAAAAAAACTATAAATTGATTTAAATTTATAAAAAATAATTTTAAATATTTTAATTATAAAAATTAAATATGTGTTTTACAATAATATAATAATCTTCAAGAAAAATAACACTATTATGATATATGTATGTATGTATAGTTTTTATAATACAAAGCAATAGGAAATCTATTACAATGTTATTGTCGCTTTTAAAGATTACGTTTTTTTTGTCGTACTTGAGTATGTGATTTTTGAATAATTGTAATTTTTTAATATATTATGTAATGTATAAATCTTGTTTATTGTTTTTTATTTACACAACCAATTTTGTTTTTTAACCTGTTTGTTTTGTAATAACACTGTTGTAAAGTACATGTATCTAAATTAAAGCGGTTAATGTAAGTTACAGCAACGCAAGTGCGTATAATGCGACATTTATCTACCGAATTTCTCAAGTTTAATAAGTTCTCTTATATTTTATTTATCTTATATTAACTTTCTCTAACAACGCACAAATAGAAAATAAACAATGCTAAATTACTTTGTATTAAACTTTACATTGGAAGCTTATAATACTTATTTGTTTAAAGTAAAACTTGTTGATTAAATGTAATTTTCCATTATTTATTACAATTTATTATATTGTGCGTGTCGTTTAGATTAATTAATATAAGAATATGTTACGTTTAAATTATATTATTGTTTTATAACTTCCTTTACATCTTTTGCACAAATGCTAATATAATACATTCAACACAACACAAAATTTAGATGAATGATAGATTAAGTGCTTATTTAAATTATACGATTGTAAAATATAAAAAAAATTAATTATTTATCTAATTAAAAAATAGTAATAAAACAAAACAAAGAATCTTGGAATATCTCTTAAATATACATTTATTTAAACAGTAATATAAAGTTTTATTTCATTGTGAGCATGATGTAGATAGATTACGGCGTCTATATATTATATTTATGTCACATATACATATTTTCAAAATCAAAATAAACAATCTGTGACAATTCTATTTGTTTTGTAGAAATCGCACACAGTTAGCGTTTACTGTGTACGTTGCAATGTGTTTTACAGTACAATTAGTATCCACGTATAATTTTAAATTTAAATATTTGATTAATAAAATTAAGGTAACTTTTAAAGTAGTCCCTTCAAACAAAAATTCATAAATTAAATCCAGGTTTTTCAATTTTCAAGCTGCGGATTAACTAAACTCGTGTCATGGTATTAGCAAAAATAAATAACTAATAACAATACAGTATTTTAAAGTAAATCTGAGTAAGCACAAACTAATAAAGTACCAGACCCCTCATTAGATAGAAAAACGTTAAACTTAGTAAAAATTATGAATTGTCGAAATTGTGTTAAAATAACACGAAACTATAATAAATAGTAGAGTTTATATCTTGACTATTCTATACAGTGTTGCACTATACCAGATAAATCATTTATTGTTATTGCCTAATAAAACAAGTTGATAACGCACGCTCCAGATCTTTCAAAATGAACTAACGACGTAATTTGCTTGGTAACCACTCGTATTTTGTTTCTTAATCAGTACTCAAGTTTAGTATTGTGCTAGTTCGTAAAATTAATGATTGCTAAAAAACGAAGAAAATTCATGTTAATGGTTGAACAAAAACTGCTGTGCAGTACATATTTTAACAGTTTTTATTATGTTTTTGTACAATAAAACATTGCTTTTCGCTAAAATTATTTTTCCGTGTTTGAGTTTAATTTTTATTATTTCTTTTTGAATTTTTCCGCAATTTTTGCCACCTAATTCTGCGAATAAACGGGCTTTTACTGTATTTATATTGAAAATAAACAACAAAATCGATAATTAATTGAATAAAGAGACGAATCCTAAAAGTAGTCGCTACTTTTCAACATTTTAAATAGTAGCTGAACAAAGGTTACTCACCACTCGAGTCATGAAACTTAAATATTTTTTAGGTTTATTTTATATCAACATCAAAAATTTATATAAAATACGTTTGAACCAATTTGCAAAAACTTATACATTTTCATTTAACAATTTAAACGATCAAATATGTTTTGTTAAGTATAAGCACAGTATATTCTCTAACCAATAGTCTTGCTTCACCAAATTATTTATTTTTCTTGAACAGCGCAGTTTATAATTAGAAACTTTTTACACCGTTTTAAACGCAATTTATCTTGCACAATAAAAGTAGATTTTAAGTTAAATTCAAATTAAAAATTATTAATCAAAACTTTAAAATTATATGATTTATCACATTTTATTTCTTAATACTGTAATTCGATTGACAAATTTCCGTATAGGTTAAAGTCATTTCCCTAGAGAATAATAAATTATGAAAACATAACTTAGGAGACTTGTATAAATATACCGTGCACTACAATTATAAAATTTGAAAACGAAATCATTTAGTACCGTGTGAATGCTTCGACGTTACATATAAGATAAAATGAATTCGGTTATTAAGTTAAGTATTTTAGGTTATGTTTGCAAAACGTTTTTTGATAGAAAATGATTATAATCTTTAATTAACTGTTTAAAAACTTTACAAAAGTGATTGAAATTTGCATGTTTGGCAGGTTGAGTAATCAAATCCAAAAAATAACAAAATTACTTAATTTGCAATAACAAAATGTTCAAATTAATTTAAAGAAATTGGTATTTGATTACATCGATTAATCTTTAAACTGCATAACAATTTAGAAAAAACCAATTATCTTTTGCCATTTATTAACAATTGTAAGATACCGAGATGTTTCTGCCGAACATGCTTGACATCTATTCATTTTAATTTATGCTTATGTTAATAAAGTTTTTCTACGACTAACAGACAATACGATACATTGTATGTTAAATTGCGATTAGGCAACGTTGTGATGTGTGATTGTGTGATTTCATTTCCGTACAGGTCAAACGTATTAACGTACAGGATAATAAATTATAAGAACATAATTTAGAAGACTTTTACAAATATTTTCTGCATCAAAAATTATAAAATTTAAAAACAAAATCATTGAGGGTCATGTAAAAGGTATTTCATTAGTTTTATAACATAAAAAGTGTGGTTTAAAAATTACATATTTTAGGTTATATTCGTAAACGTGACTTTCTTCTAATGAAATGTAAATATATTTTAGAAGTTCAAGGTAATTAGAATAAGTAAAAATTTTTAATTTGCAAACTAACTACTTGTTTTCTTGCAGAGTTTTCTTTTGATGAGAAGGAAATGTTAACAGTAATTTATCGGACTTTTCCTTTGCAGTGTTATAAACAAATTAAGTAATCCAATCCTTAAAATAAAATTACTCATTTTATAATAACATGCTCAAATTAACTTAAAGAAGTTAGTATTTATTAGAAAATTTATCAGTTTTTTGAACTGCGTGATAATTCAGAAGTAACCAATTATCTTTTGGCGTTCATCGATGGTTGCAAGATACCAAAATGTTTCTTTCGTGCATGCCTGATATCTGTTTGTTATTATTTATTCTTATATTAAAAGTTTTCATAAGTATTTATGTATACTTTCACTACATATTATATTGTAATATTATAAAGATAATTCATTCGCAGATTGTCGCTACGTTGTTAAAAAGTTAATCACAAACACTTTGGACTTACGTGATAGTAAATAACACACGATAAACATAAATGTAATCAATTGTTACAAGACTAATGCAAACCACTGGTTTATACGTTGAAAAAATTAAATGTTTAGATGTAATTATAAGCAAAAGCACTAAATCACTTGTTTCCTTTTACCTACAGTGTGTTTTCTTAACAATTTATTTCTCATATTTAAACTAATTTTTCAGTAAAAATTATTACAGCATATTTGATCCATTAGAATAATTAACTATCTTTCATTTTCTAAGGAATTTTTTTCAATTCCTTAACTACGATGATCTTATTACCTTCTTAGTTCGGAAAGTTTTATTCTTAAGAATAACACCTATTAATTACAAATTATCTTTAAACATTCACAAATCTACCTTATTTGCTTTGTAAGTCACATCCACATGTTATCCGGTTGAAGCTTCTACGAAAAACTATCATATCAACATTTTTCAGAACTTGACTTCGACACGAATAGATTTGTTTAATTTACTAGCTGCAAAAGCAAAATCTTGTCATTTAGTCATTAGTACTTTTTAAACTCCAGCTCATTCATATTAGGTTATGCTTGAAATTAATGTATTAAAAAAATTCTAAAATTGCATGTATTCAAAGCAAGTAAATTACACTCACCATTTCTTTAACTAGAGTTAAGTAAAAAACAAAAATTAAATAATAGTAACAGATAACTAATAGTATAAACGCTGTCAAATTGACATAAAATAAATACAAGTTTTGACATCATTTTTTAATTGTCATATTAGGTATTACCAATACAAATTTTTAAATTAGTTTATTTATTTTCTGCGTTATTTTTTTTTGTAAAATTTTGTTGAACTTTGATTACTAATTAAATATAGAGTCGTAGAAAAAGTATAGTGTATAATTCGTAAGAAGTGTGTATTGCCAACACGTACGAATTGCCAACCTTGCCTTCGGCTCGGTTGTAAATTTTCATACTCGTTCGCAATGACAACCATTCCTTACTCTTTATACATACAATATACTATTTCTTAAGTATACTTTTACTTTGTATATTATAATCTTAGAAAAACAATTAATTAAGATTGCTAAGCTACAATATATTTGCTTTGTTAAAAAATTGTTATCATCCTAAACATTTACAGATTCACCTTATTTCCATCTTCACGTTAACTATTAACGATTCAGGCTTCGGTATCAAATCATTTTTATAATTTACTTATATTCTTATTTATATACCAAAAATTCTTCTTCTTAAATTACTTCTATAAAGTTTAAAATCTGGCTTGTTTTACAAGTCGATTACTTAATTTAACTGTAGTAGTTCTTTGTTAGATTGTAGTTTGTTTTGCTTAGAGAATTTTTCTTTCTCATTTTTTTAGAGTTTAGAATCTGGAATTGTTGACAAGTTAATTATTTTACTCTTTAGAGGTTCTTAGTTATATTTCTGTTGCTTGTTTGAGTTTTTTGGCTTTTCTTTTTTTTTTCTTTTAGGTTCTGATAAAGTCCTTTACAAAAGTGAGCAAAACGTTGGAAACTTCGGTTACAGCAATGACACGGTCCAAACCAGAAAGACGTTCTCATCTTATTGTAAGCATTGGCATTGGAAGCTTCTGATATTACACATACGGTGTTTTAACAAGTTTTGTTTGTTTATTCGTAAATTTTATATACTGATAAAACTGAAACTTTGAGTGTAAATAAGCCGCTTATCACAAAATTCATGTCAATCAACGATGAAATCAATAAAGGTATTTATTCATAACACAATAACTTTCTTTTTTTATAACGTGTTTTTTTAATTTGCAAATGAAATGACTCACTGTTCATTACATTACAATTTCTCATTTTTAGAAAACAATTGGCATTAATAACGATAAAAAGATTTGAAAAAATAAGTTACAAAGTTCAAATACATAATTTTCACAATGTAAATAGGAAATGATTTGTTATTAAAATTATGTGAAAGCACAACAAATTGACTGTGCATTATATTAGTTTCTATATATAATCTTACAGTTAAATGTCATTAAAATTTAAAATTTAATTAAAAATCTACTTTTTTTCTATAGAGGTTAGAAGTTTGTAAAAATAGTATAAACAACAGATATAAAAAAATATTTTTTTTTTCAAGCTTACACCTATAAATAACAAGTTGAATGTGTAAAACAAGTAGGCTTACAAGATATAGAACGATAAAATATAAAACAAGAATAATTTGAAATTTACGCTTAGAAAAAGATTGTTAGAATAAAAATTTCACTCACAATTCAATAAAAGTTTCAAAACAGCAACTAGAAAATTAAAATCATTTATTTTCATTGATCACTAGTTGTAAATCAAACTTTAAATCAGTATATAAACATTTGAATAAATATCTAATTCGATTACTAAAAATATCTGTTTTACAGTGTAAATTAAAAACCTTTGTAAATTAACGTTTATCGCTTTTTTACAAATTAGCCCTGTAAATTCGTCTAGAAATGTAAACAGACAAAGTAAACTTTAAGTTTAACGTCTACTACTTGTCGGCACTTTTATTTTACTCTTATTATTTTATAAGAAATTAAATAAATACTTTGTAATTTAATAACGCTTTTTCTCTTGTACCGAATCTTGGCTCACGGTTATGTTTTTAATTTGTTCCAGTTTAATCTAGACTGTAAACCATAATTAAATTGTAAATTGAAACTAAATTTAGTCAAACAAAAATGTTTGACAAAGAAAACGGTAAAAGAAATAAAATTACACGGCATGTATTTAATTACTTAAAGCATTAAAAGAATGAACATTAGGTAATTTAATATTGTATCAATATCAAAATTTGTGTAATTTTCTTTAAAAGTTAAAACAAGAATTTATACATTGCTTTTCAAAACAAACAAAAAAATTGTTATATATTACATATTAATTAAAAACTGTAATGTATATTAGTTTTCGAAATTTATTTTTTTTTTCCTATATTAATTAAACTTATCTAATTTAACAAGTAATAACAAATACCACTGTCTTGTTAAATTTAATGAACGACATTGAATTTGCTACTCTCACGCAGCATGCACCTAATAATTTATCAAAGATAAAATTAAAAATTATTAGTATCGATAGAAAACATAAAACGTTCAAAAAACTTAAATAAAATCTAAAAAATTTAACTATTTTTATTTTATTTACAGTAGTTGTACTAAAACAAATTAATTAGATAAATAATTAGGTTTATTACACATATGGTGGTTTAAATTGACTTTTAAAAAGCTTTGTTTGTTTGTTTGTAAATTTTGACAAATATCAAGTAATTGCAATCAATTAGAAAATCATTTATTTATAACAAAATTAAAGTAGCGGTACTTCTGTTGTATTTATAGCTTTTGCATTACATTTAAATAGTGAAACGCGTTTTCTAAATTTGCACTCTGAAGACGCAGGGATCATCTTTCGAAGCAACGACTATATATAAGAAAACTGTAATATAATACAAATAAAGCCACAACAAAACTAAAAACTTTAACATTATCTTAAGATCTAGAGAATAAATATACAGTTTTTATTTGTTACGTTTTACCAAAAAAAAAACCGTTAGGACTCGCCGTACAAATAAATTAAAGATTAATGTCCGGTTCCTAGAAACGAATTTAATCGAGGATTAAGTGTACTCCTCTGTTAAACTAAAAAAATGGGTTTCTACGTTTAACGTGAGATTAATTTTGTTTAAGTAACTAAATAGTTGGTTGGTTAATATAATTTAACGAACCAAGCGCAGAAAACTGCAATCTGACCTTTATTGCGAAGTAATAACATTCTGCTGAACTTTCATTGTTTATTATTTTGAAATGAATATACACAACGTTTCGATTGCTGTGGTATCTGCAATCGTCATCAGGTGAATACTAACAAACTTAGAAACTACTGGAGCTTATATGCTAAAGACATGTTCGATGAAGCGTTCAAGCGTACAAAATCAATTTAGCGTAACAGATTAATTAACAAAATTACTTAGTTAAGTTTAAGTTGTTTTAAAGGTTCGATAAGTGGTTTCCATATGTTGCTTATCTCGACACTTGGCTGGCTGAAAATTTCTTTGTTGTTATTGTTGAATGCCGCTTCTTTAAATTTCCGTTTGTACCAATGTTCCTCCCTGTGTATGATTTTTGCTTCCGACCATTTCATTCAATGTTGGTTATCCCACGAACGTTGCGCGATGCCGGACTTAGAAGTCTCTCCTCTCTTTGTGTGCGTCTGATGTTCTTTCAATCTGATGTCAAGTGGTCTTTTGGTTTCCCCTACGTATGATTTGCCATATTCACACGGAACTTGGTAAATACAGTTTTGGGAATCTCGACTTGTTTGTGGCTTTGTGTTGGAAATTATACTCCTAATAGTGGTCGATGATTTGAACACTGTATTTAAGTTGTAGCTTTTCCTTATACGTTTTATTGATTCTGATAAACCTTTGACATATGGGATGCTCAGCAGTGAATTGGGCAGTTCTTCTGTTTTAGGTTGTCCCATTGTGTTCAATTGCTTTTTCCGTAAAAGCTCTCCTACAATCTTTTCTGGATAACCATTCTGCCTTAGATCTTTTCTAATGTTTTTGATTTCTTCTAGTAGCCCTTTCTCTGTGCTGCACAGAGAAAGGGATACGAAAGGGTAATCGAAGAGGTCAGCGACAAAAGATAACCTCCTACATTCATAGAAATTATTACATTTAAAGCGAAATTAAAACGAAATAGCTACAAGGGTGACGTTTTAAAACATGAAAAATAAGAAAAGAAGGTAAGGAGCAATTAAGAAAAAAAATAATAATTATAAATTAAAAAAAATTAATAAAATTAAAAAAATTAAATAAATAAATAAAGAAAAAAATAAATAAATAAGAAATAAAAAGGGGAAAGGGATGAATAAAAAAGAGAGAGGGAAAGAAGAAAAAAAAATGCAACAAATATTTGAAAGAGGAAAGACAATAAGATCACCAGACATTAAAAAGATATCGGAGAAGAGCGAAGGAAAAACCTCAAGAACAGAAGGAGGAAGGAAAGAAATGGAGGAGTTAAAAGAATTAATGAGAGATATGATGAAACAGATGGAAGAAAATATGCAAGGAATAAGACAAGAAATCAAAGAAATGAAAAAAATGGGAGAAAGAGAAAAGAAGTGGGAGAAAGGAAAAGAGAAACTGGTGGAGAGAATAGAAAAACTAGAGAAAAAGCGGAAGACGAGGAAAGATGAAAAAGAAAGAATAATATTGTGATAAAGGGGTGGAGAAGTGAAGAACCACAGAGAGATTTAGCAGTGATGCTGGAAGAAAAATTAAATGTAAAAGTAGAAGTGAAAAAAGTGACAGTAATAAACAAAGAGAAGAAAAATGAGATGGTGATGCCGGAAATCGGAGGATGGGAGGAAAAACATAAGGTAATGGCGGAGAAGAAGAAATTAAAAAAATACAAGAATATATATAAATCACGATTTGACATGGGAAGAAACAAGAGTGCAAAGAGAAATAATGAACATAGCGGTGGAAAAAAGAGCGGAAGAAAAAAGAGTATGGGTAGGATACAAAAAAATGGAGATAAACGGAGACAGATACATATGGAACGGCAAGGATAGGGGACTGAGCAGAGAAAGGCGAGAGAAATTGGGGGACCAAAAGGCAAAAAACTAAAGGGCAAAGGGGGAGCGATAAAGGAAAGAAAGTTGACGAAATGGCAAAGAAAAGGAATAATGATGGAAATGGAAAAGAAAGAGAAGGAGGAAAAAAGAAAGCAAGGAAGAAGCATAGGGGGAGGTGAGTGAGCTGAGAGTATTGTTTTGGAACGTAACGGGAATAAAAAACAAAGAACAGGATTTCTGGAAGTACATCAAGGAACAGGATGTAGTGGGATTACAGGAGACATGGATGGAAGAAAAAGAATGAGAGTGGTGGGAAAAAGAGTTGCCGGAGGAATTTGAGTGGGTGGTGCAACATGCAGAAAGAGAAAAGAAAAAAGGGAGAGCAAAGGAGTGTATAATAACGGGAATAAGAAAAAAATGGTTGAGCCAGGAAAAGAAAGAGAAAGTGCAACAGAGAAGAGGAGTTGTAGAAAGGAACATACAGTGAGAAAAAACAAAAATAAAAGTAGTGACGGTTTATAGCAGTAGAATGAAAGAGACAAGGAAAAACATAGAAGAGATGATGGAAAAGAGGGAATAGTAGAAGGGGACTTCAACGCAAGAATAGAGGAAGAGGGGGGAATACAAGAAAGAAAACGGACGGGAAAGAGACAAACAAAGGACAAGGTGATAAATAAAGAGGGAGAAGAACTTCTGGAATTGTGCAACGAAAAAGGGTGGGAGATAATGAACGGGAACAGAGAAGAAGATGGAAAGGGGGAATTTACGTACATAAGAAGAAGGGGAGAATCAATAATAGATTTTGTAATGACAAATGAAGAGGCTGCAGAAAAGGTAAAGACATTTAAAGTGGGAGAAAGGGTAGAGTCAGACCATCAACCACTGGAATTGACAATGGAAGGAAGAGAAAGAGAAGAGAGAGAGGAAGAGGAGAAGTACATAACTAAAAAAAAGTGGACAGAAGAGGGTATAAAAAGATATAAAGAGAGAATAGGGAAAACGGTATAGATAGGGAAGGAATTACAAGAAAGTGTAGAAGAAATAAGAGAGATGATGGAGAAAACAACAGAGAGAGTCAGATTTAGTAAGTGGAAGGGGGAGAAAACAGGATGGAAAAAATGGTGGGATAGGGAATGCAAAGAAGCAAAGAATAACGCAAGAAGAGCATTAAAACAGTGGAAAAAAGGGGGAAAGAAAAAGAAGAATACAAAGAAGCAGTAAAAATATACAAAAAAACATGCGACAGAAAGAAGGAAGAAAACAAAAAGACACAAGAGGAGCAGATCAAAGGAATAAAAACGGAAGAAGATGTATGGAAGTACCTAAAGAAAGAGAGGGAAAAAAACATGACGACAAAGGGAATACAAATTAAAGAATGGGAGATATATTTTCGAAACCTGTTGGGAGGGGAAGAACAAAAGCAGAAAAAAGAAAAAAGAAAAGACGCGGTAGTAAGACAGGAAGAAGGAGATAGGGATAGAATAAATGAAGAAGAAGTAATAGAAGCGATAAAAAAGATAAAAAAGGAAAGGCGGCAGGAGAAGATGGGATACAAGGAGAAGAGTGGATATACGGGGGAGAAAGTGTAGCAAAAAGGATGACGGAAATACTAAACAAAATATGTAAAGGCGAAGGATTTCCGGAGAGATGGAGAGAGGGGATAATATGCCCAATCCATAAAAAAGGCAAAAAAAATAAAGTCAAGAATTATAGAGGGGTAACATTATTGAGCACGGCATACAAATTATATGCGACGGTACTACAAGGAAGAATACAGAAGGAAATAGAGGAAAAAAGTTTGGTACCAGACGGACAAGCGGGATTCAGAAAAGGAAGAAGGGCGATAGACAACATATATATACTGAAACACTTAGCTAATAAAGAACTAGAGAAAAAAAGAGAGAAAATGGTGGCACTATTCGTAAATCTAAAAGCTGTTTTGATAAAGTGAATAGGGAAAAGTTGTAGGAATACATGAGGAGAAAAAAAATCAATGAAAGAGTAATACAAAGAATAGAGGAAATCTACGAAGAAACGAGGAGCAGGGTTAAAGTGAATGGGGAATAGAGCGAGAAATTCATCACAAAGAGAGGGTTGAGACAGGGATGTCCACTGAGCCCAAGCCTGTTCTCAGTATATACGGGGGATCTGGAAGAGACAATGAGAGAACAACAGACAGGAGGGAAAGCGAAGGTATGGTCGTTGGCGTATGCGGATGACATAGTGTTGGTGGCTAAGGAGGAAAAGGAAATGAAAGAGATGATGAAAACGCTAGAAAAATACATAAAAAAAAGAAATGGAAGTAATCACGGAGAAAACAAAGATAATGATATTTAGAAAAAGAGGGGGGAAAAGAAAAAGAGAGGAGTGGATATGGAGTAATGAGAAAGTGCAACAAGTGAAGGAATTTACATATCTGGGCTACACGATGAAACAAGATAATAAAGAGGGAGAACACATAAAGGAAATGGTGAAGAAAGGAAACAGGTTAATAGGACAAGTGTGGGGTGTGGGTGAAACAGTATTCGAGATGAATATAGAAAAAAGAAAGTTGTTGTTTGAAAAATTAATAAAGGGGGTGGTAATGTATGGAGCGGAAATATGGGGCTGGAAGGAGTAGAGGGAGGTAGAGGGGCTACAGGAAAAATACTGGAGATGGGTTTTAGGACTGGACAAATATACACCGGGGTATATTGTGAGAGAGGAGGTACAGATAGAAAAAATAAGAGTAGAGACAGGGAAAAGAGCAATAACATACGAGGAAGAACTGAGGGAACGAACAGATTGCAAAATACTGCAAGAATGTTGGAAAGAAATAAAGGGAGGGAAAGTGAAGTACAGGCAGGAGGGAAGAGAAGAGTATTACAAAAGAAACGGGTATGCGAGAGAAGAAGTGGAGAGATTAAGAGAAGAGGGAGTAGGGGTAAAGGAAGAAATAATAAGGAGAGATAGAGACATAGAACAACAAGAAAGATGGACATAGATAAAAGAGGGCAGATATAATAGGAATTATAAAGATATCAAGGGTGAAGGAGTGCCGGAATATTTAAATGATAAAGAGAATAAAAGTAACAAAAAGAAAAAAATGATAGGAAGGTTCAGATGTAGCAACGAGGAGTTAGGGAACAAATATTGGAAAGAAGAAACAAAAAAGATGTGCAGGCTATGTGGAGAAGAAACGGAGGATCTTAACCACATGAGACAGAAATGCAGGGAACTAAGAGAAAAGGTGATGAAAATAGAGGAAATCTTAGATGAAAACGGAAAAGGAGCGAAGTGGATGGAAGAAGTATGGAGAAGGAGGAAAAAGTTAAGGGGAGAGAAAGGATAAAAAAAAATTTAAAAAAATGTATTTAAAAAAAAAATAAATAAATAAATAAATAAATAAATAGAATGTAAATGTAAATGTAAATATAGAATGTAGGGTGTGAATGTAGCACGAACTAATTTGTAAGCCAAAGGCAACAAATAAAGTTAAACTTATATATAGTAATTACTGTTTTTTTTATTTAGTGGGTACTTTGCTTAATAAATGTACCACCACCTGTTTTCTAAACATAAGCATTAAATAAAAGTTTAGCAAAATGTAGTAGTTTCTAAAACAGACTCAAACGACTGGTTTATATGGCAATTATTTGTCATTTGTGGTAATATGTGTAAGATTTTTATACAATTATTTTGTCACTGGTGTTATCGTCTGTCTGTTGCAAATCTAGTACCAATAATTATATATTTGTACACCAAATTACTTGAAAAATTGTTAAACGTTAAAAATTTGTAAATTTATCAAGTAGATCTGATCTCTATTAAATGTTTATGATTAATGATTATAAACAAAGTTCTATAGACACTTAAAGTGTTTTGTTGCCCTTTTTTTATAGAAGGACCTTAAAGAAATCGTGTTAAGTTCAATTAAGAAAGAAAATAATATATAACTTACCGTATTATAAGTAGACTACATTTTATACGAATATTTATTATAGTATGTAAACTTCTTGTCGTACTGTAAATTTACACGTACAGTGCGTTTTAAATTATTGTATAAATCGTGCAGCTGTTTTGCCGAACCATTGCGATTTTGATTATGGCAATTAATTGCACAGCAATTTCTTCCTAAGCCAGTTTTTTTTGGATAAAATTACGCCGTCTGCTTTATTGTCAATTACATCCCTATATTTTCACGTAATTAAATCAAATAAAACATTTTTTTCATTTTCAGAATTTTTTTTCATGAATTCTTGCAAACAATTAAATCCAAACTTTTGAATTTTAACTTTTGTTTTTTTCTTAAATTTTGCGTTATCTAGAGGTACCAACATAAAATAAAATAATTAATCTGCGATTAGTTAAGTCTCTGTTTAATTGATTCAAAAAACTAAAATATATTTTAACGCTCCGTTAATTATAGATCTCGATTAGTTAATTTTCAATTAAGCGTTTATTCTAGAAATTGGCTATAAATATTTTATAAAAAAATTTAGACCGTTAAGTTCTTTTTCTACAATTTGAAAAATTTGACAACATTCTTAAAGATAATAAAATGTACAAAATACTACACAAAGTGTTCTAATTATCTAAAAGTATTTGTCTTACATTCCTCTTTAAAATGCATGCAATGATAACATTGACGTATAAAAACAGAAACCTAAAAAGAATTTCTAGATTACTCTTGACGAAAAAAAACCTTTACCACAGTTATTCAAATATAATTACACTGTTGCTTTTTGTATACAAAATAATTATATAATAGTTTATCTTAACGCAAATAAAAAAGCACTATGTATCAACTATCTCTTTTCTTATTGTCTTTGTGTTACTATAACATCAACTCACTTGTATTTTGTAAAATTGTATAGCAATCAAATGTTTTACTTGGAAAAATAACTAATATTTTAAGTAAGTACACATAAATACTAAAATTATTTTATTTTATACAGAATCTTTAATGTATTTCTTACGGTTTGCGTATAATTAGATTGTCTAATTTAAATAAATCTTACAGCTAAACATAGTTTATATTTACAGATACATACTAGCTGTATGATCACATTAATTATAATACCAGACAAGCGGAAGTACTAGGCCAATGAAGATGACTAAATATAAAGTACGAGTAAATTTCTTTGCTTCTCATACGCAAAACCTATTCTAGACTGAAACAAAGGTAATCTATTAGAAACATAAAATTGTGTTTACCTTCACTTATTATTAAGAGAAATCTTATGATAAATATTTTTTAAAACTGTCGTAAAATAAAAATAGAAAAGTAAAAAACCTTTTAAAGAAATATTTTTATAATAAACCATTTAAAAAATATATTCTTCATATTTCTTCTCTGTATAAGCAATTTTAGGTTACAATGGCTCGCAACTAACTGCCTTTCTAATGAGACCGCAAATATGGGTCGATACTTTTAACCTTTAACTTTTGAACGCTGCTTGACTATTGTATGTGTGTTTAAATTTTAAAGCTTGAGAATTTTGAAAATGTTAGCATGTATTTAATTCATATTAATTTTGTTTAAACTATTTGCGTATATTGATAGTTAATAAAAATAACTTAATTTTTTAGCAAAATTAATTTATTGAAACTACAGCAAATAATTTGTTATAATAGACGACTTTTGACTATTAAGTATAATTTTATTGCATTGTTAAATTTCATAACGTCTTTAATCACTACATTTTACATTTTATATTCCTAAACGGCAAACTATGTATAACTTTAATAATTATACAAATATACACTTGATTCTTATATTTTTAGACACAAAACCTGTTCTCGGAATTCTAATATTTCAGTTAATTTGGGAAACCGACGTCTGTTCCAAATTAAAACTAAGCAAAATAGACATGCATTACAATTACAGTTCTTACTACGTAGTTTTTTATTCACGTTGTTGGGCAGTTTGATTGAAACCGCTTCAGTTTCGAGTTTCATGCAAGCTGAGCTAATCTGACATTTGCGCGATTTTAAATTGTGTGGGTTTCATTCATGTTAGTTAGAAATAAAACTAATTAAAATGTATTGTTTATCAACATTCTAAACAAAGTATTATTAAAATATTTTGTTTTTTTTAATAATATGTTGACATTTGGTTACAGAAACTATATTAATTTAATTTGTTTAACGTGTTTTAAGTACCGAATGATGCGCTACTGTTGACATACGTACGCCAAAATTTATATTTATATGTACATAATTATGTTGAAAATACTATTTTAGACGAGACAAGTATTATAAATTATAAAATACAATTTGTACTTTTCTTATTTTTTTATTACATTTAAACAAACGCTAATGTGTATTAAAGAAATCGTTTGTTTAGTCATAAAAATGATGTTTTGATAGTTCACTTCTATTACAACTACTCACATACTATTTAATAATAGGTAAGAATAAACAATTTTAATAGTTATATTTATTAGCTTTATCAACTTATTACTTTGAATTGTTTAATATTTTTTAATCTAAACAAGGAAATCAAACTACGTCTGTTGAATTTTCTTCTTCTAAAAATGTGTAATTACAAACTAAACTAGATCTAGTCGGTACAAGTATCAACAGTAAATACCATTATTTTTTTATATTAATTTCACGTCAATTTATTGCTACATGTCTTTAACGGGTGTATTTGTTATCACAAATTTTATTTATCGTTGTATAAGCGTAATATTTTTACCTGGATTTAAAGTGCATTGTATTTCAACAAATTATACTCAGCGTTTTCTAAATAGAGATGAATGGCTACAAGTCAAAAATTAAATAATAACAACATTTATAGCTTCTAATATAAATCCAAAAAAGTTGACATAAAATAAATTCAAAATTTAACATATAATTTGCTAACTGTTTTTGAACAAATCAGTAGAATGTTTATGTGTTGTGAACCCAAACCCTTAAATTTAGTTTATTTGTTTTTTGCGTCACTTTTTGTAAAAAAATATTTTTATTTGTCTTTAATAAATTATTAAATATATAGTCGTAAAAAAAATATAATGTATAATTGGTAAAGAATGTGCATTTTTATTTATTATTTTTACGACAAAACTACAACTAGTTTCGGCCGGGTGCAAAATGTTATACTAGTTGTAAATAGTTACCATTTTTTTACTTGTTATACAATATACTATTGCAGTTTAATAGCAAGTAAGTAAAACATTAGTTGGTAGACAGTAATTGCTTTGATTGTTTGCCAATAACAGCTTTTTCATTGCACTTTATTAGTTCACAACTTGATAAAATTTTTAATTCTCTTCTATATCTTCTTTCACATAGCAGAGACAAAAAAACACACTTTATACTATTTATAAAGCTACGCTTTGTGCTACAAGTAAGCACTTCCTCAAGGTACTAAAATTTATTAAAAATTTGTAAGTCTAAGATAATACAAGATTTAGACAACTAATACACTTTATTTCTAGCATAAAAGTACTTACACAAATAGGCTACAGTGGCACTATCTAACAAGTTATGAACATGAGCAACTACGTTATAACATATTTACGAAATAATTAAATAAAAATAAAACATGAAAACGTCAATCTATAAAATTTAAAAATTACAAGGGACAAAAACGTCCAACAAACACTTGACAAGTAATAAAGTATCAAGTATAATCAAAACTTATTGAACGTCAAGGCAAAAAAAGATAAGAATTAAAAATATAAACTAGAATAATTGAGCAGCGATTTAATTACCTACATAGTTATCTCACAATTAATAAAATTATATTATTATAGGCACTACTTAGATGATTAGTATCATTATTAAAATTGATATTATTTTTATGTAGGTTGATGTGTATCATTTCAGAAACCAAACGTTTTTTTTTTTAATACTTTTCCACATATAAAATTATGGGATTATTAAAGTCAAAGTTGTGACCCGTGTCTACACAGAGAGAAATGCTGTATCACAAATTTGCACAAGATTACTACAATTGTTTATATTTATACCATAGGCTTGCACGCTTTTATTTATTACGTTTGGATAAATAGGTTATGAAGTTTTATTTGACAAATTGTTTAAAAAATATTATAAACTTTAGTATGTTTTGTATTCGACAACAATGTGCTAGTATTTTGCGCAATTTTGTTTTAGTTTCTCGTACAGCTTTGATAATATATATTACAATAAGATTATGCAATTCCTTTAAACTCGGAATAAAAAAAAAATTGAACGAACTGTAGAATAGCAGTAATTTTTTATGGTGAACGTTCCCTCTAAAAAAATCAGGCGACAACGCGTTTTATGTAAAGACGCTGATATTGACACTTACAGAGCACCGAAGTAAACAAAGTTCCCGGAAAATATGTGAACGAACTTTAAAAATTTGAAGCGATAAATGTTTCAACCAATTACAATTAGCAAGTACCGTCCGCTTGAAAAAATTTATACAATCAAAATTCCTTGATTGCGTTGGGTTTGTTTACATCTTTACCTCCTGTTTTCTGAAAAATTTGTATTTATTTAATTAGGTTTTGCCAAGACTAAGTAAGTGTATTTATAACATTTTTTAAGTGTAACCTTTGTAGCTTAACCTCATTCATTACTTTAAATTCTGTATTTAATTCCAGCGTTAATTCTACGAACAACAGCTAATTTTTGATGGAGATTTTTACATTACTTACTTTCTGTATTGTTTCAGCTGTTATTTATCAACATAAAATCTAAATAAAAAAAAACAATTCATTTTGAAGCAAGAAGCATTATTAAAAATGATGTGAAGTTTTTCGATAAATTTTTTGCCTTTAGAGAAGGCAATCAAACTAGGTGCTGTAGCAACGGGCAAATCAACCACATTTATAAAAAAATCTGGAGTGAATCGATAACAAACAGTAATGGATTTTTAAGATATCCCTTGAAAAAAAAAATAAGTATATAAAATAAGTATACCATTTAAATATAAATAAATAATGCTCTTAAGATTTACAATGTTTTATTGACAATTCACCCAATATATGTTACTTTTAAGCAAATAACATTTAACCAAGATGCATAAAGTTTTACAATAAAAAGCTATACGAAATAATAATAATTTGCACAATATTGTGCAAAATCACCAATGAGAATATGTATCTAGATAATCTACCATTGGGTAAAAATACTTCAAGCATAGTTTTAAAAAAAGTATGACAACATTGTGTAAAACTTTACTATCCATTTTAGAGCATTTTTTAAACAAATTGTAATATGGTGCGATTAATTTAAAATGTAAAAATTGCTTATATGTAATGAAAAAAAACTGTACAATTTAAACTGCACAAATGAATGCAATAAAACTGCACAAATTGGTCTTGTCACTTTTTCAGGTCCAATTTGTGTAATTTTTATTAACAATTGTAGATAAAATATACAAAGATTTCTCCCTGTGTATATGATGAACTGCAACGCTGTATCGCTTCTTTTTTGTGTTGCAGTCGTATTTGTGATTGTTAATCCGATTTTTTACCTTTCTGTTTAGTTTGTCCAACATAACACACATTATAATCCGCACAGTCTAGCTTGTACACTACGTCACGTTTTTCTATTGTATTAGTTTTATCTTTAATGTTACTGTACAGTATGTTGTAAACGGTGTTGGTGTTGTAGATAGTTATCTTAATTTTGATTGTTTTTAAAATCGGAATAATCTTTTGTGTTAGATTTGATACGTTTATGATTTTAGTGTACATGATATTAGTATTAGGGTTAGTGTTAAGGGTAGTGTTAAGATTAGTAATAAATCGGTTAACTAGTGGTGGGTTAGCACTAGTTGTGTTAGTATGAAATAGTATTTTATTAATTATGTTATTAGGGTAGTTGTTATTCCCTAATATTTTCTTTAAATGTTAAAGTTCTTTTCATGGCTTTAATAAGCAATTGATTGTTCTATTTGAGGCTATAGGCTTAGTGTACTAATCAGTAATTATCATACTAGTGCTAACATACATGATTAGTTTAACATCTAAAAATGGTAGAAATCCATTTTTTCCAATTTAAAAGTAAATTTTAGATGTGGATCGTAATTGTTCAAAACACTTAAGGTATTACTAACTTCTGTTTCGGAAATACATGTAACGATATCATCAACATAGCATAATAAAAATGTCGGTGTGTAAATTAAATTGTTTTTAACATATTTTAGTAGATCCTGCATTGTGAGATTAGATAGTATAGGGAACGCTAGATTGCTCAGAGCAAAACCAAATTTTTGAATATGCATTTGGTTATTAAATGTAAAACAACTAAACTCAAACAGAAATTCAATAATTTAGAAAATTTGGACTAATTCTAATTCAGCTTATGGGAACTTGAACAGCATTGTAAAACAAAAAGTTAATAAAGCATCTAGAATCGCAAGTGCTTTAAGACATACCATCTGGAAAAATAATTGCGTATCGACAAAAACAAAAACTAGAATATACAAAGCGTGCGTTAGACCTGTGTTGACTTACGCTGCAGAAACAAGAGCAGAGACGGCAGTAACGAAAAGAATGTATCGAACACACAAAATGAAAATCCTAATAACAGGCAATACATTACTGGACCACCGTAGAAGCAGCGAAATTAGAGAAGAATGCGACGCCATGGATATAGTACGTTGGGTGCGAACGAGAATGCGCGGTTGGAACGAACATGTATCCAGGATGGATGACAGCACGTTGCCTAAGATCGCTAGGAATGGAAAACCACTACCAAGACGTCTGCCAGGGCGCCCCCCTAAACGGTGGAAGGAGTGCTGGACGTCCACATATCAGGAAGCGGAGCAGAATGGGTAGAACAAACCAAGGGCTTACTACAAGAAGAAGAAGAAGAAGGACTAATTCTAATGTGGTATGACTTTTTAGCTCTATCCAATATTCTTTTACTAGTTTTACTACAAGTTCTTTAGTAATATTTGTGAATAAAGATGTAACATCGAATGATATGATCTTATCATTAATAGGTATCAGTGCATTCCTAGTTCTATCAATTAATTCATAAAAGTTTTTTATATTGTGAATAAATATATTATATAAGATATTTTGTAATTAGATAATTAATAGGTAGTAGCACATATACATGAGACAATTGGTCTTAGTGGGTGTTCATCTTTATAAGTCTTAATTAAACCGTAAAATTTAGGTAGTGTGCTTGTATGGGTTATAAGTCCTTTATAAGTAATGAAGTCCATATGTCCGCCGTCGTAAAGTTGCTTGCTCAGTTTGTTGTTTTCATTCTGAAATTTAGTCGTCAAGTCTATGCCTATTTGTGTACAGATGTTATCGTAGTTAAGTAATGTTAGTATTTTTTCTGTATATTTATATTATAACGTTTTTATTTAGTCAGTACTTTTAATTTCTACAAAATATTAGATATTCAATACTGAATATGTTGGTAGACTGCTTATTTACTTTATTTTTAGTTCTTTTCTACTATTTGTTTTTTACTGCTTTAGTTCTATCTTTAGATTTCGCAAAAATATTTTTACATTTACTTAGAGTGGCTATAATATAGAATACAAAACTATTTGACAGTAAGGTATTTAAAATTTAACTTTAACAAAAATTTGAAAAAAACAGCAAAAAAAACATATTTCAATGAAATTGAGCTCTTAATTTGTTACTACGACGGCAATTATTTATCATAACTAAATAGATTCTTTCTAATACCTGGTAGCTTCAAACTAACTACAACGTCATAAGCGCTTTGTAGTCGTTTCAGATACATACTGACACTTGATACACTTTTTATTTTATTTACCATTTAACTTCAAATTTTGAGTGTAATTCTAAAATAACTGAATATTATCTATTAAGATCTCTTTTTTCGGAAATTAAAAAAAAATATGTTTGCAAAAATCATTTTATAAAAAATGCTTAAACATTTTCCCAGAATATGATAATTCTTATATAAACTCAGAACCTACAAAAAATTTTCATGTAGTAATAGTTTAATTGACGAGTTCAAAAACGTGTTAATTTTTGTAATAGCTTCTAAAAATATGAGCAATGGCTCAATGAATTCGGTATAACGTCTAAAAAAATTTATTAAAGTGTTTTTTAGCAGATAAAAAATTGCAAAAGTTCTAAACAAATTAAGATGAAGAAAAGGCATTTAGCTTTTTGAGAATAAATCTGAAAAAATTACAAGAGATAATCGAAATTTTCAATAAAAAAGTCGCAGTCGCGGAACTTTATCTTCATGGCTAATAATTTCAAATGAACGCTGAAAATAGACCTCCGCTTTTGCAAGCGTGGCCTCTTTAGCGAGTATACGTCACATAAAATAATTTTTTTAAGTACTAAAAGTTAATTAACAATTTTTTAAAAATGATGGTTTATTCTCAACATTTGAGGAAATCAGATCCTGTTGAAAAAATTGAACAAGTTGTTAATTAAGAAAATTTTTTATGACCTCCGTCCGCAAAATGTTGAAGCTTTTTAGAGCTTTTTTTATATGTATACTCAAGAAGATCATGTCAAAATAATATTTTTAAGGTGATTATTTTGTTCACAGTAATTTTTTTATGTTGCAAAAAAACGAAAAATCAAAAAATTTTAAAGTTTTTTTTATTAGAATTTGATACGGTATTACTGTTCTTGTTCTTTTTTAAACAATTTTTATTGTTTATAATCGTTTTTTTCACATTAAAAATATAAAAAAAAACTATTATAAACAAGTAAAAATTGTTTTTAAGAACTGATTTTTTTTAAATCAATTCATAATAACACAATTGTAAATGACGCGAAATTAAATTTTTACGTTAATAAATGTCTTTCATCAATACAAAGTAATATAGTAATACTGTAACCAGAAAAAACCTATAACAACATTTTCTCAATATTTCATTATTTTGCAACTTAAAAAATTTATTGTAAACAAAATACCTTTAAAAATTTTTTTGGCGTATTATTCTTGATTATACATATAAAAAAAGCTATAAGAAGCGAAACATTTTTGTGTTAATTATTCAAACAATTTTCATAGCTTGCAATGAAGGCGGCAGTCATAAAAAAATGTTTAATTAACAATCGCCTAAGTTGTTCAAAAATTAACTAATTTCAATTTTTCCATCGATCCCTTATTTTCTGTGTTAAAATTACATTTTATTTTTTTTAAATCATTAATTAACACTTAATACTAAAGAAAATACTTGATGTGACGTATACTCGCTTTAGAGGCCGCGCTCGCATCCCGAAATAGTTCCGCGTTCATTTAAAATTATTCACCATAAAGATAAAGTTCCGCAACTGCACTTTTTTATTGAGTCTTTTCTCTGCTTTAAGAACTTTTGTCAGATTTTGATTATTTCTTATAGTTTCTAAGTTATTCGCAAAAAACTAAATTCCCTTTTTTCATCTTAATTTGTTTATATGTAACTGCTAAAGATCGTTCATACATTTAATAGCTATTTCAAGAATTAACACGTTTCTAAATTTGTCAACTAGACTATAACACTAAGTAAGAATTAAGAGCCTCAATGCTCCACACAATTTTCCAAATGAACAACGCCACGTCAGAAAAAAGTTTAGAATTACCGTAGAATGTAGAAGTTTAGTTTCTGATACCAGAAAAACGTCAAACTGGTTTATCAATTGCAAATATCACTTTTTTTTTAGATTTCGAAGCTAACAAATTTTCAAAAAAAGATAAATGAGATAACCCTAAATTTTTTGTAAAACTTAAACAACAATTAGAAGATATTAAAAAAGAATATACAAAAAATTATTTAAAATTTGTTAAAATCTTAGCTTCGATAAGGTAGAATTTGTTGGCTATTAAATACAAAAAAGTTTTTTTTTTACTTAGAATATTGATCTATACATTATTATTTAAAAGAATCTGTTAAATTGTTTTTATTTATTATTATGTTACAACAAAAAAATCTGTATATATACACAATACTCGGTCAATTTTCTCAATGATAATAATGATGTATTTAATACTCTCTACTGAGCTTATAAAATGTATTTCCTAACAACAATACTTCTTGTGTAAAAAATAATTTTTAAATATTAGACATTTACCTTAGTTCAGTTAGAAAACGTTGTCGATTTCACAATTAGATTCACAACTTGTGTTGCTATTTATAGAAGTAACAACCACACACTAACAAATTTCGTTTATTGGAAATCTAAGGTGTTATAAGTCATACTTAGAAGCTCAACATTACAAAAGTTCTTTAATTTACTAATTATGCTTTGTTAAAATTAATTTAATAATTATTTAAATACTCTACTCTACAAATCTTTTGTTAACAACTTAGACAAATGCACTATTACCACATTGTCAACACGTTAAAAACGTTTGTCGTTAACTTTTTAGCGACTTATAATTTAAAATAGCTTTTAAAACATTAATCGCAAAAATGGACGACAACTTTTAGAAGTTAACATTATTATTTATTTTAATTTATATTAGGTAATATTTAAATTATTGAGGTTATGTAGTGTTATGTCAGTAAACATGTAAATTTGTAAACAAACGATTAGGAACGTATGTCTAGCTTTAATTCATATTTAAGTTCGTGTCTATAATTAATTTTAAAGAAGGTTCATATAAACGATATCTATCGGAGATTAAGGTAGTTAACTTTTTGGGAGTAGAAAGTTTCTATTACATTAGCTTAGCATATACTACCGCAGTTTTTTTATTATTCTGATTATATAAGTTTAACTTTATTTGTTGCTTTAGCTCACAAATTAGTTTGTGCTTTACACTTGTTACCTTACATTCTATATTCATTTTTTTTTAAATACATTTCCTTATCTCTCCTCTTCTCTTAACTTTTCCCTCCTTATTATTATTATTCTGATTACACGACGTACCAAAACATATCTAAACAAATGTACCTACAATTATTTAAAAATAGTTTATTTGTTAAAACTATTAAGGTGTTTTTTTGTAGTAGAAAATTAAATTTAGTTTAGTAACGTAATAAGAAGCTCACAATCTACTTTACATTATACAAATAAAACAGTAACATTTTTTGTTTAGATTTTTTTTAGATTAGAAAACCTAGTAATTTGCATGGCACTTTTTTCTAATAACGAGAACGTTACTTATAAAAATAAATAATATAATAAACCTTTTAAAATAACTTTAATAAATTAAATTTAATTAAAAAATAATTTAGATTGTACTTTAACTAGCGACACAATCAAGAAAGTATTAAATATTCAAGTAGCTTAAAGTAGTTTTTTATTATTTACATAAAACCTTTAAAAAACGTCTAATTAATTAATATTGAATTAATATAAAAAGTGTAAATTTGCATTTAACATAGATGATAAATATTATCAGTCAATTTTATGAAGTTGCTTTTATACAACTTTTTATCTAGTTAACGAACCATGTTCAATCAACTGATAACTTAATTAAAACGTCTAAACTAAATTATAAAATAAAAAAATAAATGTTTTTGAGTAACGAAAAAATCATTAAATATGTTTCCATCATTCGTCTTCTCACGAGCATTACTAGAAACTACTTTATAATAAATCATTAGCTTAAAACGCGATCGTTTATCAAAAGAAAATTGTGGGAAAAACACAATCACAAGATTTATGTATAAAACAAAACAATTTTATATTTTATAAATTCTTTATAATTTTATATATCCTGCCATAAATTTGTTATTTTTATTTATTTAATTTGAAGCGCTGAAACGTTTAAGAACTTTATCTGCTGCATACATTCCGACACAGATTTAGGTGATCCGAAGTTATATTTAACTTGTTTTAACGTTTCAATGTGCAGCATAATAGTTTACTACTTGATTTTATAAATAATTGTTTTTGTTATATTTAGCAAAAAATAACAGTTTGAATGCTTTGTAACTTTTCTGAAACTAAATTTAATTACATTTACTACACCTTAAAGTTTAATAACAAATTTGTCATATATGAATTGCCCAACAAAAATCAAAGAGAATTTTATCTATTTAATATCAAGCATATTATGAAATGCGAGCAAAAAATGTAATACAACATTCAGCATTTTGTTTGCGCGTTTGTCAGTCAAACAGTCCGCATTTTAAAACAATACATTATTTCATACATTTGAAAACCATTGTAATTAAAATGTTTGTCAATAATTTTTTAATGCACTTTAGCAAGCAGATCAATTGAAACATTTTAAGTATATGTCATCTAAACGTTTTTACTTCTAAAAAAACTTTTAATTAAGAATTACAAAACTATGGCTGTGATTATTGGTTGATAGACTACAATCGCAAATTAAAAAAATTTATTTCAATAAAAAATGCGATTTTTTTCTATTTCAACTAAGAACACTACGTAGATGGTTTAAATTGTAACACTGCTATACTTATATTTTTTCTGTATTATAATTTTTTGTTAGGAATTGTAAAAAATGTGCCATTTGACAATCAGAATTTTTCAAATTGCAAAGAATCGTTCAATTTTTAGTATGTGAGAAAAACATGATTAACAAAAAATAATTTAATATAAAATGTAATATTCAGTAATATTTTTTTATTAAAAATGGTTTGTTAAACATGAGTTCGCATAAAATATTACTTACAAAATCAGTAATAAAACAAGTAAAAATTTTATTTAAAAAAATATAATAATTATTATCTACGTATTACTTTTTTAGTATAATATATACAAATTGGATAACAATTAACAATAAAAAAGTATTGATCAATTAAGAACAAAACAGAAAGGCGGTTTTGAGTTACGTTAATGTTCCCTGTACGTTTCTGTTTATAAATTATAGCTAAACGCAAAAATATAGAAATTATAAATTGTGTTGTCACAAAGTGCTTTAACAAAAGAAACTTAGTTTTATAATGTTTTGTTTTAATTGTATGTTCTAAAGTTTTTAAGGTTTGTTTTGTTTCACATTTTAGTACTTGTATTTGTTTGCAGAACTACGCCATACGCAAAACTATATTAAAAACTACATCGGGTTCAAGCAAAGCATATTTGGTATTGTAATTAACGTTGTATAAAAAAACTGTTTACGTTTTTTATAGTATTTTTAAAAACAATAAGCAAAAACTTTTTCTCAAATTTTGTTTTAGTTTTTAACGTTAAATCACATAATTATTTTTTTCTAGTTAAAAAAATCTTAAGTGTGATTTAAATAATATTAATCTTTAAAAAAATTTTGTCTTACGGTTACGTTTACTACTGGTACGAGTACGTAGATGTAGACGACGATTAATAACTCTATGAATATCTCGCTTCATATAGCTATTGTTCACTAAAGTTCTAGTAAGATGACAGAGTTCCGGGTCTAGATTCTCAAGTTGACAAATAGAAAAAGCACGATGAACCAAAGATTCAATAACAGAACGTTTCTGTGCAGGATGATGATAAGACAAAGCATGAAGGTATCTATCAGTATGAGTGGGTTTGCGATAAACAGAATGGCCCAGAAGTCTGTCGGGCTTAAAAGTCACAAGAACGTCAAGAGAGAACCATTACTTTCGATTTCCATGTGAATTATCCAAGTGTTGATTGTTAAGATGATTAAGAAACTTAGACAATTCGAGATGACCATGAGGCCAAACAATAAACGTGTCGTCAACATATCTAAACCAAACTTTGCGTTTTAACATTGATGATTCCAAAGCAACCGTTTCAAAAAATTCCATAAAAATGTTACACAGACACAACAGGTGATAGAGGAGAACCCATAGCAGCACCAGAAACCTGTTCGTAAAACTTGTTATCAAATTGGAAGTAAGTAGAGGATAGAGACTTATCAATAAGAGAAACCAAGCTCAAGTCCTTGCCATGTTGAGACAGAATCTGTTTGATGATAATAAGCGAATCCTTAATAGGAACTTTAGTAAAAAGTGAAGTGACATCAAAACTCACAAGAAGATCTTGGGGTTCAAGTTTTATAGTTTGTAGACGTTGAATAAAATGTAAATATAAAATAAAAAATGTTGGACTAGAATCTTTAAATTTAACGTTTTTTTATTTATACATATAATCAAATTAGGATTGTTTGTAAACAAATGAATAATATTTTTAGGCACGTTTCTTGATTTACTTAACACACATATTTTAGAATAAAGTATTAAAAGATCTACATTGTCATATGCTCCTTTTAAATTTAAAAACCAGCAAACTAAATATTCATTTTTGAAATACTGAGTTGAATGTCTGTAACTAAGTGAGAGCACTGACAAACCTCAAGTTGTTTAAAATGTCACAAAATTTCAAAAAAGAAGAGAAAAGAGATCGTTATCGAGTTTTGGAAAATTTATAGGGAAAAAAGTGTGTGTGTTAGAATGCTTGTAGCCATTGAGGACGCCAAACGACATCGTGGGAGGAAGAAAAAACAAAAATCGAGACGAGCTTATTCTTATAGCTACATTTTATTGAAAGTAGACAATAAATTGTAAACTATGTTTTTAAATACATTAAATATTGGTGAATGCACCGTCTTCTACTAGTAAAAAAAAAACAACAAATGATGGGCAACGATGAAAATGCAAGCAACCCAGAAAAGTTGCATTTAAAGAAGGAAAGAAAAATTTATTGCCTATTTTAAGAATTTCCAAAAATGGAATTGCATTATTGCAGATCCGAAACTCAAAAACTTTATCTGAAACGTACGTCTAATTCTACATTCGTAAGAATGAATCGCCCTACCTTGTATTTAAATTAATAATGTAACTCTTTTAAATAAGATTAGATTAAAAAAAAATTAATTACTACATACTAAATACCTTTCTAAATAATCGCACAGAACACTAACGATCGACACTTTGGGTTAAACGTAAAATTTTGACTGTTTTGTACTAATTAAACAATCATTTATATTGCTTTTAAAACTTACACAAAATAAACTTTTTTATCTATTTTGCAACAGAATAAAGTTTACATAAAAGGCTTGAATATACCTAATCTTGCAACTAATCACGTTGACTCATTCAATTTCAAAGCAATTGGTGTTATTTCTGTCACATTTATTGCAATGCAACTTTAACGCCATTACTTTATAATTTATCACCTAATGATTACAGCGATACTGAATTAGAACTTTCCTAGTTTTACTAATAACTTCATGTAGAACGTTGTTAAAGTAATTTACAACAGATCGTTAATAAAAGTAATCTGAACCATTTACAATTGATACGTTTTATACATTGTTAATTATACAATAATGGTACTTAATATACATGAAATAGTAAACTCTACACTAATTTATCTGTTAATCGATTTTGCTATCGAATTAAGTTTATATTTAAAATGTTACTAAAGAATAATTGTTTTAGTATTGTGTAACTAGATAGAAGACAAACTAAGTTTCTTTGCTATCAATTACATCTAATAGAAATTTTAACAAAGTTAGTTTACAAAGAAAGAACCAAGAAAAGTCATAACTTTACTTTTTACACTTTATCAAGAAGTTAATTAGTTAGATTTAAATTATTTGCTATTTAAAAATTAAAAATTAAAAAAAAAATTAAAAATTTAATAAATAAATTTGATAACGTATTTTTAAATAATTTATCATTAAAATTGTTGCATTGGTTTAACTAAGATAAACATAAAATCAACTTTCTATAGAACACGTACACACCATTTACTTTTGCAAACGGGCCTAAATAAATGACTAACGTTTTTATTGTATTGTTTTGCTAGATAATACAATGGATTATTTGACACATTTCAACAGAATCTCTGAGGTAAACGAACAACTGATACTACTAAATAAATTTTGTTTTTTTGTATCTACGTTGTGTATAAAAAATATATAAAAGAATATATTGTATAAAATCCATTTAGATTACTAAAATATGATACTGTTTAGTAACTGCAAATCATTGAGTGTAACAAAAGAATATATCCAATCGTCAATTGAAAATAAAAATACTAAAAAGATACTTTTAGAGAAAGCTATTTCAACAGTTATAATATATATGTAAACATTTATACTAAAAAAATCTAGTATCCTTATATGTAAAACCCGTTGAATTTTTTATCTTAAATTCATCTTGCTTAAACATATTTAATTTATTTAAATTAATAATTACAAAACTAATTATTATGCAATTATCGTATATCTATATACAAAATTAAATTAAAAAAATTGTAACTAAAATACAACTATTTATTTCGTATATGTACAATATTTCTTAAAAAATTAAAATACACCAATTTTATTAATTATCAAGTTTAGTTTTGAAATTATTTTATCGGTAAACATGACTTTTTTTGGGAACTTATTGAATTTATAAAAATTATGCTGTTTCTAATATGCTAAAAACCTAAATTTTTTTATTCTAAGTGATGACAACAAAAACATTATTTCTAAATGTAAAAAAACATTTAAAAACGCCAAAAATTTGTGTATACCTAATAACGTAAAAACTTTTTTTGTACTTTTTTTTTGAATACATAATTTTTCAAAAATTAAGTACATAAATTAATAAATATAATTACAGTAGGAAGTTAATGCATACACTATTAATATAACACAATTTTAGTTTGAAATTTAGTACAGAACGTCTTGCATTTGACATATATAAAGTATACGGAATATTGATTTTTATACTATTAAACTCATTATTAAACGAATTCTGAGTAATTTAACTTGCTCGTATTTAGTCACTGTAAAAAAAAGTTTACGTAACAGAATAATTCCAAAAAGCGCATATTAATTTTTTTTCAAATGATTCAACTTTTTAGTTAGTGCATAAAATACAAACGTGTTCAGATATTGGTGGTTGTGCCTTTTGTAGTAAAACATATTAATCCAAAAAAGTTAGATATTAGTTTTGTGCTTAAACACGTAAGTTGTACGGGTAATTTTTTACGTTCAACTTTACAAAAATATAATAAAATTTAAAATAAGTTAATAAATTATATAACTCACTTAAAATTTTTACATCTATTAAATTCAAGAATTAAATTAAATTACATGTTTTCTAGACAGGTTAGTGTTAATATAGCACATAAATCAAAATGTACACAATTTGTTCCTATTAAAACTAAGTTCAGCAATTCAAATTATGCGTCTAAATTTAATTATTTAACAATATTTTTGTTTTTTATTTGATTATAAATAAATTAAAATTTGAAAAAAGTCATTATGTTTTAGTATTAAAATTTCTCATATATTGTTTAAATGCACTAATATATTAAATTATGCAAAGATGAATGAATATACAAGTATATGCAACAATTATGTTTTATTAATAATTCTTTACACAGAGTCGTAAACTTAATTCTAATAAGATTGTGCTGCTCAAGAGCCAAGAGTTTTAAGCAGACTCAAATTTAATAATAAACATGGCTAATAAAAAAGTATCATTACTTTATGTTCCTAAATTTTAATGAAAACTAATACTTCAAGCTACTATAAATATATACTTAGAATGTCCTGTATTAAGTAAGATAATAACATGTGAGAACAAGTTTTTGATATAATCAATTTAAGTTTAAATTTAAAATTTATACGTTTAAATAAATTTAACATATAAATTAAACGTATAACATTTAAATTTAAATTTAAAATTACTTTATATTTTTTAAAAGATTGTACGGATTTGTACACTTAACCAAAAAACAATAGTTTAAAGAAGCATTTATAAACAGCAATCAAAAACAAACATTTTCAAGATTATATTGTTATTGTAGATTTAAAATTAGTTTAAACGTGGTTTTTAATTAACACGCCATACAATAACATTTTGAAAAAAAAGGTGTTTGGTAAAAATTTCTCTCTTAATGCACAAACTTCTAACAAACTAATTGAACAAACAGCAACGTAAAATGAATACATGAAAAATATATTCACTGCACGAAAAATATAGGTAAATTCAAGCAAAAAAAAGCATATAGAAATGCATCAAATTAATATAGTAAAGTAAAACAATAAAAGATTGTTTAATTACCAATGCAAAGCATATAGTGCAATTAATCTAAAATTTTGCCGAAAACTACAATTATGTATTAAATAAATAAGTTTTTAATTAAATCACAGTTTCATTGGTGTTCAACAATTTTTGTAGTATTAGAACAATATTTGATAATAACAAACTATTTAAGGTTAAGGTACAATTTTTGTTGCACCTACATATTTGTTAGTCAATAAACTTGCCGTTAACCAGCCATATTTGAAATTAAATAACAAATTAAATATTCAGGTTTCTCAAACAGTCAAGTTGCGTACTCAATTCTTGCCACTTGATATTCTTTTGAGCATCATCTTTATCAGCGTTTAAAAATAATGTTTTAATTAATTTTAGATTTACTTAAAAAAAGTGACGATGCAGTTTTAATGTTCAACGGTTGTCTTAAAATCCCGCAAACCTTACATTTTTATTAATCAACGTAGTACCAGAGATATGTAAACTTACTCATTCTTCAAAATCCCACAAGTCTTCGTCTTTTTAAAATTAATAAATATGCGTTTGATTTGCGTTTCAGGTTAGACAACGGCAGTAGATCAATGGTACGAGGACGCCACGAGTTTTGAAGATATGAAATATTACTCTTTTTATGCCTCTTTTTTTTAATTTTGTAACAATCTGCATTTTTTATAATAATTGGCAGAACTAGCTAAATACGCTGCTTATGTTCTGCAGAACACAATGGTCTTTTGGATGACATTTCTTAGACCAAAAGCCACAAATGTGATTCCACCACTACTCCAGCTCATTTTTCGATTGCCATTAGAGAGCATTTACACTAAACTTTTTCACGTAGTAAGAGGCGGACCTCTAGATTTTTTTATTTTATGATTTTTAAAAGTATTAGCCTATGGTAAATGGCAACAAATTTGAACCAATAGGAAGCAAATAAGAATAAATAGAATCACTACTCTTTTAAGCGTACCAATTACTTTGTATTCAATCCTGTGGCGCCTTCAATTAAAATATCTTTTACTCGCCCCAGTCTACCTAACAGTTAGCCGGAGGGTAGCTCAAAGGCGTGGTGGTTGATACGCGAGGTATTTATAAAAAAAAAAACTAAAGTCATACAAGAAACTGTCATAATATGCAATACAAGTGTAAAATGCTTTTTTAGAATTGATCTAAATTTTTTAAATATTAAGTAAGTGCGAATTGTTAATTAAAAAATAAATTAATAAACAGAAAACAACTAGTTAAATTAGGTATATAATGTAATGTACTTTAAAAAGTGTTATAATTAATATTTTTTAAGATACGGTGCTAAAACCGATTATATCTTAATAAGTATAAAATAATATTTTTTTAAATATAAAGATTAAAAATATTTAAATAAAATATTATGTTAATTATACTATAAGATTTCCAACGTAGGTGCATTTCCTCTATAACTTTTCAAATGCAAATAAACGTTTTTTACATTTTTTTTAATTTATAAATAATACCTAATAACATTGTTTTGAAAGATTACAAATTTCTAATCACAATAATTTTTTTTCATTATATAAATTATTTAATTATTATTACTAAATATTTAATGTCACAGCGTGTAGCTTTCTTGTCAATTTATACAATTTATACACACCCTGTATATCAAGAGCTGAAAGCAAGATATGCCGAAGTGACATATTAATAATTTTGAGATATGACTGTTTGAAAGTTAATTCTGATCCTACAAAATAATAAATTGTAAACTAAATTAAATATATATGTTAACTTCAAAATACACCAACTATTAGGAAATAAGCGGATAAATCAATTTAAAAAAAAATAAAAATTAGACTTAATACTTAATATTAAATACACAAAATATCTTGATATAGGTAATATGCTTTATTTACTTTTGCATGTTATCACAAGATAAAAACAACACATTTTCTATCAACAAAAATAATATTTCCACTTTTTTCTAATAAATTCTACAATAGATAAAAAAAAGTAAAACTCTTAATGTTATATTAAAAAAACACGATTTCTATCAACAAAAATTAATATTTTAACAGAAATTAACAAAATAAATTTAATACACAAGAGTATTCAAAATAATGACTAAAGAATTATTTCTACTTTTTTCTAATAAATTTAACAATAGAATAAAACACACAAAGTAAAACTTTTCACGTTTTATATTTATATATTTAAAAAAACCATGTTACTTTAGTTATTCCTAACTGGCGCCTGGTGCTAAAGACAACACAATTTGTAACGTGTAAATTTCAACTGCGAGTCAAAATCCGCCTGAGAGTTAGGCAACTTACAGTAACATCTTCGGCCTCGAGCCGTAGTTCGAAATCACACTTATGAGGGCGCGAAGGTTGTTAGTCGTCGACAAATTAATTCATTTCTATGCTGTCTTTGGGTCGGTTAACAACGGGGGAACATCGGAGAGGTGAGATAAATGGAATTTCTTTTCATCTGGTAACATCTTCTACACCGACGTTTATTTTAGCATTTTGAAAATAAATCCGATTGAACCTCCGGTGCAAATAAAATCAGCACGATGCCTTGTGGGCGGCCAAACGCATAAAGCGGGTTAGTATCCTCACACGTGTTAGTAATGGAGGCAAACCAACTAATCTTCACAATTTTTAGCTTCTTTGTGTCTCTTCCTTTCCTTTTTACGTTGCGGTTGATGTTAATGTGGATTCTGGATGCTCGATCTTTGCTTCTGACGTCTTCGTCCGTCGTTCTGAATTACATCTTCGTATACTTATATCTATAATCCGAGGGAAATGGTGAACGCACTAAACCAGTTCGGATTGTCGACCAAATAAGGAGAACTACAGGTAGACGGGTCCTAGTGGATCGTTGGTGCGGTGTACTCGAGGTATTTATGACACCTTTATATTGGAGTCGCGGGAGACTCGCTGTCGACCTTATTTCGGCCGGACGCTGTAGCCTTCGATTGTCAGCGGCCGCGGTGCGTGCTTAATGAACCCGGGATCGTGTTCGTGTCGACATTTTGTAATGTATTCAGACTAAGATTGATACCTCGGAGATATATCTATAAATGATTGCGGAAGTGAGAGGCGACGTCGAGTGAAATTGTTTAATTGCTTATGTTAATTACCGGCTTTAAGAAAAATTAAAATTGTATAAAATTATCTTATCAGCGTACTGTTCACGTGTCTTTATAACTTGTCGGAGTAATGTTAATATCACCTAACGTAAAACTTTATTATGTGTAATATTTTGATAGTAATTCATTCAATGCTTTATCTTGTAATGGTCGAGTCATTACAATTATTTATGATAACTTCTCAGTCATATCTGCGTCATATACAGTAGTTATAAATTTTATCAAGGGTAGAATTTTGGGAGCTATCCGTCTCTCTGAAATTAATTTATTAGTATTATTACAGGTTATTCGACGCTTGATCAAGCTGTCACCTGACGGTACCTAAAGTAGCGGGAACGCGCTTATGTATTAATCATAGCTACCGTAGCCGCGGTAATAATTAGCTACGTAATCTGATTTAGTTTCTGTGGCTTCCAAACTCTATTTTTGTGACTTTTGTATTTATATGTAATTGATATATGTGCTTAATAATTTTTTCTCTGTGGGAGGTTATATAAATAATTGTTAGGGATTTTACCAGTGGCGTAACCGTCGAGGAGTTTGTGTTTCTTCCGTTCGGAAGGAGATTGTGAATCATTGATTAAAATAAATGGTTATTGTTAATACTAAAAATGTTTTCTTTTGGGGGACTTCGGGTCTAGGCTTTCCTTTTCTCCTACCTAGACCATAATTTCTGCGATACAACAGTTCGAGAGAAGGTGGCGCACTTGGGCATTTAGCTTACCGGAACTAATTGAGTATCTTACGATTTTCTTTAACCCGACGACCATCGCGAGGCTAGCCAAAAAGGTAAGCGATAACATCTGGGTAATTACGTTGAAGTGATACTATTCTTCATTCTTTATTTCTTTCTCCACCTTTCCCCATTAGATCACAATAAATATTGTAACAGGTTACTGAAATATATATCTGTGATATCTATTTTATTATTTATTAGGTTTTTTTGAGTTTATGTTTCTTCTTTTTTCTTAGTCATATTCGTCTTCATTTATTAAAATTTTGTTTAGGTGGGTTTGCTTGAGGCTCAATATCGTCCCTCCGCAATGTTGTGTAAAAAGCTCTATCCTCTTCGGACTGAATGTACCGAACCAATTTTCTAATGTTATGAAATTTAGCGTCTTTAAGTTTAATACTTATTTTGGTTTTGCAAAAAGCAGTTATGTCAAAAAATAGTAAACTTAGTATAATTTATTTTTTATTTAGTAGTATTACATGATATTACTTTGTTAGGGTCTTTAAGAGCAAAGTTCTCAGTATAAAGAAACATTGTAACCTTATTACATTTAAGGTCTTTAATACAAAAATTGTGCAGCCAAAGCTGACAAATAAAATACTTGTTTTGAACGTAGATGACAAACAATGGCAAACTTGTTTGAAAGTCAAAGGATATGACCATTTTGTGGGCATTGTCTACTTCTCCCTGATATTGCTTTATTTTTGTAAAGACAACTCAAGTCTTTCTCTTATGGAGCTCATGTTAACTATAGTTAAATGTTTGACCTTTTCTTAATTATTTGTTACTAACTTAGCTGATCGTATATTAGTTAAATATTTTTTTAGTTAGTGTTTCATAGCATTTGCAACGGCATATTAAAAGTTCTTTAGGTAGTTTTTTGCTTTTTACTTTATTTTTTAATAATCTTTTTCCATGTTTCTGGATGCTTAAACTTTTGGGTTATTTGTTTATGATTATAAGCGACTTTTAACCAACCAGACGTTTTAGCCTTGGTCGTAGTCTTTTCTTAAAATTCAAAACAAAAAGTAGAACTTGGTCTTTGCCGTATTGTCGTTCGTGAACACAGAAAGACTGACGTTTTGGAAGATATTGCAGCCTGCATCTTCAGAGTGGTAAATGTCACTTTATATTAACATAATATTCAAAATATAATTAAGTAATATTGTTACTTACTATTATCACTATCAGACGACATTATTTATAAAATTTGTTGAGAGTTATTATTTTTAAACGATGTATCAGTCAGATTACCTTAAAGTATTGTTAAGTTATAGGTTAAAATGTGATTAAACTAGGCATTTGTATAACTAACTTTTTAACACATAGGCATTTATTGAAGTAACTTGTTATACTTGCTCTCAGTTTGAATAACACTAGCAACAAATTGCTATCTACAAACGCTACTTAAGAAATGGAAATATGTAACAGATGGCAATGCTAGTATAAATTTAAAATTTGGTCACTTAGGCATTTCTTGCTCTGTCTACTTTGTATATCTTTATTTAAACTGTTTTTGAGCTGCGCTGTTCGTAATATTTTTATTATTTATTACAATTTTTACATTTTCAAGTTCTTTGTTTGAGTACAGTCGGTTTTTATTAAAAAAAATTTACTCGATTAAGTAATACTAATAATAAAAAAGCTTTTATTTTATGTTTTTGAAATGTCCTTAAGTTTTGTTTTTGAGCATTAAATGTAAACCAAACGCTTTTTTTATCAAATTGTTTATTAATACATATTACACGATAAATGCTTTTTAATGAAAAATCAAAAGTAGATATTTTAATACTTTAAAAAAATAATAAAATTAGTATACCATTACATTTAAAAAAATGAATATCCGTATATAGAAATTCTAAAAATTAGTAGTCTATGCAAAAGAAACATTTTAAGCGTCAATGTTTTCTAAAATTTGCTTCTTTACGTCCAAATTATAACACACTCTATAAATTTTAAATTACACTAACAAAATTATTTCATCTAAATAAAAATAATCTTTTAAAAAATTTGTAAATTGATACAAGTTTTGCTAGAAACATTTTAAACGGTATTACGTATTATCGTAGAACACCGTTTATGTAATACAAATAAAGTAAATAAAAAACGTTTAATGTATATTTTACCAGTGTTAATTCTGTAATGTATGACACATGCAATGATGTCGGAGCATTAAAATGTATCCACGAATAAAGTTATAAATTAAAGATTACTGCATAAGATTATAGTTGATTTGTTAAACAATGTATGTACATGTATTCTAAACATTTTATTCAAACATTTTAAAATAATACTAACGAAACTACCAAACAGTTTTCAAAGGCAAATAAATTAGAAACTGTTTAACAAGAAACATGAATATAAAAACTTAAGAAAAGTGTTATCGCACTTCTTTAATATTTTTTGTAAGTAACAACAATGTAAAGAAATAATAAATTTTTTTACAGAATACAATGTACTATTACGTATAACAATATGCGCGATTTAAGAGACAAATAAGTGCATTTACAAATTATAAGTATGCAAACTATATTAGATAATACAATTTAAATAACACCTTAACAATATACAGTTTTAGTCAGTATTGTAATAATTTAATCGATTCGGGTTACATTAAGCTATCAAACCCGAACTTGATTATACATAATTGTAGTTGGGGCCCTAAGCAATCAGCTATTTATTAGAAATATTATAAGATACGTATTACTTGTAATAATTTTTGTATTTAATAATGAGTATTATTATCCATGAGAATTTAATAAATCTAAACATTAATACGCAAAATAACGTTAACACACAAAACTTACAAATAATAAATGAAGTAAATATATAATCTAAATACGTATGATGTTTGAGCGTGAACAGTAAACGATGCAGTTAGACCAAAGAGTACGTACAAGACGCGATAATGTTAGTGATGACACATACAGTAATGCTTTATGTGGAATTAACATAGATTTATACTTAAATGTATTTTTTATAAATAGGTTTACATTAAGTAACTTTAATATACCACAAAATGCAAAAACTTTTGTTCAAGGAGTCTCTAAAATAGACGTTATTTTAAGTTTCATATTTACCCATTACACATACGTAACTTCTATACATACGTTTTATACTTTAAATAATTAATAATAGTAATAAATTTTAACGTGACTTGTGATAATTCAATGTAGATCCGGTATTCATAATAAGCCGGATAAGATTAATTAAAATAACATTTTACGTAATCTAGCATACCATAAAACGGCAGTTCATATCTGAGACGTCACACTAAATAAGTGCTTAATTACGACCATGTATGAATTGCAGTCATACGAAATGTATTCTAACTTAGTAATAACTTTTACTTAGAATGCTAACACATTGAGAAATAATGTTACCAAATCAGACAAACGTAGTTTACATATTTTAATTAAGTAAAAACCTGACAAACATTTTTAGAAACACTTTTATTTAATCAAATTGTCACTACTACAATCTGTAATATTTTTCTGATATGTAGGTTTGTAAGTTACATTTATGTAAAACATGTAAGAGTTGTAAAATGTGTCAAAATTTTATTAAACATTTTTTCATATTTTTTTATTTTAGATATGAACGAATGTAATTTCAAAGTAAGGTTTGGATTGTTTAGTAGAATAATGTTTTTGTTTTGGTAACGTAGCGCAGATTTATTAAGTAATGAGTTTCAATCAAATACATTTCTATATTATTATATTTGTACAATGCAAAATAATTACCACAATATTCAACAAAAACTATGTGTACCCATATTTTGTATTCAATAGCTTTTTGTAGTTTTCTAGAATAAAATGTATAATTGTTACATACTAGCTTTATGGATATGCAAAATACATTTGAAAAGCGCTTAATTTTGAAATTAAATATTGCAACAAAAATAAAACGTTTCACAAAAAAAATATTTTTTGCTAGGTCAAGAAATTTCAATGTACAAATTGTTTAAAAGCTAAATAAAGTACAACAGAAACCAAAAATTAGATACAAATATTAAAATTTAAAAAACATGTACACTGATCTGATTTGGAAGCATTTAATTTACTTGAGTGAAACAAATATTATTTAAAAAAAGTATTACTCATACGTTTTTATAATGTAAGAAACAGTGCAATGGATATAACACTTACAGAACGACTTACAGAATTTTTAAAGCAGTACGAGAATAAAAGTAAAACGTCAACATTTCATCAAAAACCTACACTTTATGTTCTAAAAAATATAGTAACAAAATCATAGCACAACCACAAGAAAACGTTGCAATTAAAAGAGGCCTAATGTTTTAACAAGTAATGTTTTACAAAAATTCTATTGGATGCTTTTAAACAGAATATAACACTGTATGTTGAAAAGAAAAAAATAAAAATTATGTTTAATTAATCAATGTTTAAACACAAATTGAATTTGTTTTTATTGTAATACATATTCAAATCAATTTGAATTTACTATAAGTAAAATGTTCTATTGTTTATATTAACAGCTTTTTTTTTAAATCTGTTCTAGAAACTTGATTTAAAATAAATTATATTTGTTGAATGTAATAATTTATTCACGTTAAAACCTAAAAAAATCTTTAAAAGGTCATGAAAAATAAAACATTTAATCAAACATTTCAAACAACGTTAAAGTGGTTTTCATTACAAATTTATTAAAGTGTTACTAGTTATCGATTTAATGTCATATATATATAACTTCTTAAAATATTTAATTTTTGCATGTAGCTTAAAAAATTGCTAAAAGCTTAAATTTACATTTAAGTTTTGCAATTAAAAGTTTAAAAATGTAATTTAAATCAAACTAAAAAAAATAAAAAAATGCGTATATTAATTTTCAATTTAAACAATGAAAGTAATAAGTTAAAGTTTTTTGACAAATTTATTTCACACTGCGTTAGTCTAGCTGGTTTCAGTTTTATAAAAACGAGTAACGCAACGCGAACATTCTATGCGCTAACCTTCAATGTATATAACAAAATCTTTTTGAAATATTAAACTAAAGTAGAGACGTCTATATTACCGTCATTTAATAGATAAGATTTTTATCTTTAAATGCTTTCCCAAATTTGCTTTAGTGAGAAACTTTATTATTGCCGTATGTTGCTATTTAGAAGTTCTCACATGTTCATTAAATATAGAGTTATAATGTTAGGTAATTCCAAAATTAATTTAAAAGTTAAGCTTAGTTTTGTAAATTAATTTATTTGCATGTATTAGAGTCATGTAATATAAAAATAATTAAAATTTATACGTAATATTTTTATAAACAAAATTGTAACAAGTAGTAAATCCATAATGTAATACAAAATTGGATAAAACGAATCAACTTCTGTTAATAATATCGTTACTATTTTGCTACGTGGCGAACTGATGTATACGTTTTGCTTTAGACGTTTAACCTACACCCAATCTAACGATTTTTAGCATACGGCGTACAAATTAATTATAATGAATTAAAATACGGTTGTTGCACAATCCTCGTCTTATTGAAATGTAACTAGATAAAAGTAATAAGTTAATTTCTAAGTTTTATTAAGTATGTATAAAGTATTATTTTTTATGTTGTGTTAAACTGTTTTTAAGGAGCATTTTTAAAGTTTTACGAAAATTAATATTTTGCATGCAGTTTAAAATCTGTTAAGTGTTAATTTAGAGCACGTTTAAATAAAAAATGTTTATTTTAGCTAGATTAGACTTGGAAAAAGGGTTTATGCTTAGCAAATAATTTAAATTAGTCACGTTCTACAATTATTACAAAACAAACAAAACTTTTGTATTCTTATTCTGTAACTTCTAAAATGCTTTTAAAATTATTAAACTTTACAATTTAAATGTATATAATGAATATTAACAAAAAATCTAATTAAAGATTAAAAACAAAACAAACTTTATTGTTAAATTAAAAATTTTAAAAGAGTTGAATATATAAATAGTAATAACAAAAAGTAATGAAAACTTATCTGTTGAAATAAAAAACTTTTATTAATAATGATGTTGATTTGACTGCTGTTCGTCAAACTATTGCTTTGCCTTGTTTTTTATTGACTTTGTTGACCTTTCTAATTTTATTATTAGCATTTATATTCTATTTAACAATGGCCCCAGATTTAAAAAAACAACGTACAGTGTTAAAATCAAAACTCACTTGTTTTGAAACATTTCTTTCAAACTTAGATACCGTTGATCACGAGTTGTCATCTGCACAAATTATCGAAATACAAGATCGCTTACAAGCAAAACTTTATCCTATTACTACGCCTCAATGGAAAACATTGCGAAATTCATCGACCGATATTTTACCAAATCTGAATGAATTTAAAACATTTCTAACAAACAATTCCAATCTCTTGGATAGTTTGCAATCAAAGCAAGACGGTAAGGTTGTCTCTCCCAAACTAAACCCACACTTTTCGAAATCTTTTGTAGCAAACACATCAACTTGTGTGCTTTGCAAAAATTCTCATTCAATAAGTTCATGTAAAGAATTTTTAGATTTATCTGCTAGGCAAAATATTGCCAAAGCAAAGAAATTGAGAATTTGTCTCAATTACGTAATTTTATACACCAATATTCTTTTAAGTTTACATGCAATTCCAAACATCACACTCTTTTGCTTATTGGACCTAATACTACGGTCATCTCGGATGAACAGCCAGGATCTGCCAGCTCTATAGACACTCCTGCCGAATTCAATCAAACCATTTTTGCATTTTGTACAAACAGTTTTGAAATTTTGTTGTTGCAAACATCTTCTGTTAATATCCTTGATTCTATCGGACGAGAACACACAATTCGTATTTTGTTATACTAAGGTTTTCAATCTAATTTTATTTGTTCAGACCTGTGTCGAAAATTAAACTTGGGCATTGATAATGCAAACTTTCTAGTTTCAGGCTTAACCAAAGCTTCCTCTATGATTTACTTAAAGTGTGAAGCAACCGTGCGTTCACATTGTACCAATTTTCAAACCAATCTCTAATGTTTAGTTCTTGGTGAAATAACTGGCAGCATGCCTAGTTTGCACGTAGATTGCAACAATTTTCAAATCTCTGACAACATTAAATTAGCAGATCCGCTTTTCAATAAGCCTGATAATATTGATATGCTAATTGGTTCACCAGCATTCTTTTTATTATTATGTATTGGTCAAGTGCGGCTAGGTCCACACTAGCCTAATGTTCAAAAAGTTTGTTTTGAATGGGTGGTATTTGGACAATTTAGTAACAAAGTTTCTACTCATTCACGTTGCCACTTAAGCGTTCTGGACGATCTACCAGATTGCATTTCAAAACATTAGAAGCTCGATAACTACTCCCAAGAAAAGGTTTTCTTCGAAAAAAGTGCTTGCAAAGCACATTTTATTCAAATCTATTCTATAAACGCAGATGGTAGATTTATTGTTTCGAAACCATTTAAAGATTCAATCGTATGCCTTGAAGAATCTCAAGACATCGCAAGAAATCAATTCTTCTCGATGGAACGCTGTTTTTAGTTCAATCTAGAATTTTGCACTCGTTACGTTGCTTTCATGCAGGAATAACAAGATTTGGGACACATGACCGTGTCACATTTTGATGCCAAATATTCTTATTATCTTCCCCACTATGATGTGTTAAAAGAAAATAGTCTAACCACCAAACTTCGTGTTGTTTTCAATGGCTCTTCTGCCACAACTTCTGGCTGTTCTTTAAATGACACTCAAATGGTTGGTTCGACCATACAACAAGATTTATTTTCTATCCTAATTCGTTTTTGGAAGCATACGAATGCCATTGCTGCCATTTTTCGCATCATCAAAAATGACTTTTATATCGACGACCTTCTTACTGGCGCCGATGATGTTTTTCAAGCACGCAATATTAGTTTGGAACTTTTAAACGTTTTACGTTCAGGACTTTTCAATCTTCGTAAGTAGATGTCTAATGATCCAATAATACTAAAGAATTTTCCAATACGGATGTCTACCCTGGTGTTCTAGAATTTGGTGCTGGCAAGCACACTCATACCTTGGGATTGACATGGTCGTTTCAGACAGATAGCTTCGTATTTACTATTTTACCAACTGCAACTGAAATCATAACTAAACGCGTTATGTTCTCCGAAATATCTCAATTATTCGATCCTCTTGGGTTACTTGCGCCTTCTAGTATAATTGCTAAAACTGTGCTCCAACAGATATGGTTGGAAAAGTTATCATGGGATGATCCAATATCTCAAAGGATCACAAGTAAGTGGTTTGCTTATAAAGCAGAACTGGTTAATTTATATGACCTCCAAATCCCTAGGCACGTCATTTGCAAGGATGCTACTGATATCCAACTTCATGGATTTTATGATTCTTCGATGCACGCCTATGGCGCATGCATTTATCTTAGATCCGTTGACAAAGATAATAACACATTCACCAAACTTTTATGTGCTAAAACCAAGGTAACGCTTTTGAAACCTGTAACCACTTCTTGTTATTTATGATCTGATTCGATCGTAGTGTTGGGGTGGTTAAAAACGAATCCAAACTTATTGAAAAATTTTGTTTGTCATCGCGTTGTTGACATTCAACAACGTACTTCTCATTCTATTTGGAGACATGTACCAACCAAATCGAATCCAACTGATCTTTTGTCTAGAGGGATCACGCCAAACAATTTAAAATCATGTCAATTATGGTGGCATAGACCATCCTGGTTATCTGAAAATGAATCTATATGTCCTAACTCTATTGTTTCTATTCGTAAGCTTCCAGAACTCAAAAAAGAAGCACAATCTTTCGCTACTACTACACAGGATTCATACCCTATTTCGCAACATGACTCGTCTAGAGAAAGTTGTGGCGCATTCTCTTTGTTTTTGAAGAAACTGTTGTTTGCTTGCAGTTAATCGTACTGTTGGTCCTTTACCAATTTGTGAGTTTAAAGATGCAGTCAAACGTATAGTACAAATTTTACAAGCACAGTCTTTTCCAGACGAGGTCCAGCATCTTCAGCAAGGTAAACCATTGCAACCTTCCTCGTTGCTAAAAAGCCTCAATCCATTTCTTGACGCCGACGGCACCATTCGAGTTGGTGGCAGACTTCATTCTTCTATCAAGCAAAAAATATCTAGCTAAATTAATTGCTACCAGAAAGCATATCAAAATGCTTCATGCTGGTCCTCAATTGCTTCTCTTTGCAGTCCGCAGTAGATTTTGGATTACTTCAGGACACTGTCTTGTAAGACAGATAGTTCATCATTGTGTAAAATGCTTTTGCTTATCTTCTAGAGCAATAGAACCTATAATGGGCAATTTTCTAACCTTACGAATCAATCCTGCACCGCCATTTTTTACAACTGAAATAGATTATAGTGGATTCTTTTTTATTAAAGATCGTAAAAGTAGAGGTTCAAAGTTTTACAAGTATTTATTTATTTATGTATTTTCGTATGCTTTCTGACCAAAGCGGTTTACTTGAAATTGGTCACTTTTCTTAAAACTAAATCTTTTATTATGATCTTTAGACGTTTTGTTTCACGTCGCGGTAAGCCAATGCATATCTATTCTGATAATGGCACCACCTTTGTTGGAGCTCATTCTGAACTTAAGGAATTGAACTGATTTTTCAAGGTCGATTGTGAATTGTTGCTGACGTCCTTGCTAACGAAGGAACAAATTGGCATTTTATTCCAGCTCGCAGTCTACATTTTAGTGGTCTGTGGGAAACTGGCATCAACTCAACAAAACACTATATAAAAAGAGTTCTCGGCGACTCACTATTAACTTATGAAGATCTTTATTCTGTGGGAAACTGGAATCAAGTCAGCAAAACACTATATAAAAAGAGTTCTCGGAGACTCACTATTAACTTATGAAGACCTTTATTCTTTGTTGTCACAAATTGAGGCAACCCTAAATTTGCGTCCCTTAACTCCTTTGTCTGCTGATCTCAACGGTCTACAACCGCGCATTTTTTGGTGGGCAGACCACTCACAACTTTCCCACATGCTTACGCAACTGAATTACCTCGTTCTTGTCTATTTTCAACACATCCAACAGCTTCATTAACGAATATGGTGCTGCATCACTCACATCTTCAAAAACGAGCATTATTCTTGCTGAAAGAAAAAAATTATCCCTGTTACAATGGCTATTAGGATGTGTCATATCCAGGCCGTGATGGCATCAACCGAGTAGCGCCTGTTTGCACAAACAATGGTGGCGTTCGACGTGCATTTACAAAATTGTGCCCGCTTCCATTAAATAGTGGCACAATTGTTTAATTTAGTTTGTTATATGACTTTAAGTAAACTATTATATACTTGCAATTAATTTGTATAATTTTCTATCATGTTTGTTATTGAAAGGTTTTTTTGTTTGTTTAAGTTTCAAGGCCGGGGGTATGTTGAGTATACACGATGTATTTATAAGTTTTATGTATAATATGTGGGAGTATATTTTATTGCGCTTGCTTTAGGCCACGTGAACTTCTGTATTCTCAGAAACATTGTGTGTCATGTAGTTGTTAAAGTAAGTCGTACTTTTTTTAATATAGTCCATTGTGTTCTTTTTTTTATTATTATTGTTAGAAATGATTATATAATGATATGTCAATTTGTTTAAATAGTTGTGAAAATTTCATTAGAGTATTCCAGTGCTGAGGAGTCCAAATAAGACAAAACAGCTGTCCACTAATCTCTAAGATGGTTTCTACAATTATATAAACAAATTTTTGCACTTGCGTAGTACAGTTAGAAATATTATGCCGCGTATAATTCAAATACATTTTTTGAAATTTGCGGTTGTAATATTTACTATCTAACTAACAACTTCATAGTTTCCTACATGTTAATACTCTTTGTTTATTGGTTGATAAAACAAACCAACGTCGATTTCGATCATAACTTAGAATTCTATATAATTGTATTTTGTTATTGTGAGAAGAATTATTAAAAGTCATGTTCACATTTGCGTTTTCGTTAGTGCACGTTACAAACTATAGCTAAAAAACAACGTTTTTATGTTTGACAAATACAATATTATCAGTATTTACAAAATGTCAATAACATGTTAATAAAATTTATTTTTATGCCACTTAGTTATTTATGAAACCAACGCCTGTTACAATATCAGATCTATTTTCATTAAATGTTTTTATTTATTTCACTATTTATTTTTGAAGTAAAACTGATTTAGGCGCAGTAATATTTTTTCTGGTGGAAGTAACGCTCACATCACAGCTATGTGGTTTGCACTATTTAAAAAAAGTAAATATTGTGCTGCAAAGCTTTCAAAAATTTTGAAAAACATGCGAATTATTTTAAAAAACAAATTGTGTCGACCAATTATGTTTTGCAATTTGTTAAAGTACATTTATTTTAAGATAGGTGGTACATTTTTTATGTATATGAGAGAGATAAAAACACTACTAGTGTGTTATTTAAAGCCGACACTTTAGTTTCTATTTACATTGTTATTCTAACTTTTCATAAACTTTTTGCTTTTATATTTAAATTTTTGTTTTGTTTGTACAGATCTGTTCTTTTAGAACAATCTATTTTAATTTATTTTTACATTTAGTAAATATTTTCAAAGTTAAAATTGTATTTATTTAATTTATAACACAAAATAATTTATTTTTTATATTTATAATACAGAACCAGTAATAATTGTTAATTAAAGCAATTCTTTGTGTTACAGTTTTAATCTATAATCAAATCACAAAACAATATTTCTGACTTCTTTAATAAATAACTTTCTGCTGCTGCAAAAAAACTTAAATTTCATTACAAGCAATGTTGTAATTCACGTAAATTTAAATCAATTGAATCCATATGGAATTTTGTGGAAAGAAAAGTTTTATTGAATAAAGTAGATGGTGTATTTGATAAAACTGTGGAAAACTTTACGTTTACACTGAATAATAGTGATTTAGATAAAGATGAACAGGAAACTAAAAAAATAAATCTTTAGATAACGATGATTAATCAATTATTAACCTCGTTCATATAGTATGCCTTTTAATTAGTAACAAATAAATACGATACAATGTATTTTGTACAGAAATGAGTATGTTTTTATTTTTCTGCTTTGTAAATCTTTCAATAAAAGATTAGTTAAAAATCGTTACTAATTATGGTTATTATAATTATAATTAATAATTAATTAAGCTAAAACGAAATTTTTATACAATACATTTGACTATTAATTATTTGGGGTGCTGTACATTTTCTAATTTAAAAGAGTCCTAGAAATAGTTTACTCTTTCATCAATAAATGGAAATTTTAAAAAAATCAACAACATGATTCGAAATTTATTTTAAATTAAGTTTAACCTTCAGGAATATCTGTCACAAACGACAAAAAAGTTTTGTTTCAATAGCGCGTAAACGGCTTAGTTCAAATATAACACAACAGTATTACCTAATAAACATTTTAAAATTTACTTCATGTTTACTGCATATGCCTAATTTTTCTGTTCTAGGTATGTACAGTAAATATGTGTTTAATATATAATAATAGATGCGTGTTGTATAAATACATACTACTATAATGTTTTCTTACTATATCAATTGTAAAATTTATCTTTGCTATAAAAATGTTCTATTATTTAATCAAAATTATTTTAAATAAATATGTATGATTTATCCGACAAACAAACTGTATTTTTTAAAAACAATTTAATTGTAAACACTTGCTTTTCAGAATAGTTTAGTTTTTACACAACATCATGTTTGTATGTAAGACAAAAGTGTTAGTGTTTCACGATTAAAAATAAACTTGCATGATAAAATAAACATTTATCTGTCGTTGCCAAAGAATTTATACATTCAACACAATATCAAATTTATAATTCACAATCTTTATACTTTTCTGCTGTTTTTTTTTATTTAAAAATTGTTACAAAGCATTTCTTAGTAAATTTACAAACTTTTTTTAATAAGACATTTTTTTTAAAATAAGCAAGAGCAAACTATATCTAGAGAAGTGTTTCCGACGCTGTCAGATATGCAAGCTATGTGAACGAAGTATATCAGCGTAATATTAGACCTATGTCTCAGCAGTTATTGCTAATGTGCTCTTTAGTATTGACTCAAGATACATTACTAACCTTGCATTACGTAACTTTAAAGTTTTAACTCTGTGGTTGTTATTTGCTAGATTGCTGTTCTTTTACTTTTCTTTCGCCAAATTGGGAAGACTTGGTGTAGACTCCCGTTGCGTATATCTTAGTTGCATTTTACTAATACAGTTCTAAGTTTTAAACCTCCAATAAAAAATTTTTTTGTTATTATATAGCAAATAATACAAATAGACGAAAACGCTTTATACTATGTGTTGAAGTAATAACTATACGTTTTTGTTGTATATATTTTCAAATATTACATGTTTTGTAGTTTTTTTATAAATACATACATTTTTTATAAGTTTTGTACAAAAGTTTTAGAGCACAAAACAAGATTATTGAGGATTTAATTTATTATAAAAAATAGTTATCAACAAAGCTAAAAGTTAAATACACAGCACTTGCAAATAACACAGTAGGTGTTTATTAGAATTTATAATTTGAAACATTCACATATAAATACATATTTTGTTTATTTATATTTTAATTCCTGTATTTTTGACTACATTTTAGTTATATAAACTAACGGTCATTAATATAACTGTAACATAGCACCTTATACTATGAGAAAGCTCTGCCGTCAATTAATATACTTTAATTAATTATATTTTTAAATGGTAGATAGTGTGCTAATTTTGGATTGTGTTAACAACGAAAAACAACTTTTAGGTACTGTTGGTTGATTAATTGCTGCGTGATGTAAACACTATCACTAATCTGAAAAGCGTACTTCGTATTTAGAGGTAAACTAAGTGGAAGTAAATTAGTTGAACCATATACAATACAAACAATGCTAATTACAATTTTTAAGATAAATAACTAGTAAACTTGCCACGTTAATCTTTAATCAATACGTATAGGCTGTGCATAGTACAAAACCACTTACAATTGGCTTTTAAAACTAAGTATGTTGAATAAAAACTTTATAAAGCAAAGGTTACATTATAAATCTGTATAACAACAATATTAATTTTAAAATGTCATTCTACGTTTATTCATTTTTTAGACAAAAGCCATGCGTTTGTTTTATAAATCGGACAGCATTTACTTAACGACGAACGTTTCGTTAGGAACAAAACCATTTAATTTGAAAAACAAGAGCGAGGTTTTTAATATATTTATTTTGCACTATGCAAACATTTTTGCAGCGGTGTCATTTCGTTCCGACAGCACAATCAATTTCACAATCAAACGTTTGTATTTGGGTATTATATCGATTTAAATGTGAGTATACTCATTAATAAATTAAAATTCAGTATGCAACAAAATTAATATTTTAACTTTGTAGATGCTTTTGTAATAAAAATGTTCAATCTCTATAATAATAGTTTTACTAAAGTTTTAATTAAACTATCATTTTGTTCTTTTTCTTTAAATTACTTTCCGCATCTGCATAATATTATTTCTAAGTTATAACTTAATAGTTAAACTTTTCGTGTTTCTATTCTTTGTTTGATTCATATAAAGATCTAGTTAGTTTTTTTTAAATTATCTTATTAATAAAAAATATAAAATTTGTTTTTATTTTTATATTTGAATTTAAACAAACCTGTCAGTAAATAATTACTTCTATATTTAAAAAAAAAATTGTTTTAAAATTAGTCTAACAAAGACCACTTTCTATGCAGCGGATCGTAACTCCAACGAGTAAAAGTTGTAGATATGTCAAAGTTAATATCACCGGCTCAAAGTTCAAAGTCAACTTTTTGTGTAAATATCCATATTTTTCGAGTTTTTTACTTTATATCTTACTTCGTAAATATAACTGTTCGTTGTAGAAAACAGTGTAAAAGGTAAAGATCATTTCCATGCAGTTTAAGCAGTTAAATACAGAGACGAAAACTAAATATTTTGTAAATTGACTATACGTAAATTAAATATGAAACATTCCTAACTAAAATAGATTAGAAACACACCACAACATAACATATTTAAGTTATTGTTTACATTTACATAAAAATTTACAATAATACTTGATGCAAAGTATTGATTTATGACGTGATTACCTAAAAGATTATACGGATTTTATAAAAAGAAATTTTGCTATTGTATATAATCTTTGTAAAACAACATATTTTTGAAAAATTTTAACATGAAAGATAATTAATCTAAGATTAAAAATAAATATGCTGATATGAAGCTTAATTTGTCAGGTTTGAGCTGTATTTACATTCGTCCTTACTAAGTAAAGTGATGAATCAACATGTTTTTAAAATGTCATTTATTTCTCATCTAGATCTTGGTTATAATTATGTTACTTTAATTAAAAATTTTAATTTTTTAAATTTTGGATTATTGTTGTCTGTATTAACTCTTATACCATATTTATTTTATTGCAGTTACACTTTAGATTTGTTTATCTATACTTATGCAATTATGTTGTATTACTTCTATAAAAAAAAATTTTTTTTTTGTGCAGCCAACACCGCAAACGTCAATATTCGTTCGTTAGTGTAATTACGTAATGAGCAAAAAAAGCTCTAGGGTAACAAAATGAAAACTAGAAATCCACATAAAACTAATAGCCGGTTGCACAAAAGTCTGGTTAATTGGCGATTTACTAATCGTCGATTAAAGATAATGGTTGATTAACATTCGATTGCGTTGCACAAAACAATTTAATCTATGATTAACCGTCCATTAGTTAATCGACCATTAACTGCTAGTCAACTTGACAACCGCGCGTTTTAATGTCAGTTTATGAAACAAAAATGACTACCAAAAAGGAGGTTATATACAAATATTTACTTAAATCAAGAAAGAAACGTTAATAAATATTGTAGTAAAGTGAGTATTACAATGGTATTAATATTATTCACGTTTTCTTATAAATAGTTATATTATCATTATGGAAAATATTGCTTCTGTATAGATAGGTAAGTTTTATTTTATGTTTACCGATAAAAAATTTCTAATTCTATAAAATTTCTTGTTTAATTCTTTTTATCCTTTACTTTAGATAACAATATAAAGGAGTAACTGGCTAAAAGATTTATAGTTGAAAAGAAATGTTCGCTGTCAGTAAACATCACCAACTAATGTAATGCATCGATTAAAACAGGCATCCGAACAGCGAAATACCTGAAACTTTGTATATATGAAACTGAAGATAAAACAGATCTGTGAAACAGGACATGTAAGCAAGGACTTAAAAGTTGTACTATGTATGATGAAAAAATCTGTTTTTCGTGAAGTTTTCAACCTCTTAATAACTGCCGATCAGGAGGTTTTGCTGTCGAACATTGCATACCAAAGTGAGGCACCTAGAAATTGCGTTGAATTGCTTTACAGCTTACTATTTTGGTAAATTGGGAGATAATTACAATGAAATCTAATATTAATTTGTATCTTTAGTAAAAATGGGCAAATAAGAATCATTATATGTGGCTGAACTTCAACCTGTATTATCTCGTATTCTTGTCTTTCGCACACTCCTATTTACTGCAGAACCTGTGGCAACTCCTCCCAAGATATTTATAAGAAAAATTTCAAAAGCAAAAAATTACAAACTGTGAATTACTGAAAGAAGTAATACTATTTAATCAAGTTTTAAGAAAATATAAAGCACAGTATTAATTTTAAAAATAAAAAATTACAATAAATTATGTTGTTTTTATACATTTTGCATATTAAGAACTGTTGCAAATAATGTTGTGCTAATTAAGAGTCTGCAACAATATTGCAAGCAAGGAAATCTTCTCTGCAAAATTCCAAAGAACCTCTCTATAGTATTACTTGTCATAATATGTGCTATGCTTTATGGTACTTCACTGGCATTTGCTGGATGTAAGCAGATGATGATTACATGGATATTCACTATCACCAAATAGGTAACCGATGCAAAATTCAACCGGAAGAAGAGATTTATTGAAAATAATACTGTTGTGTACTGTTCCTGGCTAATAAACAATAAAATGCATTAATTATAAGTCAGCATTGCAAATCGCTTGAACATTAATGCTAAAATATCCTTTTCTGTTGTGATACGATTCAGCATTTAGTCTATCGGGTGATTGTATATGCGTGTGCAATCAACAGCTCCCACAACACATAAAAAACCAGAAATGCGAAAGAACCATTGTTTTATTTCCATTAACTTTTTGGTAGTTCTAGACATCTTTATATATTGATGGGAGAGCCTGACCATTTAATTTATGATATGCTGAATAGAGCATTAATATTTGTACTCTTGCATCAAACGATTAGTTTCGGTAGCTTGTTGGTTCGATTCTATCTTTAATAGCATGTATCAAGTTTATTATGGTGGCCTTATTTAATCGAAACCTCTTCTTAAAATTAATGTCGTCTAACAATTCAAAAGGATTTTCTTTATCTCGTATAAACCTTATGCTGCGAAACTGTCTTCAAAGCTACTCGAGGAAGATGACACAAATGGAACAACATAATTATTTTTGTTTAATAATTATTTTTTTAATAATTTTGTATTAAACGAAACTTGAATTAAACGTAACTATAATTTATTACTTAGTTTTGACTATAAATCATGAACTTTTTATTATTGAAAAACTTTAATTATAGGTTAATCAGCCAAATATCTCCAATTAGATAATCTTTTGTTAACAAGAGTTTAATCGGAGATTAAAGTTTTGTGCAACGCAAAATATAGTTAATTGACTGTTAATCTCTGATTAACGTCGACTTCAATTAAATATTTAATTGACCGTTAATAGCCCGTTACTCTACAATTAAAAGATAATCGTACTTTAATCAAAGATTAAACTCCAATTAACGGTCAATTATCTTTTGTGCAACCCGCTATAAGTGTTTAAAGTTAAATTATTATCGTAGAACGAGTATGCGACAGGTGGAAAAGTTATTCAAAAACTCTTAAAATTCAGTTATAATTGAAAATTTTGAACAGAAATAGATTAATTCAAAAATTAGCGATAATTTTGAAATATTGTGCAAGGAACTAGGAGTAGAAAAATGGGTGTAATTAAAGAGTCGACCTTTAAGACGATTTGGAATAGAACGCCTAATATTTCTTAATGTCATGTTATAATAGATTAAAGGTATTAAATTTAAAAAGTTTCTTGACGCTGCATCCAAACAAGAATTTTGTTTATTAGTTTTAAATTAAACCAAAATTTTAAAAATTACTAATTTATGGGGATGAGAGTAAACCAGAAAGACTTTAAAGAAAATTGTATTACAACAGTTATTGAATTAGCATGCAGAGGTAAAAAAATGTAATTTTTCAAGTAACAACAAATGCATGAGTATGCAACATTTTGCGATATTGTGCTTATATTAAAATGCAAGATTAGATCAATATTTATGCAAATTTAGGTACTATCAAACTAAAAAGTAACTTGGCCAACATAGCTTATAATAATAAATATTACCGGGTTAGATAAATAGATGGAAATATCTTTATATATTTGGCACCAAGCAGGTTACGGAAATAATAAAATGTGTGCTGTAAAAGAAGTTATTTAAAATGTAATTTTGGTCGTGATTCGATTATTAGTTATTGCGTAAGAAATCAATACTTTTGTTTTTGAGAACCTATTGTTTTTATACCAAAATATAATTTATCGATGTAATTTGTCTATAAAATCAATAAAACATTAGATGTATTCGAAACAAATTTAATTGAAAACGCTTTTAAAATAATCATCAAAACACACACCTCTTACTTACCTTAACTGTGTTTTTATTTGTGCGTTATTATAACAAATAATCAACTAAACACGCGCGTTCAAATAGTTGCATATTGTACGCAATTGTCAAAATATTTTTTTTAGAATTGGTATGATTGTCTCGGCCTAAGCATGGAATTGGCTAGAATAGAAGAGAAAAACCAAGCTCTTCTTATGAATCACTATTTTAAACGCGTTTTGAATTAAATTTCTTCCAAATACATTTATTATTTAATTGGTTTTATAGACAAATTACACCGATAAATCATATTTTGGAATGAAAATAATAAGTTTCTATTTAAAAACAAAAGTATTTGTATGTTATTTAATAACCAATAATCAGATCTCGGCTAAAAAACCTTGTCAAATACCTTAAATAACTCCATTTACAACGCACAATTTATTACTTCTGTAATATGTTTGATTCAAAAAATATCAAGATGTTTCTATAGATTTGGCTAACTCGGTATGTAGATATAGAATCATTAGTATTTACTGAATTGCACCCGTAACTTATTTTAATTGCGGCAATATCTAAGTGATAAATTAGTCTTCTATTTATTAGTAATACAGAGCCATCATAATAAATTATAAACGGACCTATGTTCAACCAATATTGGTTTGAATAACACTGAATACAGATAGAAGATTTACATAGGCCCGATAATAGCTTAATTTAATATAATTCTGCCAAAATTTTAGGATTGGCTCAATATCTAGCCGATCAATATCTATTCTTCATTGCTACTTGGGCTGTGTTTTAATTTTGAAACCAATAATGATGGTTTACACACTCGTCGCGTTAAATATAATTACATTTTTACAAAAACTTACCAGGAAAGTTCTAACAATTTTGCAAGAAAATTGATTAACTCGAAATCTAAATGAAAATTCATGTTCAGTAAGGTTAATTAAAAACCAGTAAGTTTTTCCAGAGCAAGAGTTGATTAAAATTACAGGACATTATAACGCCAATTCAATCAAACCTTTTCTAAATATTGACCAGGAATACCACAGCTAAACTATTAATAATATGCGTTGAAGTACGTTTTTAATCGAAACGAATACATCTAGAAATACCAATCTTCACTTAAATATTGAACATTTAGTAATTTTACTTTTAATAAATACTTGTTCTTGTTTGAAAAACAAAATTTTCTGAACGAATGCCCCTCGGTCAGTTAATTAATAAATAATTAAATTATTACTGTTTTTGGGACATGTTAAAATATTTTTATAATTCAATGATTATTTTTTTTAGTTTTATAAATTTTTTGTTTTTGTTTTTTTATGTTTTTTAATGTCACTAAACAAACGTGTTATTTTGTGCGGTTACTTCCTCTTTATTAGATTAGTCTTTTACGTAAGAGTTTTTCCACAACGGTTTGGTCTATTAGTTTTGTCAGTTCAACTTTTTTTACATTTAAACGTTAAACGGTTGTAAATACCATGCATGAATTAGTATTTATATATTTGCTTATTTACATCTAAATCTACATATGTGGTGTAAAAGCAGAACATCTGATTATTTTAAAGTATGAAGTAGATTGATAATAAGGATGCGAATAATGTATTATTTAAGAATAAGTAATTATAAACTATTTGATTTAAAAAAGACGAGTGTTTATTTTTATTCAAAAAATATTTTAAATTTAATATTTCATTTTTGACAAAATTAAATAGCTTAGGTAAAAATAATGAAATTTCAAAATTTATTGTATTCTATAATAAATAAGGTTGTTTCATGATATATGTATACCTATTACAGTAATGCAATCATGATAATAATGTTTATTAATTTTGTTTTTATGTTAAGTTCAAGATAAAACAGTAAACCAAAACCAAACAAAAAGAGAAATAAAGTCTTTGTTTAAAAGATAAGAGAACACGTTTTTAATGTTTCTTCAGAACTATTTTAATAATAAATTCATCGTATCAGTGCATAAACAATATACATTAAAAAAACAAAAATACTAATAATTAGAATTTATATAAACATAATTTTTGTAAATAAAAAATATTTTGCATTGATAACGTTTTAAATTATTTTGAATTAAAAATATTAAGTGCCAAATAATTAAATATCTGAAGTTTTTGTACAGGAAATATTTATACGTATTTATAAAGTAGCTTGGCGTGTATTATAAACATGTCTAATAGAATTAAGCCCTCACTTAGAATAATTGCAATCTGTCCACAAACTAACTTTCTAAATAAATATCTTTGTTATGTCATAGCACCCAATCGAACAAACCTCTTACAGCAGCGTCACTTTCACTCAACTTAAACATTAATCTAATTGTTTTCTGTTGTACAAATATAGAAACGACGTTAATATGCTAGAAAGGTTTTCAATATATGTTAATCGGCAAGTAAACATACATAAAAACTAAAAATAAATGACGCGCAGTTTGCAATTTAGGTTATTGTCTAAAAATTAACTTAAAAATAAATGACGTGCAGTTTGCAATTTAGGTTATTGCCTAAAAATTAACTAAAAAATTGGATAACGAAACCCACAAACAATGTTTGTGTTTGCAATTATGTAAATATAGTATCTAAAATTATCAGTTAATAGTAATTATAAGAATGAATTAAATTTGTTTTTGTTTCTTTTATAATTGTTTACTTTATACTTAATAAATAATAATTTTTATTAGAAAAATTAATAATTACATTAAACTATAAAACATTGACATTTAGAAACAAATTTGCAGATTTAAACTGAACATTTATTTTTCTAACTTTCAAATAAATATAAAAATTAAATGTAATGTTAGATTACTATTGATATCAAATAAATTATTTGTTTAAAATTTATTTCAAATATAGTAAATTCAATACTGTTAACATATATATATATATAATATATATTCTTATAATATCAAAACTAAGTAAGCGCAAAAGCTGTTCTAAATTGAGAGTGTAAATAAGATTTTGCTGAAAAGAGATTAAATCGATAACGAGAATATGGTATAAAATTTTTCAATTTGTTTGTAATTTTTTGTTTTTATTACAAAAAAAATTAAACATATAATGTTTTGTTATTAATTTATTACTAAAAAAATGCATTTAATAATAATTGAGTAGTTGTTTAAAATTACAACATAACATAATGTATTTGTAAAATTTTAAAAACTACTAATATTTCTCAATTTATTATGGTAGGTATTGTATTTGTTCAATGTATTTTTAGAATGTCGTGCAACGCAATATTACGACACTGCAAGAAAATAATATGCTTTGTAAACAAGCAAAAAAATTCATTAAAATGTACAAATATTCAGTTATTTGCATCGTTATTTTTGCAAAGCTGGTAAAACCTTAGTGTTACACTACGTAGATATATACTACCTAAAAATTACTAAAAACAAAAAACCTATCAAAAATGGTTTACCAGGATTTGACTTTTATTAAATACTGACAAGGACGTTTGAAAAAGTTTAATATTGCTTTGGTTAAGTCATATCTGGTCCAATTTGCGTTCAAACGATTTGGCATTTGAGTAAGACACTCAAAGCGATCTTTCAAATCGTTTTTTAAGCTTTGTGTTGAGTTTAATTAATCTTTTCCTACTACTTTGAATTATTTTATTTTTATTTTTAATTTGCTTTTATAAACACATCTGTATTGTATTAATTAATTCAAAATTAAAAATTTCTCATATCATTAAATTTGGTTTTTCAGTTAATAACTTTCTGACAACCACCTAAAATATCCACTCGCCGTTAGTTTAAGTCTTAGAAAATAGATCTCAAATTCTCGAAATTAATTCTAACGTACATACTGCTATTATTGTATTAACTTTGTCATTGTTTTTAATTATTCAATTTTGAGCTGAAAAAATTACTTTGTATTTGCAACTAAATTATAAATAACGTTTTTGGGGTATAACAATGTATTGTTTTGCCATGTTTAACCAAGTTTCTTATTTCTAAAATAAACAAGTTTACTTTTAATATGTCATTTTATTATTGGTTAACTAGCAACCGCAAAAATTATTCCTTTATTAACTTTCTAGATATTTTTGTATTTGAAAACCAGAATGATCAATTTCGGTTTTTAGAAACTTTGCACACAACACAAACATTATTTTGTTTTCTTTATTAACTAGTCTTGAACATAACCATATTTTTTAAATCTCCATTTGTCTCTGTCTTAAATTGTTTTTATTTAAGTTAATTCTACCTTTTATTATTGTATTTTATTGTTTCAGCGTTCATCTTTTTGCCTTATAAAGATAGTACATGTCTTTAGACGTCTTATAATTTGGTTTTTTACTTTTATAGTCTCATTTCCTATTCGGTCTTTTAAACTTTACATTTAACATTTTCCTCTCTATTTTTAGTGGAGATTTAGCGAGTTTTCCCATTATTGTGTTGTTTAGTGTTTATATTTGTGCTGCGTAAGTAAGTGTACGCATACTGATTTTCTAAATTTTAAAGAATTTTTTGTTTTTACTATATTATTTTAATTTACAAAGTTAACCATGCTTGGCATATGTGCTTATCAATTTCTAGATTTTCTATACCTTTTCTGTATGTTATTTTTTTTGTTTCTACATACGTCTTGTTTGGTAGTATTTATTTTTGTTTTTTGTTTAAATATTTTTAGCTCAATTTTTTCCGCTTTGTCTATGAGTTCAAATCTTGTTGATTTGCTCTTTTACCGACCGGAATTCTATAAGTATTTTTTATGTAATCACACTGTCATTGTTAATATTGTGTAGATGAGTTGTATAAATTTAGTGCATCTATAATTTCTTTGGTTTTACCGCGTATTATTTAATCTAGTCAAAAACTTTCAAAGTCGTCTAGCGCCACATATAAAAGTAAATTGTATTCTAAAAGTTTTTATAATTTATATTCTTATTGCAAGTTTGTGCAGAATTTTTTTCTAAATTCACCACGTTTCATTGTCTTGTAGAATTTTAGTAGTGCGTTTAATCTATTTACTATAGCTTTTGCAAAATGTTCGCATATTGGCCTGCAATCGTCAAGTTTTTTTCGTTTTTCCTTCATGAAAATAATTGGTGCGTTACTCGTCACAAATTTGCTTGTTGTCAGATGTTTAGTAAGGAATGTTTGTAGTACTTTAATAAACGTATGTCTTTTTTTTTATTAACTTGCTTATTACATTATCTTATCCTGGGCATTTGTAATTTTTGATTAATTTTATGTTGAACTTTATCTTTTTATTATGAGGTATCTTCTGAATACTATTAATACTCTTAAAAGAATATAATTGCTTTTATTCTTAAGAAACGCAGAGTAATAGAGTAATGCTGTTTAAGTTAAACTACCTAAAAAAATTACGTTAAACTACTCATAGAGTTTGTTCTTTATTAGTCTTATAAGTTCTTTAAAAAAATGTTTTAAACGTTATTGACAGTTTAAAAATATGTTAGGCAAAACGTTAAATCACAGTTCAAATGGCGCGCAGTTGTTTTAATGTTAGAATAGGAGTGTTGTAACAAGTAAGTTGTCGTTTAGGTCAGTAGCGTAGTAGTATTGTCGTTTGATTTTTTTTTCAGTTTATTGTTTTTGCTAATCTTGTTTCTTACTTAACACAACCATTGTAATTACAGATGTTCACTTATACTAAAGATGCTGTCATCCTGATACGGTGTCTCTAGCATTTCAGTGAAACTGATGTTCAATTGCATCTTTGCTTCATTCTTTTTGTTTTCTTAGTTTTCCTGTTTTTTTGTTACACGGCTTTTTTTTAGTCTCCATTAAAGTGCTGCAGATCTTGTTTATTGTTTTTTTATCGAGGTTTTAACCTTTGGCTCTTAAAAAGAATTGCAGGAAGAATTCGTCCGCCACTAGCGTTACCACAAGATACTTACTGTAACATTTTCACCATGTTCTGGAGCAACAAGATGTACTCGTTTGACTCTCTTTTGAATCAACATTATAAATTCTTTCTGGCTTGTCGATTAGATCGAGCTTTAAGAGAACGTTCTTGAGCTTTTCAAAATAATCGGTAACTATGAATTTATTCAGTTTTTGTGCCCTGGCTGTGTTCATACTCTGAGCGACAAGAATTGCTTTGGTGCCTTCGTAAAAATACTTCTAACCAATATCTTCCCGCTGACCGTTTTTCAAGTGAAAAGGGCTGAGGTATACTATTTTGTTTACAGTAATTAAAAACACATTTTTTAGGAATTCTCTTAGTCATAGGGTACCGCACAGCTGCCAATTTAATAATTCTAGCCACTAATTTAGATTCTTGTTGATCACCAAATATAGTTTTTCTTTCCATTTTCTCTTTTTTGTTTTTTTTTAATTAAATACTGACTGAGTGTCCTTCATAATTTATTGAATTGTTTGGACATTGAGTTTTTATATTTTCCGGTATTAGTTGCTTGTAAGGCAAGTTGTAAATATTTTTCTGTCCACTATACTTGTTTAGAAGGCGCCATTTGCCATTAAAATATTATAATTATGTTTGCATTCATTCAAAAAAAATTGTTAAAAGTATGTCCCATGGGCACATTGACAACACTTCATATCGATACATATATTTAGATGGCATACTTACATTTGCAGAAAACGGGCGTATTAGAACTTGTGGGATGGTCAAAGTTTTTGTATTCTTTGTAAGGCAAGACGTCGAAACAGTAACATACACTTTCCAACGCTTCTAAAGGCATGCTGAACTTAGATCTAAACAGCGTCGCCGTATCTAATGAATAGTAAAAATCTTGTGACCGCTTACCGGCATGCGCTCTACACTAGGTAAAATTGCAGTGAGTGGGCGTATTACCAGCATTACTTATTTATAGCGTTAAGAATAAGATTTTTTTTGAAATGAGAAAGTATAGGAAAGAGTCTAATACATTCAAGCTTTACCTAAACATTTTTGCTTAAATGAAAATTTAAAAAAACATATTAGAGTATTTTATTAAACATACGTATAAATATCAATTGTTAAACTTATTTTTATTTTGTATAAATATAAATGCATAACAACTGCAAAGATTAAAATTTACTGACGCTTTGTCAAATAATTTATTTTAGTGCTAATACTGATGTTTGCTTATTTATAGTATTATAAAATTTTAATCATGTCTTTGAATTGACATATTACATCAATAGGTTAATTAATTATTTTTCTACAAAAAGCAAATTTTATTAAAAAAAACAAACTTAATAAAAAATTGTAATAATTTTTTAACTAAATTATTTGTAATAATTAAATGTATTTTTTTAAATAAAATATTTATATAAGTAAATGATGTATTAGAATTATGCCAAAATATTTGTGTTTGGTGTCGCCTTAGTTGTGTTTAAATGGTATTGAAATAAACAAATGCGCAATAAAATTAAAACGTTTTTCATAACGTAGAAGTAATTTGCTATTACAGACTGGGCTATACGTTGATGTAAAAATAACTTTGCATTGCTCTACATTGAGATGTAGGTACATCAAATAAATAAAAATAGTAAAAAATATACATTGAAGCCAATGTGTACAAAAATAATACTTTTTGGTTACGTAAAAATACGGGATTCTTTATTTTTAAATTATAAATTTAAAAAACATATTATTTCATTATCTTAAATTGCTTAAATTACTTTGTATTAAAAATCAAAAAAAAAGTAAAGTAACTTTAGAGGTTTTAATTTACAAAAATTTGGGTTTTTTAAAAATAAATAATTTCGTTATTTTAATTGATTGAGAATGCACGTTTTATTTAAAATTAACTCTAATCTTCTAAAATAACTTGAAAACAAACAACCCTGGTTTTTTATAGTTAATTTTTGATATAGTAATGGTCACCTTAATTTAGAAGTTTAAGTAGCTAAAAAATAAGAAATCAACAACAGTCGTATCTCAAACATGAAATAGATTTTTTTAGTAAAATTTTAACTAAAGTATTTTTTAAATTTACCAAAATCAATTAATACAAATTACCAGAGCATGTTTTAGATAGAGAAATCTATTACGTTTACTTTATGAATATGTATAAAACAACAATAAATACCTACTACGAATGTTGTTTTAAAATTGGTGTTGTAAGGGGAAATTTTTTCATAATTTTTTAGAATATTCTTGATATGTGCTGGTTAGAAAGTTTAAATATAGGTTGCACTTGTAAATGTATAGAACTTTTTCTTAATAGTTGAGTTTGTGTTTTTAATTTTTATTGATCACTATTACATATTTTTATAGCCACTACGTTCTAAATGCGGTAATAAATAACCATAATCTATCTACAAATAAAAAACATATAAAAATAAGTATTAATAACATAATAATCAAAAACTTATTGTAAAGAAAAAACCCCATATAAACCTACAAAAACAGTAGTAATTTGAAGTAATTTTATTATCTAATTATGTCGTCATATATAGTGTGTTTTTGTCTTGTCAAATCTTATATAAAAGTTGTTCAATGTTAAAAATGTCTGCATTGCACGCACAGTCAAAGTGTTTCTTTAAAGCAACTTCAAACTTGAAGAATATAATGACTATGAGCAACGTTAAACATTTATTTTATAAATTATTTGAATATTCCCCAAAATTTCTTTGAATATACCGTCCAGTCACGCTTCTCCAGGTATTATGTTAATTTGAGTCAACTGTAGACAACCAAACAAACAATTTAAAGGAGTATTTCCTTTAGTCCGTATGATTCCAAAGAAATATTTTAACATACACATAAATAGTAATTAGCGGTAATTTAGAAGCTAAATTAATTTTATATTAAAATTAAAGATAATGTGGCAGAAAAATACAAAAAAGTAAAGTATGCAAAAAAGTATGCAATAGGACGAACGTCTGCAATCTGTAACTGTAACAATTTAAATATTTGTACTATATCAGCATTTATATCGCTATGATAAATGAAACATGGTTTAAACTTAAAACCAAGGTGACAGATGTTTATGGTAAATAATAGGACTACCTATTTATTTGTCGTATATTTTTATAAATGCGTTCTACACCATACTTTAAATTAACAAATTACTACCACATTTAAAATAAAAAACAAATATTATAAATCTGTACGAGTGCTTAAATAAAGAAAAACAAAGTATTCTTGTTTTTGCAATCTTGCGACTAGCAGCTAAAACACATTAAATATTTCGCTCCGACGCACGGTAAGACAAATTGTCAATCTAAAGAAACAAAATGAAAAATTGTGTTCTGTATTTTAGGTTAAATTAAACTGCAGTAAGAAAATGTAAAATAATTTAAATTTAAATATTTAAAAAAAATTTTTTGCTGTAAATCATTTTAAATATTACTAATACAATTTTATTTGTCAGAACGAACTAAATTTAATAAGTGTGGGTGTAAATATATGCAGACGTGTAAATTTAAATTAATTATTGAGTATTTATACTTAATCGTTAGTAATACAAACAATTAGTAAATACAGAACTAACAATATTTAATAGATATTGTTTTTAAATTTTAAGCAAATTTTAGTTTTATAAAATTTATTTAAAACTGAAAAAACTAAAATATTTAATTTAATAAATACAGATACTAAAAAAACAAAAATTATAATTTTGTTTTTAATAATATTTGCTAGATATTTTAAATACTCCGTAGAAAGTTGTTGCAAATTATTAAATAAGTTTTTTAATCGATATACTGATAGCCTGTTTCTTAGATACGTTTTAATCAAAAAGTTGCACTAATGTGAGTAAACTATTCACATCCAACTAAAGCAGTTAAGGTCCAAAACTTGAGACGAAATTTTAGAGGGATTACCAGAATATCTTTATCAGACGACACGACATGATAAACCCTTTAATAGATGTAGCTACTTGTAGTTTATTTGGTTTTCATAACTTTTCAAGCGTAACATTATTTATTTAATTTTAAAACTAAATTATTAGTAGTAGTATTGGCGTCCCACTTGCTCTAAATTTTATCGAATTTATATTGCACTTATGTAAACGTATATTCAAAATACACTCTTATTTAATCTACAAATTTTTCTAAATCTTCACAAATAATTTTCAAATAAACATTAATTTAAAACAGTCTTTTCTAATAATTAAATAGTTAGTTTTTATATTATGTTTAGTTTGTTATCAATAGTCATCTATTGCTGTCAACAGTATCAATAATTATCAAAACCACGCCTGTAGCACACACATATTGAAAAAATATAGGTAACACATATTGGTCAAATATTGCAAACGACAGAATTGGCCAAGATTGGGGAAATATGTGACTACAATATGTCCTCCATATTACGTTGCTATGTTGGGCCATGATGTAAAAGCGATCTAGGTATAATATCATAATTACACATTGTCCCAATCTCGCAATTGTTGTTCTATACAATATTTGACCAATATGTGTAGACAATATTGGTTTGTTATGTTTTTATAGTATTGCCACAATTTGTGCTCATGCTTTTAAATGTAGACATATTTTCATCCAACATTGCATTGGTAAGCTAGATTCAAGTACATGATTATAGAAAATGTACATATAATCAAGACTTTTGCTACAAGAAAAAAAATACCTACATCAAATAAAGAATCTTATTAAACGAAACTTACCTTATTTAATTAAGACAATTTATAACTGTTGCTATACACATGAAATTTTTTTGAAAAAGTTTATTTGGATTATTTATTGATGTATTTATACATCCAAGAAAACAAAACAATCATGAATCGAAAAACCTATCCCTACCCAAACAACACATTGGTACAAAAAACGTCTAAATGTCCGTCTAATAAACGTTAATAACGCGTTTAAAAACGTTTTAATGTCTAATAAACGTCTATTAGCCGGATATTTAAACGTTTTTTATACCAATGTGTTGCTTGGGTAGTCTCGCTGCAGATGTCGTTTGCTAGCCTCAACGTATTCAATTTTAGGTTATTTCCAAGTAAAAAGTGTAAATTGCTTAGCAGGGTATATTTTTTGGTTAATTACAACTTACGTTTTTGTTTACGTATTTAGTATAGATTATAATAATGATATAAAGTTCAACAATAGTATACTTATTTAACGCTTAATTCAATATTTATTATTTAGAACTTTAACCCATGTTTAACCTATAAGCGATCGGTAATACAGATTTTTATAATGTATGTTTCTGTGATCATAGTATGTTTTTAGTTTGGCACTTAAAATTAAAAATTTTAAGTTTACCGCTCGTTAGTTCTACCTTTACACTCAAGGTCACGAGATCCTGAAAGACCAATAACAACTTTTTTGACTGTTTAGCTCTATAACTTAGTAACAGTCTGTCATATGAAAATTAGGTACATCCCTGACTCAAAACAGTTGAGAAAGTTATCACTTTCCGTTTCATCGAAGAAGAAAATAGTTACTTTAACTAAGGCAAAATTTTCTATAGTAAAATAATTATATACCCGAGTTTTTCTGTATCTGTTGTCAATAGATATATTTATAAACAAAAAAAAACTTATTTTAAACTAATGTTGTTTAATTGTTTGTTTCTTTGACAGTTAATATAGTAAATAACGATTATATTTGAGTGTTGTTATAATTTTCTAACTCAAAACAACATTGCTTGAAATCATGAAAAATTTATATTAAAAACTGCAAACAATTGATATTTGTTTAAACTGCCTAAAAATACATATATTAGTTATTCTATAAAAAAATGATTAATTTTAATCCAAATAAGTTATTTTTGTTTAAAAATTTGAAGCATGTTAATTTACAAAACAAAATACTCTATTTGAAGATTTTATGCACAAATCTCAAACAAATTTTAAAATTACAAAATCTTTAAAAGGTAATACGTAGTAAAGGTAATTAATTATTAGAAATGTACCAATTTTAAGGTAATCTTTTATATTTATGTTTTGTCTGTACTTATTAATACAAAACAATTTATTTTATGTTTTGAATTTTAAAATTTTAAATTTCTCTTAAAAATCAAACAAAAAAACATACCATTACAAGTATCATTAATTACCTTATCGTTTTTAATTTATAATTGATATCGTTATTAGTTTTTAAGTCAGAATACACAATTTAGTTTTGTAAAAAAAATTTAAAATAAAAAACTATATAATTTATTTAAATAAATAAGGTTAATTAAATTAATATGTCAAAACAAACAATTATATACCAAATGTAATTTAATCAACAATCTAAGTAAAGATAAAACTTTGAGAAATACATTAAGGAAAATGATTTACCAGTTTGTTTCGTTTACGTTATTTGTAATTGATTATAATTTTCTATTTTTTATTTATTGTCAATAATCATATTATTTTTGTGATTTATGTAAGTATCTTGCAATTTAACGTTTATACATTTCTTCATTGGTTTATTTCAGAAAAATAAAGATTACTTATTTAATCAGTTTTATTTATTAGTTTTTAGAAACTTTTATTATATTTTTCTATTAGTTAAGTATTTGTTTAATAGTTTGACTATCCGTATAAGCAATTTACGAAATAATATTATTGTGTTTCTTAATAATCTATGTTTTTGTTACAAATGTTAGAATAAACAATGTATTACAATAACAAATTTGTATTAAATTTGATTAGTTTGCACAAAGATATTAGTTTTAAAAACAGAACACAAAAACTTTATTTATGTGTATAATTATTCCTTTTTTTTTCTCAAAATAATGTGTGTGTAGATAAATATAAGATACATTTTAATCAAAAAATTGTAAACCATAATAAGAGTAAATTTAAATTGTCGGTACACACACAACAACTTTTTCGCAATTTTTTAATATTAGAAAGATAATAATAATTGGACGAAAACATTATGCGTTTTTTACATCACTGCTATTTAGACTACTTTTATATTGTATGCGTTCCGCAAACAACTTAAGTAATCCCCAAAGTTTTAAGATTTAAAAAAATATGTGAATAGTTAATCAAACACGAAAACTTACATAAAAATAAAACACTATTTTTTTAAGCGACGTAATATTATTTAACATTAACTACCACTAATTAACATTTATTATTATTATTTTTATTATTATTATTACTATTATTATTAATATTATACTAACAAAAAAATTTCAGTCTAAATAAAATAATATTTAAATAATATACAAAACTATAAATTAGTACGGAAGGTAGAAAAGTTGTTATTGAATTTAATGACAGCGAAAGTCAATGATCTATTGACAAGTGACGCTGTCAAAATCCCAACTATAAAATAGGTTAAAAACAATTATATATTTATAGTTTTCTATATTATCATACATGGCATCTTTACCACAGGATGGCGTTCCAAAAACATTTTAAATATGTTGGTAATGTCTACAGGACATAAAAAAGTACGGTTGTCTGTTGGTATGGTTGTGGAAACACTTCGGTGTATCCTAGCGCTGACGAGTTCTTAAAGATCGAAACAGCTGTCCGCTAGTTCTGATGTTGTTTTTCACAATTGTACTGACATTGTTTCATTGACTTTTGCTGTCATTAAATCCAATCACAACTTTTCTACCTTCCATATTAATTTATAGTTTTCTATATTATCATACGTGGTATTTTTACCACAGGATGGTGTTCCAAAAACATTTTAAATTTAAACAGTTAATTTTAAATGAGCTTTTAGTCTACTAGTGCAGCAACTTAATAAACCGTTTATTTTTACTGTAATATTAAACAACTTTTAGATAAAACATTAGATGTTATATTTGTTTTGTTAACACGATTCAGAAATTTATTTGACTATTGTTTAAAAAAGCTTAAATGTTAAATAATTAAATTCAATTATTTTAAATTACATGTTTTTAAATAAAAATTTCTGTCTTTACATTTGTTTAAGTGATGTAGAATTATTATGTTTATTTTTAAAATAGATTAATTAAAAAAAATATGTGTTATATATTTAGTTAGAAACCAATGTTAAAGACATTCTCAAGTATTATAAGAATGACATCAAACAGAAATTACAATTACAATCACAATTTAAGTTTAACGAATTTAATTTTTAGGGCACTAAACAAATTTAAAAAAAATGTTTTTGTTTATCTACTAAATACTTTTTTTATTTTTGATTTATTACTTAAAATATAACAAAACATTATTTTAAGAAATCTATTTGATACTTTTAAAAGTATGTCAAATTTTAAAATTGCATACATGTTTGCCAAAATACCTTGATTTATTCTTATGATACGTAAACAATGTAGATACAAAAGTTACAAAAATTATTTTTAGATTTGATTTTAGCATACTAATAATAACAATAAACAAAACAGTTTATTTAAGCAAACTTTAAGTGACGTTATCAAGAAACAAGAACAGAATCTACAGCACCATCACAATAAATTTAATGAAAAACACAGTTTAGTGCAAAAATTTAGTAACGTTATAAAAACTCTTAAACTCGTTAGCTTAATGTATTTAAAATACAAAAAAAAATTGTATTAATTAATTTACTTTAAGCACAACAAGTAATTAAAGACTTTAAAATAACAAAATACAAACGCTTTTATTTACTTTGATAGATTTTGTTATGAAATTAAATTATAAGTGAATAGTAAATATTAAACTTTAGTATAACACAAAAACAAAAACTACTTTATAGAAATATTACGTTTGAGTAACAGTTTAATAAAATAATTATTTACCTACTGTATAGAATGAAGATTATTTTTGCACTAAAATTGCGTATGTGTGTCACCTTAAATCACAAAACTAGTGAAAAAAAGTTCGTCAAAGACATTGTCACAATCACACTATTTTAATAGTATAAAAATAAACCGCAATAAATTTTTTTAATTATAGGTTAGTGTCTTTAAGTAAGATTTGTGTTTACGAAAAAACACGTCGCGTGGTCTTGCTGAACGATCAAAACGTAGAGAATCTCCCAGCGACGAACCTGGACTGCCTGGGATGCCCAGCACCACGACGCTTTGCAGAGACGCTGTGGTCTCGCGCATGCACTAATTCAAGACTTGTCTGCTTTACACGTCTAAGGATTGTATTTATTTTTTAACGAGATATCTTTAAAAGTATATAATCGTGTTATTATCACTCAATCTTATTATAAAGAAAAGACTATTTAAGATACTTTAGCCTTTTAATCTAAAAATACTAGCTTATGAGCTTCATCAAAATAATAATTATGTATTTTTAATGGTAGTATACTTTTTAAATTAACCAAATTAAAAGTTAAAAATGTCAAAAATGAAAACAAAAATAAAATTAGATTTTTGTATTTTATTATCTGAGGTGTTTTTTTCATACGACGTCATAAGGAAATATAGTATTATAAACCGTTATAGAAATGTATTCTTAATGTATAACACATAGTACATGTACTTGCAATTGTAATGCTCTCAAACTCAAACTTTCTGCATACAGGAAATTGCACTTATGCAACGAGTAATTTTTACTTTTAAAAGCAGTAAACTTTAAATTAAAACATAGAAACAATATAGACATTTAAATAAAACATACAAAGTAATTTTTATCTTTTTAAAAAATATATTTTATAGTAATTATTAATAACATATTCAAAGTTTATTTTATTTTTGTTCTAATTAGTTAACAAAATACGTGTGTTTCTTAAATTTAAATGTCTTAAAAAACAGTAATAAAAGCTATTAAGATATGTCAGTACAATTGTGAAAATACAGCAGAGTATTTCCTAGTGCTAATGATCTCTAAAAGAGCGAAACGGCCGTACACTGGTTCTTTCTGTCGGTAATTTTTGCAATTGCACTTATTTGTTGGTGGATTATAATCGTGTCTTTTCGATACAATTTTTTTAATTACGCGGTTATTAAATTCAACTACCGACTGACGACGATCTCTATAGTACCAATTGATATTGATTTAATTCTAAAAACTACACATTTTTCTTAGTAAATTGCTAACAACAAAAATAAAAACAAATACAAAATAATTTTATTACACAAGCCGTAATTAAACTAAATTCTTATTCTAAGAACTGCACATTTTTTTTTAAGTACACTAAACATACAAAATGACTCTAACATAACACTATTACAGATGTTTTTAAATGAAGTAATGTTGTTAGGTCAGTCAAAATACGTACTTGAGTAAACACACTGCCAAAATAAAGCTACATATGTAAAACTGTTTTATTAGTACAGTTTACATAAGCAAACAAGCGACGCGAAGGGGCGTGACTGTAGGCGCTTTAATTTTTACAGTACATTCTAAGTAAAAAGTATTTCGGCGGCAATTATAAATACTTTAAATTACGTAATATGCATTATAAGAAGTTTTGATTAAAATACTACTGCTCAGTAATTTCAGATATAACAACTTATGTTACTTATCTATTATTTTACACAATCTAAAAGAATAAAATCACATTTTTAGATTGATTACTGGAATTTGCAGATATTGTACTAATTTAGTAATTTGATTAGTAATATAATAACCAAAACCTACAAATTCGAGTAACAAAGCATTAACCATCCTGCTTTCGACTTCCTAAAGAATCTGAAGACATAAAAAGACATTTATCAATTACAATATTATCAGTTTTTTTAAAACTAGTAACAACAGACTTAAAACATACTTAAGAATGAAGTTTTTGTAAGTGCTTTTATTTAATTTCATATTCATTTCATTATAATATTACAAAAACAGCTGATCCTTATATAACAGTGCTACAAGACAATTTACTTCGTTATACTAAAAAAAATTACGAAATTTTACCAATAATTATAAGACAATTTTACCAATTATTATAAGACAATTATATATTACATTAAAACAGAACATAGATATTAGAAAAACAATAAACTCTTAGGCTGTAATTATCCCGACACAAAACTTTGGCAGTTGCCTACGTTATACTCACCAATACTACATATTTAAAATATTAACAGTATTATACCAAAATTATACATTGGATTATAATAAATAACAAGATAAATGTTATGTTAAAATCAATTAACTGTTACAGTTTAACTATTCTACATTAAGACTTTATGCGATTTTTTCTCTTTAAACACCTCAAAAATAATTATGTATTCAAACATCGAAAACTAGTTAAATAAAGGTTAACTACTGTGATCTGCATCTCTACTGTCTTCATCTGATGAACCACACATTCCCACATTTCGTCAGCTAAACGGTTAACATGTTGACAATGTTTATTCCGATCATATTGAGTAACTTCAGAAAATGCATTTCTTACAAATTTTTTTATTTCTGCATTACTTTGAGTGACATTGTTTATTGCCACTTTATGTTTCACCAAACTCCAAATTAATTCAATATGATTCAGGTCACAATGATAAGGTGGCAAAAGTAACACGGTATGTCCATGTTTTTTTAGTAATTCATTAACTACAGAAGTTTTGGTGATGTTAATTAATTTTACCTGACGAAGAACTTAGACCAAGTTCGAAAGCTCGCATTTATATTATTTTAAATAAATAATACACCATTTACCCTAGAAATATTTTAATACGTTTTATGGTGAAAGTTTTATGTCTAAAATTATTTATATCTTTGTTCGAATAAATATGATTAAATAAAACTCATGCTAAAAATAAAACATGAGTAAATACCCAAAAAATGGAAAACAGATGTTACAAGTATGAGTATATTATTATTATTATATAGATTTAAGAATTTCTAAAAAATAACTTGATTACTTAATGCTATCATATTAATGCGTGTTTTTTATACATATATACACAGTCACATTCTAACTTTAGCTGACTTCAATGTAAACAGTGATTAAGATTTAAAAACAATAATCTCACTAAAAACATGATTTAATCTGAATTTTTATTTTTGCTAAAAATCAATAAACAAAAACAAAATTTATTTGTGGTATGTGAACATGCTAAAAATAATTAAGCTGCGTAGTTTTTTCTTATAGAACCCTCGGACTGCAAAAACTCGGTCCTTATCTGCTCCAAACTTTTATTTTTTCCAAATTACTGCTGTAGGCTGTATTCTTTAAAGCTGTTATAAAATTGCTTTAAAATAAATTGCGCAGAAAAATTTTTAGTATACGTCAGTTAATCCGTTTGGGTAATTTGATATCGGGTTTTTGCTTTGCTTGTACTCGAGCACGTCAGTTTTATTTCTAGCTTTCTGTGTTGTTGACGTTGTAAGCACAATTGTTTTTACCGTAAAAAAATTTTTTGAATTTTGTTTATTGTGTATCTGTGTTGGTTTTTGATTGAAAGAAGATTTTTGACCTGAGTAAGTACAAAAAAAATATTTATTTGTGTATAATAAATGTGTAAAATAACAAACAAAAAAATCGATCCTACTAAAGCTTTTACAGAACAACAATTATATGACAAATTAATGCGTGATGATAACAAAAACGACTTTTACCTTTTGTCTAACAGGGACAATGGCAGCGATAACATTGACCCAGAATACGACAAATGTAGTGATGTAAATGACAAAGTAAGCAATTCCAAAATTGTTAAAAAGAATGTCCAGTTTTCTAACAATCAAGATTTTGCTAAACCTTCTTGAAAATACTACTCCTGGCAGATCAAAAACAAAACATGATAATATTTTTAAAAAACTGGTGTGGTTACTACACGACTTTCCTATAAGGAATTATGAAGGAATATCTACATATTTTTTCAAGGTTATGTTGTCATAAAACCATTTTGAAGTACACGATTGAAAAACTGTAAATATAATTAGAATAATTTACATACGTACAAAATTATATAAGAAAAACAGTTGGCGGATACACCCAATTCCGGTTTCTTTATCAAACCCATCGTTTGACAAAGAGAATATAAAAAGCCAGCTTTACACCAAATTTCAAGTTGCTAGGACTAGGACCTTTGTTTGAGAGTTAAAGTTAAATAAGATGCAACATTTTGTATATAAGCAAGTCAAATATCTAGTAAACTGTTACAAAATGTTTTTATTGGAATACAGTATTAGGAAAATTTAACTCTATAAAGAACTGTAAAAATAATTCAAATAATGTTCATACATATATACAAAATTATATAAGAAAAACTGTTAGAAATGGCGGATACACCCACTTCCGGTTTTTTTATCAAACCAATTTTTTTATAGAACCGAGAGAAGATGAAAATCCAGCGCCACACTAAACTTCAAGTAATTACGATTTTTGGTTTGAGAGTTATCGTAGGTACATCCAAAAATAATTTAAATTAGATGCAGCACTCCGTATATAAACAAGTCAAAAAAATTTACAGAAAAAGTGTTATTTTTTAACGTATCTTGCTTTTCTTTTAAGATATGGAATTTTTTCCTAAAAAATCGTCGTAGACACGATTCGAACCTAGGATCATATATGGAATTAACTTTCAATTATAAATCAAATATCTAATAAACTGTTGATGTTAGAAAAAAAATTGTTTGAATAAATTGTTAGAAAGAATTACCTCTATAAGAAACTGAAAAAATAATTCGAATAATTTACATTCGTACAAAATTATATAAGAAAAACTGTTAATAGCGGATACAAGCACTTTCGGTTTCTTTTTCAGCCGCATCTTTTGATAGAACCGAGAAAATATAAAAAGCCCGCTCCATACTACATTTCAAGTTACTAGGACTTTTGGTTCGAGAGTTATCGTGGATACATCGTTACACACAGACACACACATGCACACACACAAACACTCAAAATTTTTGTCAAAAATACATTTTTCTTATTCAGAAAACCTTGAACGTAAAATTATACAATAAACATTTTATGAAAAAAATTGCGATTGCTATACTTTCCTTATAGGAAAATAAAAAAGAAAAGTTTGACTGAAAAAAATAAGAATATCAAAAGAATTTAAGAAGCATTCTTTTTCTTCCTTTGTAGTAATATTATTGACACTAGTAACACTTACGAATTAGAACTAGAAGACGGTTGTCTATTTTCAGTCTATTGGAAAAGGTACAGAAGCATAGATAGACCTAGACCTAGACATTGTTAAAGCTTTTATTAGCATATTATTAATGATAGACAAATTTAGAGAATCTAAAAACAATAAAAACTGTTTATGTAGTAAAGATAAAACCATATACAGACCTATTTATTTGGCAACAATGGCTCAAGATAAATTTATAAGTGTACTGAGATTTATTTGCTTTGATGACATTGCCACCAAAGATGAAAGAAAAAAGTTTGACAAATTAGCTCTTTACAAAAAATTGCTAATTTATTTGAATCCAACTATAACAGATCGTATACATTTTTTCTGTTGCGAAAATCAATGAACAATTAGTAACTTTTCGTGGATAATGTTCATTCAAACGTTAAATTTCTAGTAAACCGGGGAAATATGGAATAAAAGTATGGGCACCTTGTTATGCAAAATACCTTTTGGATGTTGACTTGGAAAAGATTGGAAATACTGCAGAAAAGAACCAAACACAAAAAGTTGTAAAGCAACTCACAGAATATTAAAAAAACTCCAGAAGGAACGTAACGACAAATAACTTTTTCACGGATATTTCATTACAAATTTCAAGTTACTAGGACTTTTGGTTCAAGAGTTATTGTGGATACATTTAAAGATAATGTAAGAAAGATACAGCACTCCGTGTATAAACAAATCAAAAGAATATAAAGAAAAATTGTTGTATTTAATGTCTTATGGTTACCCTTCAAAATATGGAATTTTTTTCTAAAAATATCGTCGTAAACAGGATTCGAACTTAGATTATATGTGGAAATCACTTTTAATTATAAATCAAATATCTAAATAAAATAAATGTTAGAATGTTGAATAAATTGTTAGAAATAATTATCTCTATAAAAAACTGTAAAAATAACTCAAATAATTTACATACGTACAAAGTTATGTAAGAAAAACTGTTAAAAAATGCGGATACACCCACTTCCGGTTTCTTTGTCAAACCCATCTTTTGACAAAGAGAATATAAAAAGCCAACTCTACACCAAATTTTAGGGTTATTAGGACTTTTGGTTCGAGAGTTATCGTGGGTACATCGTTACACACAGACACACACACACTCTCACGCACACACACACACAAACACAGACACCCAAAATTTTTTTGTCAAAAATACATTTTTCTGATTCAGGAAACGTAAACGTAAAATTAAGGAATAAAATTTTTTTGAAAAAAAATTGCGATCGCAATACTTTCCTTATAGAAAAAATTTAAGATTTGTAAACCATCAATGTTGTAAAGCCAAAGCCACCACTAAACACTAAGTTTAAATTAAAACGAAACAGATATTTCCAAATATAATAAAGTAAAACACAGTTTATAATGAGAAGCAGCACAGAATCTAAACCAAAAAACCTTTTTTTACAAAAAAAAGTATCAGCAGATTCCTGGCAAAAATTTCTTCTTACATATGAAAGTACGGTATCACTAATAGTTTTTTTAGTGATGTCAATCAAAAACTATTGAGCATGTAGTTGTGAAGAATTAACAAAAATGACTATCGTCTAACAAAGATTCAATGCTAGTTGTAATCGTTTTTATATAACAAATTCGTTTTTCATCTTATAATAATACTCAAGCAATTTACAGTTACACTTTAGCTAAAATACTAATCAAAATAGCAAAGTAGTTAAAATTAGAAAGTTCGAAAGAGTTAAGTTTCACAACACGTCTATATTAGTAGCGGAGAGATGGAAAATGTTTTTCAAACTAAAACTAACGTCAGTAAAAAATACAGAACCATAAAAAGAATACAACAAAGTTCCGAAGTAGCATACTCGTTCATCTAAAACAATATCATTAATTTTGCGATACTTAATTGTTTGATTATAACAGCACGCAATTGTACGCTTAATGTATATTATTAAAAAAATCTAAAACTTCCTGCGGACTGGTCTATTAAAAACATATTTTTAAATTTAATTCTGTTCTGTATCAATTTTTATACTTAATTAGTACTCCAATTTCTGTAATCCTTAAATTTGTTTGTAGTGTTATTGTGTACTTTTATTTAGAAACTAAACAATGTAAAATTTGTGCATAATAATAGAAATTGAATTGAGTTAAAATGATGGTAAAAACAATTAAATGTTAGTAAAAAATAAATAAACGATAAATTAAAAAAATGGTTCATAAATTAAATATATACTGTTATAAATAATTCAAACTTTAAACAGTTGTTAACTGTTAAAAACTTTTAAGAGATTTTTAAATAAAGAAAAAAGTAAATTTAACATTTACATTAACATTGACATTCTTGCATCTTTTTTATGTATATTGATTAATTTTTGAGGTTTATTTGTATCTTTATCTAGGTTTTTTTTTCAACATTGTATTACCTAATAAATAAAATAATTAAAAAAATTTTATGGTTTTATCAAAATTTCTTTAAAGAATACACCTCTTAAAGTTAACAAACTAGATAATATATTTATAACAACCGCGTTTAATATTATTAAAAACGGTGTTGGTATTTAAAGCAAGCACTTTATCTGATAGAAAAATGTTTTCGTATTATACCTAATTATTTGCTTTGGCAATATTAACTTGGATCTTTACCGTTCTTCTCATGTTTAATTGTGTTTTTTAAATTTTGTAAACTTGGATCAAATGGTTTAAAATTTATTTGCATGATTAGAATATGATTTACTTTAATTAATCATGTTTTTGTTCAAATTTTTAAATATGATTATAACAAAACTGCAAAGTTTTCTGAAACTCTTGAGTTTTTTTGTCATATTTTTGTTAACGCCGTATATGCTTTACGGTTTGTCGCCGAAGCTTCAAAAGCAATGGGAGAGCCCCTATGAAGTCATGCAGCGTATTAATGACGTCATATATCGCATCCGAAAACAGCCCAGAGGCAAGCCAAAAGTGGTCCACGTCCAGAGTCTAGCCCCGTTTGCTGGCGATAACCACAATAACGCAAGTTCAGGTCCGAACCAGAGTAATAAGCAGCAAAACCAGGAATCAAATGGAGGAAATAGAGTTCGAGAGGTTTATGAACTTATACGAAGGTTCTGGAAAAGCTAGGTTTGGGGTTACCACCGAGGAACAACAAAACCTGTTTCAGACACAAATAGATTATGCCATCGCACATTGCGTGAGCGAGGATTTTGGCATGTCCACAGGAGTTGCAGTCGTTTTTAAAAAAAAGTTTGAACAGCTAGATTAATTACAAAGGCAGTAACCAGCAGTCGAAAAAGTTTCATGACTACGTGGTGACAGGCGCTTCGTTTTGGCCTTTTTAGATTGATACGTCATCTATAGAATTCTCTCTTCTGCTTTTGGATTTGGTTTTTTTCTTTTCTTGAGTTTTCTATTCCCTTCATCGGCATTAAAGTCTTGAAGTATACTTTCCATTTTAGGGTAGCAGTTGCTACGCTTTCGTTTTATGACTAACTAATATCTTTTCTTGTCTCTTTCTTTTTCTTTTCTTTATATTTTGGGCGGTTGGATGGGCACCGTAGAGTGGTCTCTCTTTTCATTTTTTTACGGGGTGAAGAACGAATCAGGCATTAACATCAAACCTTATCTTTTTCCGTCTTTCTCTATCTCTTATCTTTTCTACTTTTCATTTTTCTTGTGCCAACCAGTTTTTCTTTCTTTTTTGATTCTCTTTGTAATTCGCCTTTTAGTTGGTTTGTTGGGCATTGAAAGGTTGGTCACGCCCTTTCGTTTCTTCTATGGGGAGAAGAATCACATCTACACCTACACTGTTACAATATTTTTCTTTTTTTGGGTTTCTTTTGCTCGTAGAATATTTTAATCCGTTCTTCGGCATTTACGTTCCAATTGGCAATTGACAAGTGAAGCTTTCTGTTCTTCTTTATTAACTTTTACTTATTTTTCTTTTTTTCTTTTGGTTTTGTTTTGGGATTCGCGGTTTGGATTTTTCTTGGATTGGCACTCATTTATTGTTTAACTTTTTGTTTACGTGCATAAATTTCATAATGTAATACCCTGTATATTCATTACCTTAAAGTTCGATCTCTAGGGAGTTTAGTTTTATTTCATTTCCTGTCAAGACGTCAAACCGTCAACGATTTAAACTCGTGCTTGTAATGGTATAACCTCTGAATCTTATAACATCGGCGTTAATGGAAAAGAAATTATAATTTTAAAACGCATTTATAGTAGTTTATTGATCACATCCCATTCGTTTTTAGAATTATTTGGTAATTTCCTTCTTAATTTGATAGCACGTCCCGCCACGTTTTGGCTGCATATTTCGATGTATTATCGATCGATGAGGGTTTAATATCGACAAATACCTTCATAGAACGAGTATAATTCTAGAAGACCTACGTTAAAATTAAAAACGAAGTTTCGACAAGTACTGAATTGAGGGTAAGTTTTATTTAATTACTTTGTCGCTGTCAGAAAAGTCACTCACGGAATTTTACTTATTCTAATTTACGTAATTGCAATAAATGTTTCAATACCATTCAGTTATTTTCATTAACTATTTTGTGTTATCACATGCTGTGAACCATATGTAGTTGTCATGTAATTTTTCTTCGCTATCGTGTAAACTTATGTATTGTGTGTTGCCGATACTTCCAGCATTTATGGATTGATAATGTACTACAACATTTCTGGAGCTCGTTAATAATCTACGTTATTAAATTAAAGTTATTATACCTATTTATCATTTCCTTTTTTTGGTTACACGAAAACCAGTGTAACAAGAGTTACGAACCTTATTTCGTTACAAGCTTGGTCGAAACAGAAGTTTTACTTATAAATCTTATTTATTTGAACCTCCCCTATCTCCGACTAGTGTGAGTTAGCCGTGCAAGGTTCGTAAGACCTATAGCCTGTAACAAACGGAAGACACAGGTACTAGCAACATTCGCAAATGACACAATGATTTTTGCAGTTGGAGACAACAATGAAAACACATGAAACCAATAAAAACAACGTAAAGCGCTTCACCATACCTCACTTCACTTTTTTATATATTATAATAAATGGAAAAGAGGGAGAATATAAAATCACAGTACTCTCAGCACATACAGATAGAGAGCTACAAAACTAATCGATGTTGAGAAGAAGAATTATGCACAATAACACCCACCTCGGACACAACGCACGCAGTTACTACTGTTTCATTTGTTGTTATTAGTAGTATAGTGAGGCCGGTTCTGGATCACTCGGGTAAGATCGGTAAGAGATCGTGGAGTTTCGTTGCTATCGTTTCGTTTCGGATATGCTCGAGTTGCATTCGTATTTGATAAGTCGGGATAGATCGTATTGGTGGTGGGGGAATCGCAATACGTCGTAAGAGCCGTTTTGTTTCGGGTATGTTCGGTTCTGAGTCTGTCGGAGAAGTTCGTAGTGATGGTGGGGATGCTGTTGTGTGTATATAAAGGTGATATTTGTGAAGAATTAATATTAGTATTTCAATAACTCTTATTCGTTTTAATAAATTGAAAGAAGTTAAGATGGAATCATTTTTTGTAAACTTGAACGAAACTTCTCATTTGGTTCCTTATCTAAGTGCTAGAAGTCTATTAATAAATGAGCAGTATAAAATTAAGTGTTTTAGTAAAATAGATGGTAAATTTGGGGAGCAAGTGGTTGTCGAATGTCAAGATTTTAAAGTACCTCTACCACAAAGATTTATTAACAAATTTTCGATTGAAGATATAAACCAAATTAATAGCTTGATTGGTTCGGGAAAAAACATCTATCTCGTGAGCCGAGGAGCTGTTGGTGAAACAACAAACATTGAATTTATTCAAAAATAAAATAACAAAATTATAATGTATGACATGTAAATATTTAAATAAATATTTAATAAATAAATGTAAAGTTGAAATAAACAATAAATGTTAGAATTAATGATACGTTTTTTATTTCAGTATTACAAGTTTTATCGTACCTTAGTAAATATATTAAGCAGTGGGTGATAGTAGGGAAGACAGAGAAAGTTTATAACATTTTGATTTGAATTAAATAATGTATTTTAGCTTAATTTATTGTTATTTATGCAATACTGTTTTTATTTATCCAGCTGTTGTGAATTTCATCAAAGCCTGACCACTTTACATACAATTTAGTACCGTTTTTTCGTAAAATTCTTTCAATTAACTACGTATCCGGATGTTTAATTCTTTGGAATTCTATTTCAGAAAAACCTCCTAAAATATCATCCCCTTTTATGTCTTTTAGCAAATAACTAGTTGGGTTAGTTACTTTAACTTTCCTAATTATAAAAATTTCATTAGACCAACTTAGGAGTATACCCCTTTACAAATGCATTCCTGTGTTTGCTAATTCTTACATAATCCCCCAACAAAAATTTGTTATTTTTGTTTGCTATTTTTATGTGTGAATATGCAGATTGTAAAATAGACTTTTTGTTGTTTTTGTTAACCATCGATGGTTTCATTTTAATTGTACGATGGTAAGTGTTATTGTATAGATTTGTAATATCATCTAATATGTTTATCCATTTGTAATTACCCTGTAAACTAAATCGTTTCCACATTATGTTTTTCAAAGTTCGATTAACACGTTCTACAATTGATGCTTTTTTTGTACTAAACGTACTATAGTGATTAATATTATACTTTTTCATCAAGTTTTTGAATGTACTATTGTAAAATTCTAATCCTTCGTCTGTTTGTATGTTTTTTGGTAAATGCTTTAAACGTGATAATATTTTTTGCATTGCGTTAGTAACATGATTTGCATTTTTTAATTTTAAAGGAAGTGTCCATACATATACACATAAAGAGAATACTACAGTAAAATGCAATCTTTTTTTTATATAAATTTATTGTTATACGTAATTTTTTGATAACGTATATAAAACTAACAAAAAACAAACACTAATTATGTTCTCTTTTACTATTTAGATTTAATTAAGATTATTGTTTGAAATTAAGTATAAATATGGCCTAATTAATATTCTATTTTATTTATCACATATGAAAATGTATATTTGTATTATAATACAGTAAAATTAAATTTAATTGAGTTTGCAAAATTTAGTGGAAACGTTGGAGCAACATTAAACGGAGGTAATTATTACTAAAGTTGAAAACAATATTTTAGTTTGAACATTAAGCATTTATGTCATAATAAGTTCTCAACGACGAAAAGCAAAACGTTAGAAACGTAATTTTGCAAATCATTCTCTATTTAGCTTACAAGCTAAAACGACACAGCAGTCCTCCGGCTATTGCCGATTTCGCTATTGTTATGTGACACGGCATAGAACTAAAATTAAGAGACAAACCTTATATTAAACAACCTTCATGCAGACTCGCTTACAAACAAAGGATTTGAAACAAATATTATTCCATTTGACTGTCAATGCGTTAAAGAGCGTATTTGTGTTCACTTTTCGAGCCTGTTTAATTATTAAATTATATTAGAATTGTTAGGAACGTATTTGCTTGAAAATGGTTATTTATTGTTTTAAAGTACCTACCAGTATTGTTTACAGTAAGTTTTTTACATAATGTATATGTTGTTTTGTTCTAAAGTGCTCTATAAAGATACTAATTATTTCAAACTTTAACATTACACATTTACTTTAAATTATTTTTAAAAGGTTATTATTTATTAGTTTTATTCAATTACTGCTATAGTTAATCCGCTTGCTTAACCATTCGGTACACGCGCCTTTAAAAATTACATAAGTACACGCATACGTGGTAGAATCGTCCGCATGCAAAATAGTACTTATTTTTGAATGACACTTTGTCACAACGTTTGGTTTAAATAAATTTGTACAACAACAACAAGCATAAAAATATTTATTGATGATAAAGTGAAAAAACGAAAAAAGATAACTCAAACGTAATGACATTTATTTATAATTATATCATTGCAAAGTAATTGTAGATTTTCTTTTGTAACATTATGTAAAAATTATTTTTTTTTTGACTGAAATTATTAAACACCTTTGTTTCTGGTAATGGTTGTTCTAATATCTCAAACATGTTGATTTTTAAATTGTGGTCGATTTCATAAAAGTCTGCTAGACAAATCTTCTTTCAGTAATTGTTTGGATAACTCCAACTGTTAAGCACGGTGATGTTTTGTACTTAATAGTTTGACACTTATCCAGGTAATCAATATTTAAACAATACCAGATTCTAGGGCAAGTGTCAAGTGATCAAACAACTTAATGTTGAATGATCATCATTGTAGCCCATGTACTTACAAGAAAACTAGACAGAGAAACGCATCAACTTTATGAACAATCGCTAACGGCATCGCGGTATATACAGACGTTAGACAGTTTATTAAAGTTTATAGGAACAAGATTTCAGTGTGTAGAAACACGAGAAGAATTAACAAGAACCGAAGGTAACAAAAATTATAGAACTAACAACAAATTTCAAGATCGTTACAAGATGAAAACATTCTATGCAAATAAAGCTAATTGCATATATTGCAAAGATCTACACCAGATATACTACTGCACAAAATTTGCCAATTTATATCCACAAGAACGAGTAAAGATAATAAATAATAAAAGGATATGCAACAACTGCCTGGCACATGACTTAAAAGAACAATGTTTTATTCAAAAGAGATGTGCAACAAGTGATAAGAAACGACACACCTTATTGCATTCTGATACATGCAAATCAACTACTTACAACAAAGCAATGGAATTCAATATAAATAGTACCTTACAAAATACAATCCAAGGTCAAACAATTTCAGAAGAACCCGTTTTAATACCATCTGATCATTTGGCAAGTTGCAAGATAAGGCTCAAGAGATTCAACAATCACAAAGTCATACATATTGGTATCGTATCAATACAACCACGACTGTAATTAATTTAACAACAAAAACGCTTATAATAATTACAGGTAGTGCAATTCTAATAACGTAGAAATTACTGAAGAAGAGACAAGAGAAACCAGTAAACCGAGCACAATTCATGTTAAATCCATTACCACCTGACGACAACTCAAATAGAGGCGACACAGAAGCAGCAGAAGATTCCAATCAACCACTTTATACCAATGACGCCCGGCAGAATCTTTGAACTACAAACATAAATTATATTTAAAATAAAATACAAAATTGCAAATGTAATAATATAACTGTGTTGTAATCCGATAGACACATTCTTTACAGTATTATAATGTGTGTTAGCAAATTCTTTCCAATGTCACAACATGTATTGTGTATTAACAAATTCCTTAGAATGTCGTAACAAACAAGCAAATTTTTATAATATAGGCTAACAATGAAATGCTTGAATGTGGAGCTAAGCATTTTATGTGTATAAATACTCGTAAATTAAGTTAATAAATTAGCAGTCATTTTACAACCGTATTTTGATTGTCTCAACTACTATAGTTTAAAATATCAGTGGACCAAGCCATAATTACCTGCATGAGGCTGTGCAGGACTAATACCTTTTAAATTGTACTTCTTTTACAACTACTACGACGGTTTAACGTATCAGTGGACCAGGCCATAATTACCTGCATGAAGCTGTGCAGGACTGATACCTCTTAAATCGTATCTACTGCATTACTGACTATACAAGCCACAATTTACCTACATGAGGCTGTGTAAGGGTCAGTAATAATTACACATTTATTAAATACTTTAACTCTCCATAAACAGCACACTAGATCTCTCGCTGACACCAACAGAAAATTTTATCGTCACATTTCCGTAGTATTTTTTCTATGCAGCTATTTAATCCGGCATCATCCAAACATGTATAAACATTGTCAACGGTTAACGGCAAGTACCACGTGTTTAACTAGGGTTTTTTAAAAAAAACAAACATTGATGAATTTTGCTCCTTTTACAAGTTACTACGGCTGACAATTGTTTTGTTAATATTTTGTTTAACAACAGAATCGATGTAAACTTATTATCACAAGTAATGTTTTTACCGGACCTTTAAACTGACTTTTACAATTTTATTACTAGGTCGTACTGTTTATTGTTAAGGTTGTATACTGCTTTTTTCTGCTTGCCAGTCTAAATTTTCATATTATATGTATGTGTAAAAAAACTGCAACAGTGTCCTCTAAAAAGTTGCAGCATCTCATCTATCGTGGTATACTTACTTATTTTACAATGTTTCGTTATTTTTTTCACAATCACACCAAAGGAATTACATCTAGGTGCTAATTTATCGTATTGTTGGCTTTTCTCGCTAATGTTTACATTATTAAATCGCAAAAAAATGAAAATCAGTTTATTTCTTTGGCAATGGAATAGAATGCCAGTACCATCGTTTCTCTATATTTTTTTTAATTTAACAGTTTTTTTTTTATGTTACAATTACTTAGGATCTTTTTTAATTAGTAACCAACAGTAATCATATAACACCCCAGTCAACATCTACATATTTGGTACATATACTAGAAAGCTAGACGAAGTATCCAAGAAATATTACATATTCACATTACATATACGTAGTTAATATATAATAATCTGTTTTCAGTCTACGAGTTTTTTAATTTCATATTTTGACAAGAAAAGCCATACCACCTGTTATGTAATGTGTTCCGATGTAAAGTAATTGTATGCAAAATGTTTGAAGTTGTATACCGACTCTGTGACTCACCCAACCCATCTCTGCCGTTTCTATTGTCCACGGCTTTTCTTTGACAACCAACGGTCAATTTTTTTTTAATGTAAATATTATTAGGTACCTAAACTTTAGTGTATAATAAATAACGGAATTTAAACTTCTATACTTATTTACGTTTCGGCTAAAATATAAATGCCAAATTTTAAGCAGCCCTTACATAGTATATTGTTCCTTTTTTAACGCAAGCATGTTGTTAGATAAAGAAAATGTAATTACCCAAGTTTGTACTTTTGGCAAGAACACGCATCCCTTCTTCATTTTCAGTTGAAATATAATTTTTTTTTCAGAAGTAGAACGTTTTTGTGTATATCAGTATATTTATAGTGCAATTGATAGGTGCAATTTGTGTTAACGTACAGCTGTTACCTGTTACACGATGTAAGTATTATATCTTATGTAAATTAACAACTAGATTTTTCTATGGTTTCCTCAATATTGTAGAATTACATTAATTGTGGAATATGTTGAAGCGAAAGAATTTCTGTGATTTGTCGCGCCGACAAAAGCGGCGTATAATTTTGAAACAAGCTGACTCATTTAATAATTCAGTTGCTGAATATAATTTGGAAACTACTAGAATTACTAACATTTTTTAAAATTCGCAAACATTACCTTTTAATTTAGAACATTCACGATCAGACGAGAAAACATTAAGTAATTTTGAACAAACTATATCAACATGCCTGTAGTAGTTAATCATAAGTCATAAATCATAGTTTTAATTTAGTAGGAAGGCATGATACTCTGTAGTTTTGAATTTCAAGATACTAGCAAACCATATGGGGTTGTATTATTTACTGACGAAAATAATATGACGTCAGAAATACCAACAAGTTGGCTGATTTAGGAATTTACTTTTAAGGCACGCTACAAAAGGCAAGAAATGAGGGCCGAAAACATAAATTATGAAACAACTGAAGATGAGGACTTAGGCCGTGGAGCCGTTGACCAACTAAAAACTTACAAGAAACTGCGCCAAGCTGCCTGCCATGGTCTTGGTACAACGCCATTGCCGCGCCGCTTGCCGTTGCTTGTTAGTTATCGTCTTGTTAGTGTTTAGTGACAATGGTCACATATGGGTGTTTCAGAAGCATTTTGCCAAATTTCAAAAGTGTGTTTGTTGAGCAATTTTAAATAAAAAAATTTATATAAATATAGCTCCTATTAAAAATTTTACGCAGCTGTGGCTTAATTTAGTACATTACGCAGAAAATGCAGAAGTTAACAATACAACATCTTCTAAAAGTACAGGTAATTTATTTTTTAAAAAGTTAAGGTAAATGTCATCTAAAAAACAAGAATCAAAACTATAAGGCCCAATATGTGGATCTGCACTTAATGCTTTACCATACATTTACTGAAAACCTTTTTTGGAAGTTGTTTTCACCAGTTGCGTGGGGATTATTACAAACTAATATTTTTGTGTTCATCCCGAGCACAAAACGTCGCAAATTACTGAAGTAATTGCTTTCATCCAACCTTCTAAAAGAAGGGGTCATTAACTTGGCCAAACTTTAAAATCGAAAAATAACATTTATTTATTACAAATTATAATAATAATATATAATAAATATTTAAAAATTTTCAATAACCATTAAAAATATATCTTCTCAAAAAAAAAGACATGTATAATATTCTAAAATATGAAATATAATATTGTTTTATCTAAAAATTTGTTTCCATCTAAATGTAAACTTACTCACTAATATCGTATTTGTCAGAAGCACTTGACATTAATTTTTTCCTTGAATAGATTTACTTTATTTACTAGCTGCAAAAACAAAACTGTATGTATTTAAAGCTCGTAAATTATACTTTTCGTTTTTGTAAATAGAGATATATAACAAAAAATGAAGAATTAAATAATAGTAATTTATAACTTGTAATAACGTAGACAAATTGGTATAAAGTAACAACAAAATTTTAATATATAATTTTTTAATTGTTATTTGAGACATGATCAACACAAACTTTTTAAATTTAGTTTAGTATTTTTTGTAAAAATTTTAATTTCTATTTGAGTTTGATAAGTAATTAAATATGTAGTCGTAGAAAAAAAAATAATTTGTAATTCCTAAAGAATGTGCATCGTCAATCCGCATGAGTTGCAAGCATCGCATTTGGCTTGGCTGCAAACTTTCATACTAGTTGGCAATAACTACCATTTCTTAATTGTTATACAAGATACTATTGTTTATAAATAATTTTAAGTAAATAACTTACTTATGACTGTTAACAAAGATTGAATATTCATATTAACATTATTGATTTCACTTCATACAATGACATCTTAAAGGAATTAACTCTATAGTATTATGGAACTTGCGCATGAATGTCTTAAACAAATTATATAATTATTTAGTAAGCTCATTCTAAAACGGTTTAATTGTTTCTTCAATTATGTAAAACATAAAACAATTTGATTAATCAAAATTTCAATCGAATCAATTATTTGAAGTGTAAAATTATACATTTAACTAAATCGACATCTGAAACTATTTGATCATTCATTCGATTCATTGAAGCTTGAAGCAAATTGTTTAATTGAAGTGCGATATAATTTGAGATTTTACATTTGAATATATGGTTTAATACAATAATTGTTAATTAAAATTAATCTAATTCTTTATTTAAACAATAAAATTTAAAGGCTGCACAAATAGCAGATTTCTTTCAAAAATTTTTTGAAACATGCCCTTTTACTAATCACAGTTTAATTAAGTTACGTTCAAATGTTTTTTGCATTCAAAGAAATTGATTACAATACAGTACATAACACCTTATTTTGTATTTGTTCTTTAAAATTATAAAATATTAGTATAATTACTTCAACTAACTGTTTTTAAACAAGTTTCATTTACTCAAATAAATAGTAACTTTATACAATGAACCGGTATGTAGAGTACTGATCCTGCGCACTCAAATAAACATTCTATTATTTTAGAAATAAAAGTTTGATTGCCAAACATGCACTAGATGCTCTTCATAACATAAACGTTAAGAAATCTAAAACATCTACTAATACAAAAACTGGAATTCAAGAAAGATTAAAAAAGCAAACTAAAAATCAAAGAAAGCATGACGAAACCTTTATTAAAGATTTAATGATATACTATTGTAAAACAAATGCCATCATTTACAAATCTGGGCACATTATGGCAAAATAATTTCAGTGGTTTTCTTTTTGTGTTAGAAAAGTTTTAGCTTTGATATCAATCAACAAACCTGTAATACTAGAAGATTATTAAAATTATTGCTCATAGTCGTCAATCAAATTCTGTATATGATTGCGTCCTGTTTTAATGTTTGTTATCAGTTGTAGTCCGATATTTTACAACATTGATTTGTAGAATGGTAGTAGCGTCTTTAGTGGTTTACATTACAATTTCATTAGGATTTTAGCTTAACGTAGTATTACTAATTAACCAGTTTATATAAAGAGTAAAAGAAAAGCTCCATAACATAAATACTGTTTTAAAAAAAATTTGAATCACGTGGATTGAGTTTTGGCAGTTTCAACTGCTCAAAAATTCTTGAGTTTATTCTTTTTAAATTAAACATTTTCTTAAGTAGTTAAAATTTTACTTTTTTTGTTGGTATATGTATAGAAATTTAATTGAGCATAATTTTGCTACATCTGAGGTAAGCATAGACGCTTCAACTAATTACGTTTTTAAAACTATAAAATTAGTAACTGTTAATTTCAATGTAATCGTGCAAATTAATACGTATATCAAAAAGTTCGTTATTGTTTCTGAAAACGATCAAACTGTTATTGCAACGGGTTCAGTTTAATAAAGTAATTATATCTTACACTCAAAGTCATGCGAGTTTAGCTTTTATCAGCAAAAGAGCTCCAAAAATATAAACATGTGCAACGATTGTTTATCAACGTTTTAATGCCCGTTCTGGACTGTACTTACTCCGATATTATCCCAAGCATTAGTAACTATGTTATACAGTGCACGCCGCTTAATAGAATCTGATTGAAACTTGTGGTTTTTAGTAACAATAACCAAATGATAACAATATCCAATATTCACAAAATAAATGTTTATTTGTTAGACAGCGGTAAATGTTTAGCAGGTTATTAATCTAGAAGATAAAATTATAGCATCAATACAAGCAAAAACTATCAAAATATAAGTTGTAATAAAATATTATAAAAAACCAAAATTTTGAACCAAATAAATTGAAAATCACAGACCTGTTGTATTAAATAGGTTGTTAACACCGTCAATAAAAAGAAATCAAAAACAACGCTATCATGTTTACTTTACTGTTCTAAAAACTACAAATTTTTTCTTAGTACTTTACTGACACTAAAAATAAAAATAAATACAAAATAATATTAAAAACTATGAATTAGTACGTAAGGTAGAAAAGTTGTCATTGGATTTAATGATAGCAAAAGTCAACAGCTGGCGTTCCAAAAACATTTCAAACAAAATAATATTATCAAATTCTTAAGACGTAGTTAAATTAAGTTGTTATTCAAAGAACTAGACATTTTTTCCAAGTACACTAAAAATTTAAAATAACATGAAGATAACGTATTTGCAAATGATTAAATAAGCTAATGTTACATAGGTCAGTCAAAATAGTTGAATAAAGTAATAACACTGTAATAATCAAGTTAAATATGCAAAAGAAGTATTTTATGGTACAATAATTAAGTTTCTTATTTACTTTACAAGCGTATTGTAAAAATTCAGCTAAGAAACTCAACAAAATAGTTCATGTATGGAAACAAACCCGAGGAAAAAATTGATAACATAAGCAGATGTAACGTCCTCCTGTTAGAGTTCATTACATTTAAAATTCAATTTCAATTAAAAGCGCAATACAATTACCATTGCTAAATCCAAGGGTAAGTGCGCTTTAATAAAATTAGAATTTGTTATTTTATTAGGACATCTAAAGACAACAGTTTCTATAAATAAATTATGAAAAATTAATTACTTAATTTTTATTCTAAATAGTTTTAATTCTTCGTTTAGGAGAGGCAAATCAAACCACTTAATACTATTAATATGGCAACGTTTCCTCCTGTAAGATAATATAAGTATTAAACACAAATTTAAAGGTTACTAAAATTTATTAAAAAGAACTAAGTAAGTCTAAGACAATATAAGTATTAAAAACGACTTTAATAATTGTATTGTCTTTGACTTACAAGTATTTTTAAATAAATTTTAGTGGTCTGGTTGATCGATTGCTTCAACATGCAAACTGAAAATATTTTGCTCGTCAAAAAAGTAACGTGATAGTAGCGTTTACAAACAAGAAAACATAGAGCAACAAAAAAATCAAAATCTAAAATAATTCTTCTGAGTTTTATTTTTTTTTTAAACTTTTACAGTAGCTAACGGTGCGTAGTTTGAGAGCCTGGATTACTTTTTTTTAAATAAACATAAAAATAATAGATTTACGGAAATTACTGTTTTCAATAATTAATATCTATTTGTTTGTAATATTTTTTTTAAATAAAAAAGAACCCAGGCGCTAGAGCAAACCTTTATTTGCTAAACCCTTAAAATTATTTCTTGTAAGAGGCCTCTTAATTCATTTTTTGATAGAATACAAAAAATACAATAATAAATTAGGTAACATTTAATTTTTGTATCTAGATAAGTACAAACATTATAAAAAATTATATAGATAAATTATCTATATAATTTCATCTAGATAATGCACAACTCCGGAATTAACTAATAAATTTGTCAAATCACAATATCTTCTTGATTTTGTTTCATAATCTAATTATAATTTTTAAAATTTTTGTACATAAAATAAACTCTACGTTGATATTCGTAAAATATTAGTATGAGGTATAAATTCTAATGTTTTTAAGCCAAAAACTTTACAAAACAAAAATTAACTTGATGCGTCATAATTATAAAAAAGAGTTGCTGTGTTTAGTTATTTCCAGAATTACTTAAAATCTTATATTAGATTTAATAAAAATGTTTTGGAAACACGAAAACATTTTTATTTAACCGATAAGCATTTTCAATTAAAGTTTTATTATTTTATCAGTTGCTTAAATAAAATATTTTAGAAAAAATAAACAAACCTTACAAGAAACAAAGCTAAAGTTTTAATCAATCTAAATTCAAACAATTATCTAATTAAATTGAAAATGTGAATCTTGTAAGAATTATCTTTGTTGTCTTGTAACGAATGGTTTTGTAAACATTCTTTAAATACAAAGCTCAAAATTAGATTCGCAGGTTTATTGTAGCAAGTTTATTATATAAATTAAAAAAATACATAAAGCCGTTTTTTTTTATTTACAAAAAAGATTTTTAGCAAAGTTTAATCTAGCTGTGCAATTTGACTAAAATAAATTGTTTTTTTACTGTATGATACTTGTTTGTCTGAAATTACAAAAGCCTATTCTACAAAAAAAATGAATGTTATTACTGATAATTTAACTGTTTACAAAAAAAACTTTAATTTTTTGAATTTTTAGAGGAAAATTATGTTTATGTTTTCTGTTAGCAAATGGAAAACGTAGAAACTGTCTTAGGATTAAATTTTGTTAATGTTTTTTTGTAGATTGTGTGTAAAACAACTTGTTTACATTAATTCTTTTTTAAACAAATTTTTATGATCAAATCCAATTGATGCGATTCAAAAAACTATAAATTAAAACTTTAAAATTACCTACGTAGATATGTAAAATAATTCTACTTACCAAACTTAATCTGAAATCTTAGTGCAAAAATTATCTGTCATGAGTTTTGTTCTCATAGACTTACGTTTTTGTTGTAACTACATTAATTTTTTAAGCATATATAATTTAATTTACTAAGACGTATCATATTTTGAAGATAATTCAAATCGAATTACAGTTTAAATATATTTTTATTATTACTTCTTCTATAAAAAAATTAAATTAAGGAAAGCTTGTGTTTAATAATTTGTTTTTTACAATAATATTTTAATTAATTTTAATTTGAAATAACATAATGTTATTTTTGAAGAATCTGTAAAACCAAATTTTTAGTTACTATTTTTAACTTTGTGTATTACAAACGATTCGTTAACATTTAATTTATTAAAATACAAAAGTTTGTTTGCGAAAGACTGTAAATGGTTAAATGAGATACATTGTTTATACAATTAGAGTTGAAAGCTACAAATGAAGCATTAAATTTATACTAAAGACTAACCACCGTGGAAAATTGAAGTGCAACTATTCGATAACAACGAACGCGCAATTACTTGTTCATTATTGCATTATTAAAAAATAAATAAAATTTAGAAAAAGCAATTAATTTTGTAAAAAAATAAAATGCATTATTAATTTGCCTTTAACGTTTAATTTATAATTATTGATTATTTGCAAAAAGTATATGTAAAGTTTTAATTGCTGCTGTGAAGTCAAGCACAACATTTTAATTTTATTAATTTAGTATTTTATTTAAAAATGTAGAAAGACAATGCGTATTGCTAGAAACCACTAAATAAACTATATAGTTTTGTTAATTTGATCAGGTGCTAATGACTTTGCATGTGTTTCTGTTTGAGATATTAATGCTATCCGGCGGTTGTAATTAATTACAATAACAACTAAATACCAAATGACACGAAAATGCTATAATTTTATGTATCTACAGTATACATTACAACTACATGTACATATTATATGTAGGTAATGTATATTTATAGTCAAAAACACATACAATTGGAAAACAAAAACGATTTTAATCTTTTTGTCTAAATTAAAAAGTAAAAAAAATATACTGTGCGTTCATAATGAAAAGACCAAGTTCGTTTAAAATTCGGGTAATTATTTAGTGGAAATATCTTTGTACACGTCAATTAGTATTTTTAATTGCAATTTTTTGATATAAAAAATTTCTATACAGGGTGTTTCAAGAGAAACAGTTATCATCGTTTTTCTTATAAAACACCCTGTATGTTATGTCATCTTTGGCTTGTACTGTAAATTTTGTATGACATACCATGTTTTTTAAGTGTTTTTTAAATCAGTGGTTTTTGTGATAATGACGTTTGAAATGTGAAATTTTGAAATAGTTAAATAAAATGTTTAATTTGAACAAATACAATTTGATAATTTTTTTATAAACCACTTGGCGTGGCAATTTTTTTCCAACAAAATATGCTACTTTGCATTAATTGGTTTTTATTATTTGACTACTAGATCATTATTTAAATGTAGTATTTTGTGGCAATAAAAATCAACTATTACAAACTTTTAGTTCGTCAGTTATTTTAACAGTTTTATTATAAAAATACATTTAAAAAAAAGAACGTATTGAAGTACTTACGATAATTGGTTTTGGAGATATAGTGCGTATTTAACAAGAAGTGTTTAATTTATTTAATACAACTCATTCTGATCGACATCCAATTACTAGATCTACTGTCAGCAAGATTGAATTGAAATATCATCCTTACAAAGTTCAACTAATACAGAACTACTAGAAAACGATTTTAACTGAAGAACGCAGTTTTGTGAGCATACAATTAATTAATAATCAAAATTTAGATTTTGCTCAAAAAAAATTATTTTTTGATGAGGTCACTTTTGTTTTAAACGTACACGTAAACAGACAAAATTGCAGATATTGAGCTACTAAAAATCTTTGTTGAGCACAAGACTGTCACACACAGCATCAGCAAAAACTACATGTTTGGGCAGGCAATGTCGAAAACTGTTCATTAATTTTTTTTTCATTTATCACATTTCAAACATCATTATTTTAAAAACTGCTAATTTAGAGGTAATATATATTATACAAAAATTGTTTAGAATTTACAGTAACATTCAAATATGGTATAATAATTCATCAAAAAAAATCAATGATGCAACGTTCTTTTTGAGACACCATAAATATGATTTTCATATGTCAAAAAAATTCAACACTAAAAGCGAGCGTTTTTCTTTGAGAGTCCAAACAATAAGTAGAACTTGGTTTTTGCCGTATAGTCGTTCGTGAACCCAAACAAGCTCAGGTTTTTTTTTTTAATGTTAAGTACAGTATTAAGTTTGTCATAAAGTGAGTTTTTGTAATGTTGACTTTTAATCCAACATGTTAAAAAGGTAAAAGGTCTTTTATTAACTGTAACTAGCAATAAAGGTAGTAAACGCGATTTTATTAACTCCACTGACCAGCCTGATAACTAAAAGCTAAAATAAATTATTTCTAATTAGTTTTTAAACAGTTAGGTAATTACTCTAAATTACGCTAAAGCTATTACGCGTGGCATTTAACCTAATTTTCTTTGACATAAACTATTATGTTGACGATTCAATATACCGGATAATTTAACGTTTTGGAAAAGTAAACTAGCAAGTTTATTTATTAAATGCAGTAAAAAACGTTATACAAAAGTTGTATTGAATGTTGTTTATTTATTAAAATTATTTTTTCATATACAAGATGCCTTCTTTTTATGTAATAATGTGGAACATCGTTTTTTTAACCCTAAATTATAAATTTTATTTCACTTTTTCATTGCTTGTAAAATTTATAAAACAATTATATAAATTTTTTTTCAAATTTATTAAGCCATTTCTGAAACCGTAGGTTAAATTCCTCACTAGTACAGAAAAATAAAGCATCCTGTATAACAAAAAATAGTATTAGTAAATAGAAAACATCAAATATAATAACTTTTATATAAGTTTTTCTACATTTAATTAATAAAGATGCTGCTGTACTTTTCCAGAACGTTAAATTATCTGTTATAAAAAAATTATTAAAATACTTAATGTACGCTTCATACGTTTACAGTTTTGATGTTTGTAAAGTACGAGTTACATTGTAAAAATTATTAAAAACGTTATTTTGAGCTTATTAACATAACATTAACCAACAAACAAACGTAAAACTCATGTGACTGTTAATATATATATTCCTTTAAATTAAAAATTATTTATGTTATAGAAAAATTCAAAAAAAACTGCATGTGCTTTTTTAATTATAAATTACTTTTTAATTATTTATAACATTTTTTAGTGTAATAACTAACATTTCAGCAACAAACATTTTATTGGAAAAAATTGTTTTACCAATTGTCTATAATTAAGATAAATATATACCAGTAATAATAATAGTTGAACTTAATGTAGATAAAATTTAATTTTACTCATCTATTTATAGTAGTTCACATTAATCATAATGTTAAACGTAACAGTTAATTATTTTTTGTTTGACTGATTTATTCTTAAAGCGTTTAGCAAAGTAAATTGTTAAATTTTAAATTTAAATAGGCTGACTTAAAGAATGTAAAATTTTACGAGATGTTTTGCAAAACTGTAAATTATTTTTAGTTTAAAATTAATTTAAATATTTAAACCGTTCTAAATGCTATAACAGCTTTTACTTTTTAAAATAGTTTAAAAACTTTTCTTTCAATTATTTTACGTTTTGCTTTTGTATTTGACCAATTTATAATTGACAAAAAAATTTAATGAATGGTTACACTATTTAATTAAAAGTATTTTTTATTATTATTTATTATACGGCTGTCACCAAACCAACAAAAAAAAGCTAACAAATTGGCAAAAAAGTCGGTTGCTGTCGAAAACAAGGATAACTTACCGAGTCCTAAAGTAGGCTAATGCTTAAGATAGTAATAACTAAATTTGAACCAATTACGATTTTTTTTAAATATATGTAACTTTTTAAAAAAATTGTAGTACCGCTATCATTTTATACAAAATAAAATAAATTCTGTGTAAATTTAGCGCAAGACTTGTTTAAATAGTCAAAACGTCCGCGTATTTTCGCTTTTGAAAAGGCATTGATGATTGATTTAGATTTATTTCTGTTGAGTTTATAAATATTTATGAAAATTTTGGTTTATTCTGCCTTAATTAAGACAAATAAAAGGCATGTTTTAATAAATGGAATTATGAAACAAGATTTATGGCTAACGCACATAACCATTAATTTTGTTATCGCACATTTGCCATAATGTTATTTGTTTATCGTATTGCATTTTGTCGTAATGTTGTTACTTCCTTTTTGTTGTGACAATCTTTGCATTCGTCGTGAATAAGAGTCGATTTGCTCTAAAAAAACCTTTCGCATTTGTCACAAAGGAAAATTCTGTTTTATCCAGGAAACGCTTTTGTTGTATAAAAAAGTTAAGCAGTAATAACAAAAAAAATATTTAATTTTGATTGTAGATAAAATGTTAAGACCCTATTTATTATAGAGGTATGTATAAAAAACTTCTTAAGTCAAATGCTAGGTTGTGATTTAGTTTTAGAACTCAACATAATTTATGAACCTATATGTAAAAATAGTAATCGCGATACCAACTAATTTATTCCGTAGACTGTGAGTGAGAAGGATAAATTGTTTAGTGCTTTCTTATAAGACGGTATTCTGTAGTTGTTCCTATTTATAAGTAAACAACCATAGTTTATAGATAAGCATGTGACGTTCTCTAAAATTTTTGGTATTGTAGATTAATTCAAACTTCCTCATTTTTGACTACAAGTTAGTTAGGCTTATGAACCTTAAAAGTTGAATAATTGTTTATATACCGTACCGTTTTATTTTATTTTAAAAGGTTTTTTCTGCTTAATTAGTATTTTTATTAACAATTTGTGAAACCATTATTAGACTGTGCTAGATGCACTGTATATTATGTTAATCAATTTAAATATAGGGTTAATAGTTAGTTTAACAACCTAAAAATGACTGCAATACAAAAAAAATCAGATACGGTTCTAGCAGCTCATCACAAGTACACTGAACATAAATTTGCTTTTAACAATCCTATGATTTTAGATGTAAAAAATAATTTTTAAACAAAGTTAACTTTAAAAATAATATTTATTAACATACATAAAAATAAGATTAATTTTAACAACGATACTAATAATTTGAGTAGTACTTACAATAAATTAAATTTTAATTTTAAAAATTGCAAGTTGATTTTTATAGGTAAATATAACATTTATTCATAGTGAATTTTTATCTATTAATTTTATCGTTTTTTGTTTTGTTTAATAATTTTTGAACGTACAATTATTTTTTAAATTTTTGTTAAACTTTAATGTTTTCTTTTTTAACTAATAAAGCACAAAACCATAAAAAAGTTTAAATAATTATTGCTTGCACTTCCTGTGTAAAAACAAAACATTTACTAATTTATTTGCCAATTTTGACCATTATAAAGAAGTGGAAATTTTCTTTGCAACTTATGTAGGAAGTGAAAACCCTTACTTTCTAACCGCTAACATAGTAATGGTAAAAAATGATCAACTTTGTCACTTTTTATAAGATATTAATTTGGATATTACTATAATGCTTGTGAATAAATGTTTTAAAAATTAAATAAATACTTAAAACATATAACGTTCAATTGAATAAAAGTAGTCAGAAATACCAAACACAAAAAGTAAAACCAAAAGCCATATAAAACCATTAGATTATGTAAATTTTACTAAAAATTAAGTTACTGTTAAACTCTATAATTTTTTAAGTAATTACTTTCAAAACAAAAATCAATTTTAAATTTAAAATGAATGCTTAATGCTTTGCTTACGTGTTCACACTTGAAATATACATGTGTAAAGAAAATAATTATTTACATCGACGGCATTTTACGAATTGTAAACAAGCACATGATACATTAATTTATAATAACAGCAATAATAAACATTTAACATAATGTAAACATAATAAATAATTCTATAAAAAACAACAGAATAAATATTATTACAACAGAAACAGATTATTCTTAAAAATAAACAGTTTACCAAAAATATTAAAAGCAAGAAAATAATTAGGACAAATGCTACAATATGTTTAGATTAATGATACATAAAAATATGGGCTGGAAAAAAAATAAGATCTATCATAAAAAAGATTTTTTTGATTATTGGATTTTCCTAAATTAAAGTTTACGTTGATCACATATGTTACAATTAGTACACCAACATTTTATATGTATTCTAACAAACTGTTTTTAGTTACTCATATTAAATATTCACTAAGTAATTAAACAAACCTTATTACATTAAAATCTTTAAATATATTTCAAATCAATAAAAACAAATAAATGTAAAATTAGTCTTACTAGGATTTGACTTTTAATTCTAATTGTAATTTACAACAATGATGATAACTATTACTAGATATCCATATGACTTCATCGAATAAAATTATATTAGATAGCAATACTTATATTGTATTTTTAAAACTAGGCGTAGAACAAAACTTAACTAAATCAATGAATGGTAGAAACCGTATGTTTACAATCTATTATAAATAAAAGTTAACCTAAATTTTTTAAATGCATAACACAATTTTTCTCACTCTTTTTTAACACAATAACTGATGTATTATTCTAAATTATAGACTTTTTAAAACACTATTATTTTTTTATCGCTTGTCAACTAATCTGGTAAAAATGTTTAGCTATCAGAAGTAATAACAATAATTTGAACGTGTAAATCTAATATATTTAACTTTTAATTGTCCAGTTTTAATAAACACAAAAAAATATGTTATATAAATATAATGTTTATCAAATGATAAGATTATAAACTTTTATCATATTTTACGTACTTGTAAAAAAACCAAAATTGTCAATTTTTATTATTTAAAAATAACATAAAATTAAAAATTAATGACAAGAAATACTGTAATATAATGAGATGTTAAATTTTTGTATGTATAGATTTTGTTTTATGTTTAGTCTTATCTTTTTTCTAATACTTATTTGTTTCAAAATCTATTACAGTTGAGAAAAATATTGATTTTGTTAAGCTAGCATTCAGTAAACCTATTTTTAACGCTGCGTTGGTCTTAAAAAATTGTGTTGGTAATGAACTCAATTGTGATTGTAATTCTTTCTAACCAATTAAGTTTTTTTATTGCAATAAGTAACTATTTTATAATCTACACATAGGATTTTATATTTAAATTATTTTAAATATTAAATAGTTTTTTTCTAACCTCAATATTAATAAAAAAGTATTCATGAAATGAATTACCAAAATAAATGTTATTTAATTTTATTGTCATATTGTAGCATTTTCACAATAAAATTTACTTTTACATATAAAAAAAATACCTAACAATTAAATATCTTTTGTTAAAATTTTAATGTAAAAAGAATACGTAAATATAATATATATATATACAAATTTATTTAAATTTAATAAAATAAAATTAACAATATAATTATTGTTAATCGTGAATGTAATTTAAATTTACTATAAATACAATAATGCATTTTAATTATAGTAGAGATAATTGCATTAGTTTTGTGTCATTGCACATAAAATTATAAATTAAATTAACTAATTTAGTTTTAACATATATTAAAATCAAATATTATACTTGATATAACATAAATTAATAAGCGTGTACATTTTAACAATATACCAATTTGTTATCAAAGTTTCAACCGATTAATCATGCTGTCCGAAACTGCATTATCTAAAATATTTCAAAAAAATTTAAAAATTAATTTATGTTAAACCATATTTTAATTTTGATATATTATATATGTACATATATGCAATGAAGTTTTTCCAAAGTATTTAAAACTTTCGAGGCAAGTATCAAAAGAGATGGAATGTTCTAGATCCAGATAAAGTAAAAATATAAAAAGTACCCAAAGTAAGTTGAAGTTTAGTCTAGTTTGCAATCAGAAAATTAATCGATCAGTCTAAATAAATAAGTTACCACATTAGTTAATAATGTTAAAATTTTAGATAAAGAATTAAATTTAAAGAAAAGATTAATAAAAGAAATGTTTTCTATAAAGAAAAAACAACAAAATTGTAATAATCATAGTGACATGGATAATTTAAGTAAAATTTATAGTAACTTAATTTAAATTTGTATTATTATTTTGTTTTAAGTAAGCATGTTTCAAAATAATTTTTTGATGTTTAAAATAATTTAATTTTAATTTTAGCTTTGTCATATAAAAAATGTTATTTAGGTAAAATAATTTCTAAGTTTTATGATATTTTATATACATATAATGCTTCCTTATAGTCGTGATGATGACTAAATCTTAGTCAAAACTGTCGGCAAAATAACGAACTAAAAATAAATGTTTAACCAAAAAATTAATGTTATTTATAAAGAAAATTATGTCATTTTAATTCACTTTAAGCTATAATAACTTTTTTATTTTTTTTGATACATAAACAATAAAATGTGGTATTTTAAAGTATCAACTAACTGCCAGTTTTTGTAAATTTATTATTAAAAATAGACTTAAATAACCTTATTTCTGTAGTTTCCAATGAAAACAACAAACACTTTTTCTTACTGTGTATATGTTTAGCAGTGGCGACTTCTTCGTTACGTCATTTGTTTAATGAGTTTACAAAAAAAAACTAAAATTATTTGATTATTTATTTACAATTGTGAATATGTAACATTTAAATTTTCAAATAATGCACAACATATTCGAAAACTAGCAAGCATGCTGAAGAGTCATGAATAAGTGTTATCTGATTCTTTGCGGATATGAATAAAAGGCCATCCGCGTACCTGATGCAATGTTTACATTTACATATTTGCGTTACGTTTTTTTAATGCATTATCATTTTTATTTTATAATTGCATAATCATATACAAGACGTTAAGAATTTAATAGATAACGAAAGTAAATAATCATCATTATGTTTATTTTAAAGATAGATAAATTGATGTTAAATATAAATATTTTATTTAGTAGGAACATATTTTTAAATTTTAATGTTGAAATGACTCTTCTGTAGCATTCACTACTAGTCACTACTAATGTTTAGCGGCGTTTTTATTAAATAATAAGTTTAATAATTAATTATAATATTAATCCTATTATAAAATAGATTTTTTAATATAGACAGTAAACATTGACACAAAATTAACCATTGATAATTGACTCATTCATTTATGTTTGGTGACTACTTTCCAATTTAATTAATCTCTTTTGTAGACTAAAACGTAAAAATGTTCAGAAACAACATACTAAGAAAAAAAGAATTTACAAATGACCAAAATTAGGTTTACTTATTAGAAATCTGACAAGTTAATTGTGATTAATATTATAACTTTATAGATGTTTTTGTACTAAGTAGATGTAATTGTGTTTTTGGTAAAAGAATATAGTAGAAAAAAAGACGACAACAATTTGCTTGTGTCAGAATCTATTTTCAAAAATAAGTTTGAATTTATTCTATTAAACTGCACCGTAGAAATTGTGGAGGTAAAAAAATTATAATTGTAGATGTTTGGCTTACCGTTTAGCTAGCTTTGCCACAGATGATCGTGGGTCGGATGGTTAGAAGAAAAATACTCTTTTGATTAGCCAATGCGCTTTGTGCCACTTTTTTTTATGAATCAGTAATGTACTCAACGTCTAGGCTAGAAAAAAAAATCCCATACCCGCAATCCCCAAAGTACATTAAGAAATAAAACACTTCTTTAAGTAAAAAAATGACAGTTTTGTTTATGAATTGTTTTTTTTATGTATCATTTATCTACGACAACAGACCCTCACAAAATAAAAATAGAGATAAGAGTCGAATTGTTGTTGTTTGCAAAATGTTTACTGTTTCTGTGGCTACACCACTGGTATCGTTATAATAATGACACAAATACTAAAAATACAAAACAAGTCTAAAATAAACTCTGAAAACAGGTATTTTAGTATACCGCTGCAATTCACCAACGATAATAATAGTTATAAATACGTCAGCGTAATTGATTTGATTACAATCCCCCCGTGGCTTTGACTTCAAGTTCGCGAGTGAGATATTTACATAGGATTATATTACCCAGTAACAGCACACCAAACTTTGACGCGTACTTCCAATGTCTTTACATCTATTATAAAATTGAGATGTATAAAAATATTAAAATTTATGAAGATAAAGTGATAATATTGAAGTTTAAGAAAGTTAAGTCATAATCGAGTAAATGGAGCAAAAAATAACAATTTACTAAGGGCATATGACAAAGAGCATCGTTTATAATTACAATAATTAATTCTTTAAGTTAAACATTCTGACAATCGACAAACACAGTTAAATTATTTCAAGCGAGAAGCAAATTGAACGACCCCTAACAACATGCGATCGAGTTACGGTAGATACAGCGTTCTGTGCTCGGTTTATTCACCGTTGAGAGTAAGTTTCAAGTAAATAGCTTTCTAAAAACTCTGCCGCAATTAGACCAACCTCGAAGTTGAAAAAATTGTCTGTTAGTTGTAAAAGAATTGCAAGTTAAAATTTAACTAAAAATTTAAGCAGAACAGAAACGTTTGCTAAATTAAAACAATTATTTAATTATTTAAATAAAAAATTAAAAAGTTAATCCAAAAAATGCATTATGTTGATAAAACCATAGAACGGTCAGTTAACTACTATGGCTCTAAGCAATTTATATATGGGAAACCATAAAATATAATTCAAACTTTAGCTAGGAGTAACAAGATTTAGTTTTATAAACTTGTCCAATACGTATTTAAAAAAAAACACACAAAGTAGGTACTGTTGTTTTGAAATACGCTGACGCACAACGGCAAAAAAATTAAAATTTCCACTTTTCTTTTGGTAATTTTTTTACCTCACAAAATTAAAGTAGGTTTGCAGAATAATAATTTTATAACTTGACTACATCTTCTTTTATTTCAGGTACAATAACGTCATATAGTTCACCTGTATAATATAAGCATGGGTAACGTAGATCGTTTTAATTAAAACATAGGACTGTATTGCATATCAAAATTTAAAAAAATTGTACTTTTCGCTTGTATACCGCTGCACTGACTTAGCAATGCAAGACGTTTGGTACCTACTCTAATAATAAGGTGCTAGCATAGAATAGCTAAAACTAAGGCAAACGATCGTTACAACATTATTCACTCAGAATTAGAAACCATGTGTAAACAAAACCATCTAACATTGAAATTGTTAATTTTAGATATGATCGATTTGGTTATTTTGTCACACATCAAACAAAGCAAACGAGATGCTGTCATTGCCATGAATAAGCAGTCACTAGTTATCAAAAGTGTGGTTTTTGACTAGATGTCAAATGTTTTCTAGGTGTGCAGAACTAAAAATGTTTCAATTTTAATTTAATTTTTTTAATTTAATCCTGCTTGATTTACAACTTAATTTTAGTGTACTTTTGATTTTGTACGTAAGTCTTGACAGTTGAGCAATAACTACTTCTGTTTTAAGTAGTGTCTTTCTTGTTTACAGTAAGTTAAAATGTTACTAAGAAATTCTGTTCAGAATGACAAATTATGCCTTCATACAAGATTTCGGGAAGAATCACCTATTATCATTAAACCGTCATTTTAGATTCAACAAAATAAAATTATATTTATTATTTTCATAGCATAGCAACAATAGTCGCGGCATCGTATTTGTTTTTTATTTTTTTTTCTTTTCGTGCGTTAAGAACGCTTTGTTCTATTTTTAGCAATACGTATACGCAGTCATAGATAAGTGTTGAAAAATTTCTCAAAAAAATAATAATGATAAATATATAGTTTTCTGTTAGAAAACCATTTCTAAGCCTACAACACTAACAGATATAATTTCTTTACTGTAATGTTAACAAGTTAAAGCAGTAATTAAAATTTGAATTAAATGTTACTACTAATTGTATTCTAACAAAAAAATTTGCTAATTGTTATTTACAAATTAAAGTGATGCTAATATCTATGGTAGCTATAGTAAATAAATTTATTTCTAAATATTATTTCTGTTTTTAATGTTTTACAAATATGATTATAAGCGCGACTTTTGGCTTAGACCGCGTCGTAGTTAAACATCCAGATTTAGGCTTGGTCCCAGTTTCTCCTTGAAAACCAACACAAGAAGTAGAACTTAGCCTTTGCTGTACTGTTGTTCGTGGACCCAAACAAACTGGCGTTTTGCAAGACATTGCAGCTTGCATCTTCACAGTAGTAAATGTCATTTTTGCCACTCTGAAGATGTCTTGCAAAACGTCAGTTTGTTTGGGTTCACGAACGACAATACGACAAAGGCCAAGTTCTATTTTTTGTTTTGGCTTCCAAAGAGAGACTAAGACCAAGCCTAAGTCTGGGTGTTTAACTACGACGCGGTCTAAACCGAAAGTCGCTTATAATCATAAACACAACAACCAAGAAAGTTTAAGATTTTATGTTTTACAAATAATTTTTTTTGCAAATTTTCAAGTTGAATTGAAGTTATGATGGTTTAATCCTAACAAGTATATCTTCCAAAATTTTAAATAAAAGCATAATTTGTTCTTCTGACTAATTTTAACCTACTGTAAATGAAAAAGGTACTTTACCTAAAACGAAAAATTAAATTAGGGTTAAATAATGTTTAATTTTACACACCTCTTGTAATATTAATTCTGGAACACGGTGTATATAATACGCCATTTTTGGACTTTTTTAATTATTTACAAAAAAAAACACATTTACTTTGAGATCTGAGCTTTAGGCATATCTGGGTTAAACTATTTTTTAGAATCAGTATTTATAAAAACATTACTATTATATTTTTTAGTAATTTTGTTGGCATATAGAATTTCTTAAAGCAGAAGGTGCGAACACTGTTGGAAGTCGAATGTGTATAGTTTCTTAATCAAATAAATTAATAAAGCAATATTCTTAGTATCGTAAGTAATTTTCTTCTTGATATCAATCTTTTTCAACTTAGTAGTAAGCTTTTCCTTTTTGTGGCTACAAAAAATTATTTTTAATATCATTTTAAACTTGTAAGTAAAATCTTTTTTTTGATTTATTTTTTTAAAAGAATAAAAAACTCTTTGATACATAGTACATCTAGAAACACATTTCTTTTCTAAAACAAACAACTTTTTGTTCTTTTCGTAAACTCTAGAAAGGGTATAGTAATAAGATAGACATTTTTAGATAGCAATAGTGTTTATATGCAGAAAAAGATAAAATATGTAAACAAACCAGTTTTATATCTGACTGAAAAACTTGGTTCGCAAGATAAAACCAGTATCTTTAGAATCGTTAAGCACAATTTCTGAAATCGATACAATTCTGTTCTTTAAGACATTTCTAAAAAATGTAAAAATGTAAATGTAAAAAATTTCTTTGTGTATTTTTATTTAACGGTTTTTGCAGTAAAGAATTCTATAAGTTGGTTTTAACAGGTTGCAACCCAAAATGTTTAGTTTATTGCAGTTTATAGGTTTGTCATTTTTTGATAGTCTTTAGAAGAATAAGATAAAATCAGATATCTAACTAATTATTGACATATATGTTTATGTTTCCAATCACCAAACATATTTTCATCTTTGTTTCCAACCTAAAATTTTTATTTTTAGCTTTATTAGGTTAGAAATAAAAAGTTTCCTTAAAAAATGCCTTTAAAGGTAATTTTTACTCGACAAATAAATAATTTCGTTTAATATTTATAAGAATAATATTTTAAGGTTTTGGTCAACTTGATTAATTAACTGTTTTAAACTAAAACATTAAAACAAAACAATTTAAATTATTTTTTTATAAAAATTTAAATTTTAATAAAATCCTTTCTTAATTATTTAAACAATTAATATTTTAATATTAAATTTATTATGATTTTTGACTTGTGATAATTAAATTCAACAAATATTTAAGCTATTGACGTTATGTAAATTTATTTGTTAGATACTGTACATTAATGGATGATACATACAACTTATTATTACTTATATATTTTATATTTGCTATATGTTTTTTTATAACACAAACAAATGCTGCATTTTAAAACAACGTTATATAAAATCATTGTGTTATTATAATTTTAGCAAAGAAAGTTATTACTGATCACGTTTTAATTGTTTTGTGAGCTTAAACGTAAAATGTATTTTCTGTACAATTTTATACTACTCCGAGCGTTGTTGCTTTGACAAATTAGAAATTCAATTATCAAATGAATGCGATTATAATAATTTACTTAGCTCGAGTGGAATTAGTTGTAAAATTAAAGGAATCATTAAATACAAACTGATACAGTGCGCATTACATTACAATACAATTTTGTGTTTATATAAAAATAAATGTTAACTTTTTATAATTTTCTAAGTATTTTTTGTTTTTTTTAAATTGGTTTTTATTAAATTTTTAAAATTAGGTGAAATCTATTATGTACATTTTACGTATTAAAAAGTAAATGTATGTTTTAGTTTAGTCTTTTTTGTGTGATTTTGAATGTATTAAAACCGATTTAGTTTTTTATGCTGCTATTGTCGTTTTTAGAATGCATAAAAGGTATCATTCTTTACTCTGCGTAAATTATTTTTATTACTTGGTGTTGTTTGTTTTGATGATATTTTTTATATTATTTAGAAATATTTGATTTTTATTTATGCTTGCTTTTTTTTACACAGCCATACAAATTTATTTTTAACACATTAACTGCTGCTGAAAATAGTTTCAAAACAATTTAACTGTTTTAGTTAAAATAAAAAACTAACTATATGACGTCATTGTTAAAATTTTATGTACATTGCATTTACCCATGGCTACAAGAAGGAACCTATCATATTCTTCTTTTATAAAAGTTAAAGTTAATCTTTATGCATTAAATTGTGTTTAAATTAACTTTGATAGTTTTGATAAATATCTTATTTATTTTTTACAATTTTACAATTGCTAAGAACAACAATAATTTTATTTTTATATAAGTTAAATTGTAATAGTACTATGTAATTGTCAAATTAGTTTAAGAAACAATTAAATTTTGTCATTACAGGTTTCAGTTTATCAAAACAAAATTATTAAAAATCAATACTTAAATAACCGTTCTTAATAAATTTATACTATAAAAGCCAGCACAACAAATTTTATATAACACACGTCCTAAAAGTATTTTGGGAGTATTCGCATTTTGTAGACCTCGGCTTCACATCGGCCAACAAATATGCTGATACTCGCAAAACAACACATTCTGGACTAGTGATACAAATAATTATTGTTTATCGTTCTGTTAATTGTAATATATTTGATGTTGTGTTTGTTTTTTTTTTTATTATTAACATAGGGATGTATTTTGGTGGTATTTGTTTTAACGTAATATTTAACTAAATATACTTTTTGTTTTACAAATAATTTATAAATAATAAAAAGCATTTCAGTGCAAATTAAAAATTATATTTTTTAAATTTTATTGTTTCAATAAACTTGATATGTTCAAACAAAATGTTAACAATCTTATCTAAAAGTCGTATTTAATTTTACGTTACTTCAAGAGTTCAAATCAAACTTTCGCTTACATCATTAAAACTTTTTATTTACAAGTTCTTTAAGTTTTTTTTTATATTGAAATATTGTAACAAATAAATTGTATTTACTTTTTCAATTTGTGTATAAAGCTACTTACATAATTTTTAACTTTAAATAGCAATTAAAATATTATAAGAAGTTTAAGTAGTTTAGATAATTATAATGGCTATGTTAAAAATAAAGTTTTAAAAAATATATCTAAGCATTTTTTACAAAAAAATTAACTAGAATATAATACTAATAATTAGTAGATATTTTTTAAAGCAAGTAACAGTAATTTACAAATTTGTTTTTTGTTTATAGTAACGAATTTGTTAGTATACAAAAAATTTAGTACACGTTTTTCAACTGCCTCATAATATTTAAATGCGTTAGTGTTTGGTAGTTTGTATTAATGTTGATAACGTTACTCAGTCATAGACAAAAATAAAGAAAAGGGAGCATAAATTACTGTTACACGCGGATACAAAAAAAACTCTTTATTGCAGATTTTTAAAAATTGTACAAACAGTAGTACACTCATCTTTCGCAAAAAAATAATTTTTATAATTTATTTTAAAGATATATATGTCTTGCAACAGTGCGTCGGGCTTTTTTATCGCTTTTCCAGCGAGAGATAGAAAAAAAATTATTTGTACAAAAAGTTATTGGTTTAAAAATTTTTATGTCGTAAAATTATTTTTAAACATACAGATTGTTCTAATTTTGCAATAGGTATAAGAAAAAAAAATTTTTTTTTCAAATGGGACATCGTGTATATTTTTTTATTTTTAAATTTCTTAAAAAAATATATAATAAAATGTCTATACCATTCCCTATAGCTAAACTTAATAGTTTTTGAGTTATTAATTTTATTGGTATCCGGTTTAGATTTTTGGAATCTTTAATTATTGTTTTAATAATTTCGTGTCAAACTTTGCCGTATTTCTAACCTATTACTTGACTAAAGCTAGCATGAATTTGTCAAACTTCAAACGTTAATAACTTTCTTATTTTCAATAGAACATTATCTATGTTTTTGCATACTTAAATTTGTTTTTTAAATTACTTTTTGATTGGTATAACTATTTCTTATACGTAAAGTTAATAATTTTAGAGATATTTAACACATTTACATAATTACACAAAATTTTGTACAACAGTAAACATTTCACTACATTTCTACGCCCCGAAGTAGGCCAAGCTGAAACAAAACAACTATCAAAATGTAAGAGTTAATGTGAGATGAGCAAAAAAAGCTTATATTTCTGTAATACGATTAATTCTTTTTTTACTACACTACAAAATATAAAAACATTATTAAAACAAACGAAAAACTATACTAAATTACATGTTCTAAATGTTTTCCAGTTTCATTTAGTCACAAATTAATTCTCCACTGAAAAAGTCTTTTTACGTTTCCATAACATTTCAGGTAAAGTACTTGCAAAAGCGTCCACAATTTGTTGGTGCATGTTCACAGGTGTTGTTGGTGGTTCTTTACAAACGTCTTTTACGTGATTCCATTAGAAAAAATCAGGTTTAGTTAGATCCGGAGATCTAGCAGGCCATCTGGTGAGTCCATTCTTACCAATCCATTAATTAGGAAAAATTTCATCAAGACATGCAATCGCGTCTGGAAAAAAATGCACAAATGCCCCGTCTTGATGAAATCACAGCTTGTTTCTTGTATGTTGAAGTAGATTAGCTAATAATCCTAGTAATACATTTTGCAAGAAAAACAAATACATAGGCGTATTGAGATGGCAATGAAAGAAATGTGGACTTACCACATGATTTCCAACAGTTCCTCTCCAAACAGTCAAAGACCATCGATGCTGATGATCAATTTGTCACATAACATGAGAATTTTCAGTCGAATAATAACGAAAATTGTGTCTATTGACAGATCCACTGTAATGAAATGCAACATCATTAGTGAATAAAATACGCTGGAAAAACGCAGGACCCTCCAGTATTTTAAATCTTGCCTAGGTACAAAGTTCGGAACGAAATTGAAAATCAGTATTAGTCACTTCTTGATGTAACTAAATATGATATGCGTGATACGGATTTTTTTCAGAATCCGTTGTACTGACCTCTCGCTTATGCCGGTTGCTTTGCCAATGTCTTTATGGCTTATGTTAGGACGTTCAGTTGCAGTTGATAGCACTGAAAATTGGTTTTTCTCGTAATTGATAAGTTTTCTTTTTAATAAATCTATTGAGTACGTTCCAAAAACTTTTCTCATCCGGATGTCTTCTGTCGGGATAACGTGTCGCGTAAATTCTAGTCGCCAATAAACAATTTCTAGTAGTCACCCCTAATACAAAAATCATATCGACTAGATCGTCTTTTTTAAAATTCATTATGAAATAGAATCACTTTTTTAAATGTATACAAATGAAATGTTACATTGGGTGTTTAAGTAGTTACATTTTGACAGTTGTTTTCTCTCAGCTTTGTCTACTTCGGTGCATAGAAGTATTTTTGTACAAAGTTTTCTGTAATTATATAGATTTAATTATGCAAAAACATACATAATGTTCCATTGAAAATAAGGGTTTTATTAAAGTTTAAAGTTTGTCAAATGTATGCTACTTTTATCAAGTAATAAGTGAGAAATATAGCAAAGTTTGACACAAAATCAGTAAAACAATGTTTAAAGATTCCAAAAATTTAAACCGCATACCAATAGAGCTAAAAACAAAAAAAGTTATAGACTATTTTGTGCAAGACACAACTGTCAAATTTTTACGAAAAAAATTAATAACTCGAAAACTATAAGTTTAGGTATAAGAAATGGTATATAAATTTTGTTAAAAATTACTTAAAAAATTTAAAAATTAAAAATATACACGGTGTGCCATTTGAAAAAATTTTTTTTTGTTATACCGCAAGAATAGGACACCTTGTATGTTTGAAAATAGTTTTAAGACATAAAGATTTTTAAAATAACAACTTTTTGTACAAATAATTTTTTCCTATTTCTCACGGGAAAGGCGCTAGCAATGCTTATTAATAATATGTAAACCACAATATACAGATAAACAATCATTTTTATTTACAATCAGTTTATAATATGATAATTAAATACCCAAGAAAAATTTGGAAAGTGGATCATTAAAAACTCGATTTCATTGCATACCACATTAGATGGTATGTAATAGAAGGTCGTTACCATAGAAATATCATTACATACTATGTCGTTAGTGTACCGTTAGAGCGTTAGATGGCGCAAGGCAGACCATAAATTGACAGTATACAATGACTTTATACAGGTTAAAGGTGGATTTATGCAGACCTATTTAACATTTGTCATTTACATTTAACTTTTAAGCAGTTGAACTACGGATTTCTAATTACCCCATTTAAAAATTTCATTTATTTAAGAATTAGTTTAAATTTTATCTACTTAAATAAAATGATAAATGCACACTGCGATACTGTGCATGACTGCGCATACTTCCAAGCAATTCGTAGTATGTGCGCTAAAACTAAAGTTATTCAAGTTACGGAACACGTGTTTTTTTCCTAAATCTATAAATAAGTGTTGACGATAGACATTTAGTTGACCTGGTGCATCAATTTGATGTACTCTGTAATAAACGCCAAGTTGACTTTAAAAATAAACGTAGGTATCCGCGTAAATGCGTGGAATACGATAGACAGGTGTTAGGAACCCGAGGTAAAGATAAATGTACAATATAAAATGGTGTGTGTTAATGGTTATCCAATTATAGTATTCTTTGAGGTAATGCTTGTGAATAGCGGTTCAATGTGTTGTGTGCAAGATAAGATGCCGAACTAAAAAAAATGCAAACTATTCTATGGGGGAGTCGCAGCAGCAAAGATTAGAAGCTGTAAAAACGAATAACGTTTTTAGACAGTCACATTGTGACACGAAAGTATGTATTATCAATGCTAGCAATGATGACTGTAATAAAATGTAGGTATGTTATAGGACGAAGCAAAATGTGGTCATCGCAGCTGTACATGAATTTATAAACATAGAAAATAGTTTCAAAAAAAAAAACAAACATGAAAGCTTATATGAAAAGGTAGGAATTCTTTGCTATAGGATTTACTTCACACGAATGAACAATTATTTACATTCAACACAGAAACAATTAGGTTATGTTGGTTAATTTATATTAATTACAACATTAGAGCTATCATACGTATTAAATGTTAAGTTTATCCCATATTTATCATCTTTAGAAAAAATGAATTCGTGCTTTGACGTACTGGCAGTTACAATATTTGCAGGATCATGAGATGTTGAAGGTATAGCTTCCTGTTGAATGTTCGTCTTTGCAGAAGACAATATTTGGGCAACTTTTTCTTGACCTTCTAAAGAATTCTCCACGTAACCTTCTGCCACTGAACTAGACTTCCAACGTCCTAATCTTTTTAATTGTAGGACATCTCCTCCTCGATTTGCCAATAAAGTCGCAGAAGTCCGCTTGAAACAATGGCCAGTAAAGCTATCGGCATTATTCAGTTCCAAAAACGCTGCTATTTTCTTGGGAAACTGAGAAATAGTATTGTGGCCAAAAGACTGTTTGGTAATTTTTCCAAATCTTAGCTGCTAAAAGAATTTCTCGCTTTCAACATGTTTTCGGAGATTTATATATTCAGTTACTATATTTATCCATTGGACATCTGTTATAAGAAATGATCGAGAATGGTAAGTTTTTGTATTAGGAATTACTATACTAATTTTATTGTTTAAGGATTCTACGTCGCTTACTTTCATTTGGTATAATTCGTCTGTGCGGCAAGCACCGGAAATCCCGATTACTAAAGCAGTCTACAAAATTAAATCATATTATAATGAAAAGTACAGAATAAAGTAAAAAGTAAATTTCTTACTTTGTGAAGTAGAAACTCTTGTGGAGCATCTTTCAAAAATGTGTCAATTTGATCTTGACTAAAAACTCTGGATTTTTTCGGTTTGTAGCCAATATTTTGTTTTTTAAGGTATGCTATTAAGCTTGAATTTTTTGAAATATCAATACAGTTTTTAATACTTAACGTTGCACAAAGCATTGAATATGTAGTCCACAGAGTTGAAGCTTTTTTTGTTTCAGCCAATTGACTAAAATATGCAATGAGCACGCTTTCAGAACCAATGTTTTTAACCCCTTTATTTAGCAAGGCAAAAGTTTTGATCAACTTCATATCGACCTCTACTTTTTGTCGGTAGTAAGTCATTAGCTGCCTTCTTTGCAGCGTCTTTCAATTCTGGAGGAGTGTTTTCAAATTCACTATCAGACATTGGGACACGAATGATAACTATGAAAATTAAATTATAAAACGTTTGACACATAACGCGTTTGTTTTCCTCGCCAGTTAGATTAAAAACAATTTTACAGTTATTGACTTTCAGCTCGAATAATTTGTGTTAATTTGAATGATAATGCACTGATTGTAAATAAAATAGTATACATACCTCGGAAAAAAGCTTCATTCCATTGTCGGGCATATTGCCGACCTCGAGCTTCGCTCTCGGTCGGTCAACTTAGCCCTCCACTGTAGTCAAGCTTTTCCCCAATCGGTATGTAATCTACTATAACTAGCTTAACAATTAGTCATACATGCTTAAAAATTTTAAAAAATGCCAAAACTTGTATACTTAAAATGTCAAGTACATTTAGCGATTCAACGCATAGCTGAGAACTGCTATAGAATCAAAGAAATTAAAAAAACATTATACATTATCATTGATTGATACTATGACAGACAATGAAATTAGAATCAAAAGTAAAAGTTACTACAAACGTACACAAACAAAAAATATTTATGACAATTCACTAATAACTAAACTTTCCCGTCTCAGTAACGAGTGGAGCTGATGATTTCTGTAAAAGCGTCAATATTAGACTAAAATATCAGATATTCATATTATTATAAAAATCAGTGTTTAAAACAGTGAATTAAAAAAACAATCGGTTTAAATGATTGGTCAGATTGCCGTCATAACAATTCATTAAACAAACATATTCAATAATACGCAAAATTAAAGAAAAATTTAAGCTTTTAAGTTGTAGTAGATAACCCATACAGTGCATTAAAATGACGGAGGCACTCGGTGCTAAAACCACATACAAAGGACTTCATGACGTACAAGCGACTACTAGCTTAAAAAAGGTAATAAACTTAGCACCAGTAGAATGCAACGTACTAATAAAGTAGGATTAGATTAATTAGACGCGTAGACTCAAATATTTGGCGGTTTAAGTTAAAAATTTAATTTTTAAAAGACGCCGGAGTACACAAATTTGACATAAAAAAACAGTTAATTGATAACACTGAAGTTACACTAAGCAAGACAGTGTTGTTGAATTTTGACTCATAAAACGATTAATTTAAAAACCATCAAAAAACAAACAAATTATAATTTAGAAAAAAAATCTTATGACTGTTTAAAGTATTTTTAAGCGAAAGCCATTAACAAATAAAAATTAATGTAGACAAGTTAATAGATTTATGCACAATAGATGAAAAATCTATTACAAGCTTCCTACAAGTAGAAAAATAAAACAAAAACTTTATTAGAAATGTAAAAATTAGAAAGAGAACCAAATATATAATAATCATCGTCAAAACAAACATAAAAAGTTTAATAAAAAAAACTATCAAAAATTAGCAACAACAAACTAAAAAATAAAAAAATAATAAAAACACGAATTATTTAAAAAAATTACAAAAACAATAAAATTAGTAGACATAGTAATACTGAACAAAACGGTAAATAAAAAAACAGTGCGTGAAGCAAGCATAGCACATATTTAAAAAGCAATCGCTTAAGCAACAAAAAAGTATGTGAACCAAAAAACAAACAACGCAAATACCTAGCTAGTAAACTAACTATGATAAGATTACATTAAAAACAATCAAAAAAGTTGACAAAAAAAATTGGTTATTGAAAATACAACAAACCATGTAGAGAAGAAAAATAGCACAATATTAGAAATAGGACAAATAGTGTTTATTTAAATCATTTCTTTATTACAGAACAGACATTACCAAGACCACATAGTAACGTTTGCAAACTAAGAGAAGTACAAGATTATATATTTACTATTTAAACAAATGTTTGACAAAAGATTACACTATATCAAAAAAACATTTTAGTTTGCTTGGATAAAAAACATTTGTGTGAATAAAGAAAATATTAAAAAGTTTAGTTAATAGAAGTGTAAATGCAAAGCTAAAAAGAACAAAAACTTAACGGGTGTAACTTGCACATTGTTTTTAATAAATGGTTTTAACTGTAATTAACTTTTTTTATTGAATGAGTATGTAAAACATTTTGCGTATCGCAATGCACATGCGTTTGTAGAAAGTATCACAGGATAACTCACTCATACGCAACGCTCGGCCGTGCGGCCTCGCGTCGCACTGCCGTTCGTTATGCTATGCTTTACTTTCGACCCTTGTTACGTAAATTACTATTATGCTATGAACAATGTTTTTATTAGCAAATAGAAATTATCACTACTAACTAAATTAAGCGCATATAAAACTATATTTAGATCAATACTGACTTATGAATGTAAATAATGACTAATGACAAAATAAAAACTAAAAACATTAAAAATGTAATATCTAGAAAAAGAGACTCTAAATAAAAAGTATACATATAACGAAAGAGGGAAAATACGATACCAGTGACGGAATTTATAGAAAGATTACAAATGAGTAAATTAAGACACCTACAGAATACAGATGAAAACAGAGCGGCAAAACAAATATGGAAACTACAAAAAACAAAAAAACAGTAAAGCAATAACATTTTTGTACATGGATAGATTTTATATAATCGTTCACAAACAATTACATCGTTTATGTAATTTTAAAGTCTTTAGGTTGGTTGTTTAAAGTACTACCTATTATATGAGGAGAAAACTACGAATACTACACAAAAATGTTTGTTCTACTTACATACAGGACGTTTCATTAATAATTGGAAATATTTTAACTGTAGAATCCTAAGCTCATAATATCAAGACTTAACGGTAAGTTGTATATTATTTTTCTCATTAATTGGACTGAACACGATTTCTTTAAGGTTCTTCTATGAAGAAGGGCATCTAAACACTTTATGTGTCTACATAAGACGACGTTTCGTGCAGCTAAGTGCGCGCTTCTTTATGCCTCTGTTTTATTAAAAATTATAGTTATTACATGGCAGTTAAAAGTAACAGTTGTTATCAGTAATTAATACAATGAATTACACTTACATTTACAGAAGTGGTGTGCCTCGGGCTGCACTATAAAGACAACCATACAAATAAAATAACATTAAAAATAAATAAATTAAATACAAGAACTGTGAATTTTTCAAATTCAAGGTTGTTTGATAAAATACTACGTACACCTTACATTACTTTATTTTGGTGATAAGATTCTTATAAGTAATACTTAAGTTTTGAGTATCATTGTTAAAATTTACATTATTACTATGTTTTGTTATGAAAATTATTTCCGCTATTAATCTTTTCTTGTAATTTAGTTCAACATCTAAAATTGAAGGGTTATGAAAATCAAAATTGTGTCCCATTTCAACATGGTGTAGTGCTAACGCTGATTACGGTTTTTTCTTTTCACAATTATATTTGTGGTTTTTAATCAGTTAATCAGTTTTTTGTTTTGTTTGTTTCTACATAACTTTTTCAGTTTTTTACTGTTAATGCAAGTAATAAAATACTTAAAGGTATAGTGTCATATGAGTCAGTACAAAATTGTAACAAAAACGTCTTGTGATCAAAATATGTCGGTTAATAAAATTCTGCAAAAAGATTTTTGTTTACTTAATACTGTCGCAATCACAGATTTTCTACAATAAAATAAGAAAGTAAAAAATATTTCTTCTTCTCTGTTAAATAATGGATCTTAATGTTGAAGTACATCTATCTTTTTAAAGCTTCGTCCGGCGGTCTTGATTGATTGATAAAGATCGATTATAATAAACGCTTAATACGTTTTCTTACACACGTCTATATACTCAGGTTTTGCTAAACGTTATTTCTTATATACATTAAATATGACTTTTTTTAATATAATCAATTATAGAACAGTTATTTCGTTTTTATGTGCTGCATTTAGTTTGTATTTACAAACTTTTCTTGTAAATGTAAAAGTTTATATGTAATTCCTTAAACAATACAAAAACTAAATTTTTAATTCTTTTATCTCATGTAATTTTATGACAATGCAATATTTATTATTATTATGTTTAAATATTTTTTTAATAATTTTTTTATTATTGTTTATAAATAAACGTGCACGTAAAAAACAATTACGTTTAAAGTTAACTAAACTAATGTATTAATAAAATCTTTATAAAACAAAAATATACGCGTGTTGAATATTTTAACGTCAAATTTCCATTACAGATTTTATTAATCTACATAATTGTCTGTGATTATTATTTAAAAAGGATCTTATAAACATGTTTTCAAACCGATAACAATCATCAAAGAAAAAAATGAGTTAAATTTAGAAAATAGTTATATTAAAAACACATACTACGTTTTTAATCATTTTTTATTTAAAAAAAAGACTTATAACATATCTAATTGTAAATTTAATTGTTAAAATTAAACAAACATACAATAAAGTATAACAGATATAAATTAAACTTTTAATATATACCGATTTAATCCACTATAGATAAAATAACAAAACACATTTTTACATAACATTAATTTATAAGCTAGTTTATAGGTAAAATACACAAGATTAGCTTACAATAAAAATTAAATGAGAAAAAAGTTACGAATCATCTTTGCAATAAACTGACCTTGTTATTGTGAAAATAATTTTTGAAAAATTAAAATATTAAATATAATAATACAAAAAAACAGTTAATTATAAAACAATAACAAATACTTTATTTAACACTAAATTAAATATAAAAAATTGTTAAAATTTAAAAAAAAACTTTTTATGTTTCTATATAATAATAAAATGTCACATTGACACATCAAAAAAATAAATTAGCATACAATTTAAATAAAAACTTTATAGATAAAATACAATTTAAAAAATACCAAATAAATACATAGTTTTTAATAAACATCTAATGGATGTAAGATAGCTGCTCAGAAATACACGTAACAAGTTCTGGTGCTTAAAACGTAATGTACCCTATTGATACACGTCACGAGAAAACCACATGTTGCCTGTATAAAACACTTTGTAACCTTCTATTTTAGTTTTTTTTGTTACATTTTCTAATGCTTTACATCATCCTTATTTTAGTTAAAATTACAACTATTTATTTACATTAAAAACGTTTCAATATTATTAGTTTCAAATTTAGTAAAACGTTTTTTTAGAAAAAGAGAGTGATTACAAAACAGTAGATTGCTTAAACTTATTCTGTCTGCTTTTATTGTTTTATAAATTATAATAATATTATTTTTTGTAATTGTTTAAATTGTATTAATAATAATTATTTATTTATTATGTTTGATAATAACATATACATTTTACAATAACGTTAAGCTTTTTTTCCTAATATTGTTTTTTTTTGTGGTTATATTAGTTTTTTTTAAATTATAAGTCATTTTAAATTTTTTTTAAATTAGTAAAATAATTTAAAACAATTAACAAAAAATTAATAACAAATAATAAACAAAAGTTTTAACGTAGTATATGTACATACATACATCTTGACCAAGATAACATTTCAAAATTAACTACTAAATGCGAATGTTTAATTACTTGCATAAGATGTAAACAAAAAAATATTTTTTTGTAAGTTGAATAATATAATATTTAATACATTATTTTAATTAGAGCTGTACATTATTATTATTATGTGTCGTCAGATTGCTACATTGCATAAAATTTGCTAAACTCTAACCTACGTTCGTTTATTGAATGTAATTATTATTTTTTAGTTGCATTAACAGAGCAAACAATGCTGCATTAGCATTTCCTTTCCTTCATCAAACAAATCTATCTTCTAAGTAGGTGCTCTATTGTAATTAGAGCGTTACTCTTATCTAACTTATATGACTAGCAGTTCATACGCGTTGGGAATGCACATTTTTTACGACTATATATTTAATTATAATCAAAACTAAACAGAAATTAAATTTTTTACGAGAACAAATAATCGGAAAAATCAATCTAAATCTAAAAATTTGTGTAGTAATACCTGAAACAACGATTAAAAAATTATATTTTAAAACTTTGTATTTTATGTCATTTTGTCATATAAGTGTAACTATTAATTTTTAACTAATATTGTTTATCCAAATAAATGGTAATTATAATTTACGTGTATTAAATACATGCAATTTTAGTTAACCTCAAATCATTTATTGTTTTCATTTTTTAATACATTAATTTTAAACATATCAATAAGCTGGATCAGCTTAACAGATATCAGTTATTTAAAGATTTTGCTTTTACAGCTAGTAAATAGAAAAAACCTATTTATGCTGAAATTTAAATCGTTAACAATGTTAACAATGTTTCTTACAAGTACGATATTGGTATATAAATGTTATTTTATTAGAATAATGGGTGTTATTTTTAAAAATAGAGTTTTACGAACTAAGAAAGTAATAAGAAAACTGCAATTAAAGAATTGGTGGTTTTAATACCATTGTTTTAAAGTAAAAACTATTAAAAATGTTTGAAAGCATAACCAAAACATTTAATTTACAAACTAAACGTACTATACGTACCGTCAAAACTAATGCAATAGGATCCACACGGCTCTACATAAATTTGTTTTTAAATTTTATCATTTTGGTGCACGGAATATTCGTACAAATCCTTTAAATTATGTTTCTGTAATTAATTATTTGTACAAAAAAATAATAGTTTTAACCTGTACAGAAATTAATTTGGTCAAACACAATCCACAGCATTGTCTAATTGCAAATAAACATACAATGTGTTATATATTATTGTATATCAATATATGTAATATATAATTGTTTTTTGTTTAACTTTTTATGATAGATTGATTTGATTCTACTATATTTACAATGCGTTTCTACGACAAGACCACCAAACTTTTAAAAAAATGGACTCTTAATAAGTTACCTTTTTACTAATGTTAAAATGACCCAACCATAATAGTTGCCATACTGTGCTCCACTTTAGTTAATTTCAATTTGGGAGTAATTTATATTGGTACTCCCCATCACCGTGAAGTTGTAAATTTGCTTTAAATAAGGTTAGAATTGTCTTATGTTATGTTTAATTTTGTTTATGTAAATGTTTTTTGTGCTGTAAATTTTATGTCAATGACAATTTTATAAGGTGTATTTTCATATAAACGGTTTTTAAAATGCTGAATTGTTTTATTCCTGAATGCCAAACATCTAACACCTACCGAAAAAAACAAACAAAATATAAATAAATGTTGATAAACCTTATATTGGTTTTTTTTTGTATATACCATTGATTATAATTACAATGTGTACAATCAATGTATTCACAAACATTTAGTATGCATTTCTGACAGGTTATATTTTTTGAGCACAGTATGGCAACCTTCCTAGTAGTACCACTTTTTAAACCTGTCAGCAGTCCATTTGTTTAAGACGTTCAATTTTATTACCGATCCAAATAACACTGTACTTGTCACTAATATGTACACGCATCAACATTATTAGTATGCTACCGTTGGATATTACTCATTTAGAATATTAGTTTAATCTACAACATCCCACTTAAATAATCTTCTTATAACTTTTGAAAAGTTCCCAACTAGCATTTTTGGTGATTGCGACGTGGCAGCCACAGTCGTAGGAACTGTAGAGTGGCGTGCCACTAATCAGTACCACGTAACAGGAACAGTTCTATACCGTGGCTACCATCAAAATGGGGAACAAATATTGGGTGGTCGTTACGTGATTACAACCATTTTATCACTTATAAAATAACATTACAGCAAGGTAAAATCCACGTCGTTGCCAAGTGGCGGCGTGGTGACCATTAGTGGCCCTGAGCATTTTAGTAACTGCTTTAATGTATTTATATCTCTGTCCCATTTTTAAATGTTGTTTACTTTCTCATCTACATTTTACTTTGATCGAACTGTTTTAAGTTTCTATGAACTACATGTTTATTATTGAATTTGTACAACATTTGCTAACAGCAAAATTGCAACAAATGCAAGTTTACTGTTAAATGTAGAGGTTACAGTTTGAAATATAACCATGCGCCAACAAAATTTTCATTTTTTTAGAAAAACAAAATTAAAAAGTCCTAAATATAAAATAAAAATTAAATAACTATACAATCTAAAACGCATTTTATTAGTATTTACATTATAAATTTAATTATAATTTATTAATTTCTTACATTCAATGTGTTGTTACTTATAAATTTCATATATTTAGAATAATTGGCAAATTTTTGTTAATGGCGGCATAGAGATTGTTCATAAACATGGCTACTTAGAAATAAAGTAACTGTTAAGTGGCAAAAACTAAGGATAGCCACTTTGGAGTTACTTCCACATAATAAGTGGCCAAGAGAACTAAGAAACATCCAATCAAATTTCAGAACACTTAAAAGTGATTTTTAAAAGTGGCAGCATTGGTGGCGACCACGTGAATTTTGTTGATCGGCCACATATACGTATTAAAGACTATACCGAGCATGTATGACAATTAGTGAAGCAAACATCTTGAAACGGAGCTATATACATCTTGCATAAGTCTGTCTCTTAATACTCAATGCATTGAAAGCGCAAATGTAAAAACTTGAACGTTGATTGGCTATTTTCATGAATTAAAAAAGTGGTTTTTTAAATGTATTTTAGGTTATATTTTCTGTTGTGACTTTTTTGGAAAATAAGAAATTATACCTACTCCTATGCCTACTCCACACCTTAATATGTTAATTTCCAAAGTTTGTAAACGATTTGATTTTATGTAAAAATTATTGAAGAAAGCACTTGTATTAGAGAAAATATTATTCATTCTGCGTAATACTAAATAAGGAGGATTTACAAACTTAAGTGGTTATTATAAGTAATTTCTTAATAGGAAACTTGTAAGATCATACATGTTATAGAATTAGAATAATACAAAATAAACGAATTATTTCAATGAAATTATATATTTAAAAAAATTAAAACCATTACATTCGTATCTTACATTGTTTCATTATATTCTAAAAGTTTATTATAATTATATAAATGACAAACAAATTATAGGCATATGAGAAAATCCGCAGTGTATTTTTATTTATACCGAGCTGATTTGCATTGTAGAAAATAGGCCACTATTTAGTTACAGTAACTTAAAAGTGGATTTCAGAAGTAAATGTCACTATGTAGTGGCTTTAATCTAAAATGTCTCGTGAAAATCACTTATGGAAGTGGCTAAAACGTTACAACAACGACAACATACCACTCTAGAGTGCATCTACATTTTAGGTATATTTTAAGTTTCCAAAACGTGGCCAAAACTTTAATAGCCACTTTAAAGTGGTTATTACTTTAAAGTAAGATTTTAGTGATTCGATTTAGTGGTCGCCACTTTAATTTGCCACTACAAAGTTAAAAAAACTTATAAGTGATTTTACTTAGTGAAAATAACGTTGGAAAAACTTTACTTTTCACCACAAACCTACAGAACTACAAAGTGGTTAAGAAAGGATGTATCCACGTAATTTCCACTATAAATCAATAGAATAAAGTTATAATTACTATGAGGTTGCATATAAAGTGTTAAATACGTAATAATCACTAAACTGAAGTGGCAGTATAAGTTATTCTCACTTTGATGCTACTTGGGTTATTTTTTTCTGTCAAAGCACTCTTCAACCAGGTAGTTTACTTCTAAACTTTACCATCAACCCAAGTTCATCTTTCTCAAATATGTCTAAATCATTTTTCGTTAGGTACAGAAAAGATGTAACGTCAATTCCTGTCTCTAAAAAATACAAATACATAATAATGTCATTTCATTGTAAAAAACTAAGTCATACATGCCAAAAGATGTGCAAGCTTTGCGATATAATAATTCTAATCTAAAACGAAAGTGAGCAATATTCAAAATCAGAGTCAATACTTACTGGTAAATTTGTTGTTAGTTTCTGATAGTTTCCAATCATTCACTAATTGATGTAGTGAGTTATAAGTTATAGCCTGCAGGCAACTTGCTATAAAATGATGGATCTATGTCGTATAGTTCCAAACAAAAAACTGTCGGAGTCACGTTACTCGTTAATTTATCTTTGCCACAGCTTTAACAAATAGTTTAACATATATTGCAAACCTTAGCATAAATTAAATTGCTAACACCTTGTTTTAGACCAGCGTGGAACAAATAGTGATAACATAAATGCTTACTTGAAACGCTTACTTGTGGTTTCGTAGCAGTTTATGACGAATTTCAATCGTTGATATGAATTTTTATAAAAATTGGTTGAATTTGAACAATTTGTAGTTTTAACTCTAACAAAACATTTTGCTTGTAACGTTATAATTATAAGTTACTTAATAAAAAATGCATTGCAGTAAGAAATCTACTTTAAGTTTTAGAACATGTAGGTTTTATTTTATTTTAATATGGATCAATTTTGGAAAAAAAGCAAATGCATTGTTTTTTCTTTTTCAATGAAACGTTACATACAGTTTTTGTAATCACTATTATACGTATCAGATAAAGCTTTAAAAAATAAAGCCTTAAATACTTTTTACTTCAGACAACTTAAAAGTTTTATTTTTAGCTGCCAATTAAGTTCTTATCAGTCTTATTGAATTTAATTCGCAATGAAACGGTGGCAATTGTAACACTATTTCATTTTGTTAACTTTTTTGCAATTCATGAATTATATACAAATTATCTTAATACTTATCTTGACGTGTCAACAGTAAAAGTTTAAACGAAACCATGTCTGCTTCAAATGAAAGATTTTTTGATTGTAACTTTTTTTTTTTTTAAGTTTTACTAATTTTATCCAGTGCCGAGATTTCATTTTAAAAAAGAAAACTATGTACTATTTTTTAAATATTGTTTTTAACTGTCTCGTCAAGTCGATCAGGTCGATCTCCACAATGTTAAAAATTTTCTGTAACAAAAGAGACCTTTTCCTTAAGGTATTCTACCATAACAACAATTTTTGTATTTGCATTTTCTGCAAGAATTTGCTTGTACATAATAATTTTGCTCTGTCTAGTCATTTATTTAACCACACCGCTAACATTCGGCATTGCGTAATCCATCGAATATCGTAATAAAAAATTCTTAATACACAGAAGAACTGTTTTAATAACATACGAGAAAAGCAAAATGGCGTAGTAAACAAGCAACAGTACAGTCGGCAGTGTAAAACGGCTGTTATTTGTTAATAAGATGGGAAGAATAGAGTGTTTTTACTATACAAAATTTCTCTTGAAATTACGCATTAATATCTACTAATACATATACATTGTTGCTGAAGTTAGTTTATACTGCCTATAATATACAATTTAGTAAGATATTCAATAAATAAAATCACTTAAAATTCAAAACGTTTAAGGATTCTTAAAACGCAGTTCTATTGGTCGTGATTTCTCTACTCATATTAATGGTCGAACTTCTATGCAGTTTCGATAGCTGTTTGTTTTCGTTTACAATTTTGCCAGTTCTATAATTTCTATTACGAGCTGTTAAAACCTAGATAGACATATATACTCTTGGATAAAAGTGAAAGATTTCTTCAGAAGGTTTTGTTAAAGTTTCAACTAACAACCTACCATGTATCTATATTTTTATGGTCAATGAATTTATTAGAAACGATGAACGCTTCAATGCAGCCGAATTTAAAAGCGTCAAAGCAACAACGTAAGTAAAAATTAAATACATTATCTGTTTTGCAATATCAGATAGATACTGTATTAAATGTTTTCATTATATAAATCGAGTGCAATGCATTACCCCGACGTGAATTTATCCACATAAATCATTAAACATTTATTTCGCAGGGCTTTACGAAAACACTGCAATGATAGGCGATTGGATATGTTAAAGTAAAACGAGAAGGTTCTTTGTGTACTGTACTAGGAAGAATTTGTCCAGAACACCGGGTAATAGGCGTAGTGAAGATCCTACACCAACTGAAGTCCCTTCATATTGGTTAAAGCCACGTTTACCCAGTGTGGGAACTTTTTTAAAATTTATAAATGACAACAAAGATTTGTGCAGAAGTGGAGAAGTTAAACCGCACACAAAACGATTCTCCCATGTAGCACAAAATCAGGTTTGGTCGAGTAACAGCCACAAAGTTATATGAATTCAGTAATTGTAAAACATCAGAAGGAACTGTAGTGGAATCAATAATAGGTGCTTATAAAATAAGAGACACTGATCATGAAAACAAGACAAAATTTAAAGGAAAAAGTGTGCCAAACAGTTAAATTAAAAACAAAAAAAAACAAAAATAAAAGATACTGGATTGTGTCTGTTACCATTATATCCAGTTTTTAGAGGCTTGCCTGATGGTACTAATTCTGAATATGTTGTAGCAGTAAAGTGCCTAAGCAGTTTAAACTTTTAGAAATTATATTTGTATATATTTTTTCTATTATTAAGGTGGTTGTATAGGCAGCCAAACATTCATAGTTTTAAGATAGTTTTTTTTGTGAGGCATTAAGGGCATTGCATTCGTACCTCGGTCCTTGTACGAGTAGGTACGCGTCGACAGTTGTAGCGTTGGCTACCGTTATTTCAGTTTTATATTACAAAAATGATTATTATAGTGTTAGAATGATGTTAGTAACCAGTGTAAAATATTGTAAATGAATTGTAAATAGTGTTTGTGGTGTTATTTCAAGTTACAATTAAATGAAAAGAAAGGTTTAGCTCGAACCAGCTCCACCGAGCATTCGAAGTAAAATTTAACAATATCATACATTTTCAAAAACAATATTAAAAATAGGGAAAACAGTCCTATTACTATTCTAATCGTTGATCATGACGAAAATTATATGCATAGTTTAATTCTTCGTAGCTTAAACAATTGGGAGAATTTTGTTTTTTCAAAACTATATAAATCAGTCAACTAATTTTATAATTAATAGGATAAATACTTAATCAAATTGTGTTACTTTTTATATTTAATAGTTTTATTTCTAAATTATACATGCATAAAAGCAATTTATTTGTAGTAAATTTTATTTAATTGTAACAACAATAATACTGTTTGTTTGGTCAATTAAACTATGATCTGTTACAGAGTGTTCTTCTCTGACTCTGCGAATAACTTGTTCTATATGTATTCGCAAACTGGCTACACGCTTACGTTCTAACACCTCGGCTTTTGTAGGTTTTACAGCGCTTGATTGTCTGATTAATTGGCAATTCTTTGTATGTGATAAATTATCAACATTGTTAAAAGCTCTATCAGCCATTACACTTCAGCTTGAGAGAACAGATTGTAGGTAACCACTTTCTTCAAGTAGTAAAGAATCGCTTATTCTTCTTCCGTACCCTTTTTGATATAAAATTTATAAACCCATCAAGAGTGCTTGATATAAGATACTTCAATGTATTAAATTTTTATATTTGGACCATGTAAGGACTTCTTTGATAGTATCAGATAGTTTATCAATTTGTATTTCTAAACAATCTATTATTGATTGAACATTGTTGTATCGGTATCTAAATGCAATTGGCAGTAATTATTTTGTTTTATTTTTTTCTGGCTAGTAGATAAGTGTCTTTAGGTAAAATTCGGTGTGTACTAAACATTTCTTAAATAACTTATAAAATTTGAAATTGAGATTCCAAATGAGTCTCCTAATCGAAAAAAAAATTATTTAATTTAATTTTTATCAGCGTCAACAGTATGTGATCATACTTTAATTTAGTTTTTGTGCAAATCAAATTTAGTAATTGTGGAAACCATCCAATGAAATCTGGCAGGCCTAATTAACTTTTTGGCTTTTTTGCTATCAAACGCCGAATAACATTTAAAGCTTGATCCTGTAATTTTTTCTTATCTTTTAATAAAATTTCAGCTTCTACAGCACTACTTTCTGATAAAATATATGAAAAACAAGATTTAAATTCATTATCACTACTTGTACTTGAGCGACAAAAAGGTATTTTTCTAACGCAGTCAGAGCTTTTTATTGTTGAAACGGCAAAACTTTTTATGAGCGAAGTAGCAGTTTTTTCATTACAAAAAATTTTCCTGGCGAAGAAGCTGTATTACAGACTTTAGCTTGTATATTACAACTCACATATTTACTCCGATATAATGGTTTTACTTGTACCCCAACATTTTTAACGTTTTCGTCTCATACAGTGAAAACATGGCTATCAGTTTCCGATCCAACTACAGGTGAGCTAGTACTAAGCCGATCAAGATCATCTTTTGATGAAATTTTGTACTAATTAGCACTTCTTTCATTATTCGCCTCTTTCTTATTTTTAAAGACAGATAACGCTCTGACGCGGATGCAGCTCTTTTCCTATCGAGTTGGCAATTAAAGATATGTGGAATTACACCAGATTTAAAAAAAAATTTCCTTCCAACAATTTGAAACGGTTAGAATTCTCCATATCTTCCTCAAGCTAAAAGAAATTAAAATATAAACGCATAAATTTTAAGATTCAGTTTTGTTTACTGTTGAAGATAAAAAGCACGTTTGAAGTATTAATGTAAGGCGCAAGTGTTTTAATATTCGTATCAAATCAAGTTTTATAAGTTGGTCATATAATACTAAATGTAATGCTAAAGCACTTCTATTAAAAATCGTACTTTTAGAGTAATAAAGTAACTGTTTTTTTGTTAAAACAAAATTGAGTTTTGTTATATCCACCAGCGAATACGTAAATAAACTACATAAAATTGGTCCTTCGAGCCGGATTAACAAAACCGGAACATTTTGGAAAAAAAAGACAGCCTGTTAAGAAGACGTCAGGTTAGAGGCATTTTGGTCCAGACGACGGTTGAAAAACTCCAGAAGAAGACGAAATAGAAGGCAGCACAGATTGGCCAAGAAACAAATGTTCATCGGTAGAGTTAAAGGTCAGGGTATTTGTGTTAAATTTTAAAACTAAAGTAAACGTTGCATTATGGAAAAATTAATCCTTCAGCGGGAAACGGTAGTAGAAAAGCTAGACCGGTTAAATAGTTTTATAGACACATACACGGGCGATAAAAAGAATGAATTAAATGCGCGATTAATTAAAGCCGAAAATTGGTATGACGCGGAACAAAGGAATTTATTTGAAAATAAGTATTTTAAATTAATCGGGATCGCGAAAGCATTAATTGATTCAAAAGAAGGCATCCCATTAAATAATTTAGATTTATCATCACAAGGTTTATCAAAACCAAAAATTAAATTGCCTCAATTAACACTGCCAATTTTTTCGGGAAAAATCGAAGATTGGAATTTCTTTTTTGACGCATTCCAATCAATAGTAGGGTGTAACAGAAACATATCCGAAGGGCAAAAGTTACAAGATTTGATCGGTCAATTAAGGGGGGAAGCGGCAGAAGCTTTAAAAAGTATTGAAATTTGCGCGGAAAATTACAAAATAGCCCTTGAATTATTAAAAGATCGGTACGAAAACAAGCGATTATCAGTTTTTAATCATATAAAGGCCATACTGGAAATCCCACCTATGACACGGGAAGATAGTAAAACTTTAAGAATGTTAACCGACACCTTTGTTAAAAATGTTAGATGTTTAAAAAATTTAAAAATTCCAGTGGAGCAGTGGAACGTTATTTTAACTTATATAATCGCGAATAAATTAGACCGTGTTTCAAAACGAGAATTTGAGATTAGTCAAAAGAAGGATGAGTTTGTATCATTAAATTTGTTTATTGACTTTTTAAACGAACGTTGCAATTTGCTTGAACGATTACAAACGCAAGGTTATACGCCAAATTCTAGATACGTGGAAAAGGCGATTGTAAAACACGTATCGTGTGCGGTCACCGACGTAGGAAAATGCGGTGTTTGTAAAGGTGAGCGCCATAATCTCGAAGCGTGCGTAAAGTTTAAAAATTTGAATGCTAGAGAACGTGTGCGAACGGTACGCAATTTTAGATTGTGCTTTAAATGTTTCAAACGCCAATGTAGATTGGATAAATGCAGAAGTGCTAATAGCGATAGATGCAATGAAGCTCATAATACGTTATTGCATGTTGAAAATAAATTAGGGGAAAATGAAACGTCAGAAATTACTACTGAAATTGTAGAAACCGCAGCGGCGGCATCGGTGTTAGAAACAAATCAGGCTAAGGTTGTTTTACTTTTTACAACGGAGGTATTTGCGCGCGGACCTGACAATTGTCAACATAAAATAAGAGTTCTTATCGATAACGATAGCATGACTAACTTTTGCACGGAATAACTTTGTAAAAAGTTAAATTTGTATAAAAAGCCTCAAAGTTTGGTTATAGCAGTGTAAATGAGTGTAAATTATCTCATGTAACAGAATTAACCATTAAATCAAAATACGGACAAAGTTCAATTAGCGGACGAAAATTATTTTAATAGTAAAGAATGTCAGTTATTGGTAGGAGCGGAATTTTACGCAGAAATTTTGATGTCGCCATCTGAAAGAATACAAGAATCGCTGATTTTGCATAAAACGCATTTAGGTGATGTGTTAGGAGGTGTAGTTTCTTTTAAAAAGGGGCGCAATCGAATGCCACCTTTACAAAGTTATTGCGCATTAGATGTTAATTTAAATAAATTCTGGGAGATCGAAGATATTGCCGAGCAAAATGAATTAACCGCGGAAGAAAACTATTGTGAACAATTATTTCAAAAAACTACGCGTCGGGATGATACCGGGCGATATATTGTTAAATTACCCTTTAAAGAAAATATCGAAAGGCTTGGAATAGGTAATACGAGAGAAATTGCAACAAAACGTCTAATTAATTTAGAAAGCCGCTTGGCAAAAAATAGGGAGTTACGCGATATGTATAATAAAGCTATGCAGAATTATGAACTAGAAGGTCATATGACTGAAATAAATGAAATCCCAGTTACACATTGCGTTTTGAACCATCATGCGGTACTAAAAAGTCATTCAGAAACAACAAAATATCGCATTGTGTTTCACGCGAATGAAAAAAATAATATTAGTAATTTATCGTTGAATGATGTATCTCCAAATCTTAGTAGATGAAATGCATAGAAACTATCAATTGGTATTGTGGCGGGACGACACGGGAAATCAAACTAGAATCTTTCGTTTTAATAAATTGCTATTCGGTCTGTCGGCTTCACCGTTTTTAGCAACAAGGGTGTTAAAACAGTTAGTTCTCGAAAACGAGAAGTTTTATCCGGAAACGTGTAATGCCATAAAAAACGATGCATTTTTTGATGATATGATTAGCGGGCGTGATACAGAGAACGAAATTAAAAAGTTTAAGAACGAACTGGAAACAATTTTTTCTAGCGCACAATTTAGAATTAGAAAATGGCATTCAAACAGTGAGTGTATAGAAAATAAAAACTGTAAAAGTTTGACAAAAGTACTAGGGATGACGTGGAATTCGGAAAAAGATGTAATCAGTTTTCCTGTAATGTCGTTTAACACAACCCAAACAATTACGAAAAGAACTGCTTTGAAAATAATTAGCAGTGTATATGATCCGTTAGGTCTTTTAACATGTTTTACGGTAAAATTGAAATTATTTCAAAATTTGTGGCGCTTAAAGTTACCTTGGGATCAACCAATTCCGATCGAGCTTAATACGCAGTTTAAAAATCTAATGCGTGAATTAGAAAAATTACCCAAAATCAAAATAGAACGTAATGTAGTATATTCTAATTATAAAAACTTACAATTAATAGGATACTGTGACAGCTCTAAGGTAGCGTACGGATGTAACATTTATATAAGAACAGTTAACGAAAAAGGCGAGATTAATTGCAATTTATTATGTGCTAAAAGTCGAGTAGCGCCCGTAAATTGTATTTCGATTCCTCGTTTAGAATTATGCGGTATGCTTTTGTTAGCTAAATTATACAATAGGGTTTGCATTGATTTAAATAGAGTATTTCAAAAAGTTTATTTATTTTGTGATAGTAAGGTATGTTTAAGTTGGTTAAAGGTTGATGAAGGAAAATTAAAATGTTTTGTTGCAAATAGAATAAATAAAATAAAAACATTAACAAGTGGTAACAATTGGTTTTATGTTGAAACAAAAAAGAATTGCGCAGATGTCATAAGCAGGGGATGTAATCTTACAAATTTGATAGAACAAAATATATGGTGGAAAGGTCATAAAAGTTTATATGATAAGGCTTTTCTAACAAACGTTCAGGCTTCCGAAATTAATTATGATCACGAAATAAAATTTGTTAATGAATTTAAAGAAACGGTAGCGATAGTAAACACGGGGGGAGAAGGACTGTTAGATGTTATTGCAAAATTTTCTACTTTAGGAAAATTAATGCGGGTTGTAGCGTATTGTAGTCGTTTCATACATAACGCTAGAAAAGCAGAAAAAATTAATGGTATGCTTTCTAAAGCAGAATTAGACAAGGCATTATTGTTATTAATTAGAGTCGTTCAACAAGATGCGTTACCAAACGACATTTTACATGCGAAAACAAAAAAGAATAAATTTTTAAATTTGACTCTGTTTAAGAATAAAAAAGGCGTAATTAGAGTAGGTGGTAGGCTGCAGCAAGCGGAGCTAACGTACGATGAAACGCATCCAATATTATTGCCAAAACATCGGTTAACGGAACTGATTTGTTTCGATGAACACAAAAAAAACTTACATTGCGGCGCGCAAGCATTACTAGCGGCAATCAGGCGTCGTTATTGGCCGGTGCGAGGGCGTAACGTTATTAAAAAAATCGTTCACAATTGCGTCGTTTGTTTTAAAGCAAAGCCGGTACCAATGTCGTATAGAATGGGCGAGTTACCCAAGACACGCGTTCTACCAGCTCCACCATTTTATCACGCGTCTTGTGATTACGCAGGACCTTTTAACTTAAAAAATACATCAGGCAGAGGTTGTCGGGTGACAAAGGCTTATATATGCCTTTTTGTAGGTCATACTACTAAAGCTTTCCATGTAGAATTAGTGGGAGAACTAAGTACGGTCAGTTTTATAGCTGCGCTAAGACGTTTTATTGACCGTCGGGAATTGCCAAATACGATTTATTCTGATAATGCAAAAAATTTCGTAGGGGCCAATCGATTTTTAAACGGTTTAGTTAAGTTTATAAGTAAAGGGGAAAACGGAGAGGCTATACAAAAGGCTTTGCGAGAACAAGGAGTTAAGTGGAAATTTTTGCTACCGCGCGCACCGTCGTTCGGGGGGTTATACGAAGCGGGAGTAAAAAGTATAAAATATTATATAAAAAGAGTAGCTGCTCACGCCCGGTTAACGTGGGAGGAATTTTCTACTTTATTAGTGCAAATTGAAAATATTTTAAATTCAGGTCCATTGTTTGCAATTAATGAATACCCTGATCAATTGACCAGTTTAACTCCAGGCCATTTTCTTGTGCACAAACCGCTAACAGCATTGATCGACGAAGATTTAGTGGACCGAAAACCTACAACTTTAAAACTGTATCAAAAACTACAACAAATGGTTCAACATTTTTGGCAAGTTTGGAGGAAGAACTATCTTCACGAATTACAAACTAAACGAAAATGGATACAAACCGGAAATGCCAATCAATTAAAAGTTGGTTCACTAGTAATTTTAAAGGATGATCAACTGTCACCCGGTCAATGGGGATACGCTCGAGTTGTGCAGCTTCATCCTGGTCCAGACGGTGTCAAGTCACAGTCAAGAACAAAAATGGTATTTACAAAAGACCTACTACCAAGCTGTGTCTAGTTCCAGTATTGGAAGATGAAGAAAGAATTAGGGTAAAGTTGATTTGTAAAGTTAACCATTTTATTATTAAAATTAAGGATAAGTTTTCATTGTAAGAAAAATTGATTATTTGATTTAAACTAATGAATTGCTGATTATTATCATATTAACTGAATACTTTTAATGTTTATGTTAAAAAATAAGCTATGATTTTAACAAATATTATTAAGTTAGAATTATTCAATTTTTTTTGAAAAAAATTGAGGGGAGTATGTTGAAGATAAAAAGCACGTTTGAAGTATTAATGTAAGGCGCAAGTCTTTTAATATTCGTATCAAATCAAGTTTTATAAGTTGGTCATATAATACCAAATGTAGATGCAAGCTAAAGCACTTCTATTAAAAATCGTACTTTTAGAGTAATAAAGTAACTGTTTTTTTGTTAAAACAAAATTGAGTTTTGTTATATCCACCAGCGAATACGTAAATAAACTACATTTACATTGAAATGATCCTCGCAGCAAAAAATCGTCGATTTGGATTTGGGAACATCACGTCTAGCGGCTCTGAACCATTTCATTTTACGCGAATGATTTTGTGGAACACTTATAAATAGTTTTTTTGAAGCACTTATTGAAGTATTTTTGCATCCTGGCACAAAACACCACCTGGTTTGCGGTTTAGACATTTTTTACGTTTATAACCTATTATAGCCACTAAAACTTATATACACAAAAAAGTAACTACAGAACTAATACAATATAACGCGACAATATCCAACAACGGTTAAATAAATAAGAGAAAGAACTAAATCATAGATAAAAACAATTATTAACAAAATCGAATAACCAAACATACAGCAAAAGTACAGGCTATGTATGAGTTGTGACGTCACAGCAAGTGCGCGTAAGTGAGCGTTTTCGGCGGGAAATATTTCATTTGAACTTGTATCTGTTTTAAAGTTCTAGTAAATAATTGTTCGCTAAAAAACAGTTATCAGTACAATTTATAATCCTATTGCTTTGTATTTTTCGATATTTAACAATTTATGAAAACACCCTATCGTACGCGATAAATTTAAATCGCTCCTTCTAGTTTTTTACATTGATTAATATTTGTTCCTAAAATAGTTTTATTGGTTTTATGTGTGTATGTGTGTTTTTTTTTCTTTTTAATTACAAACGATTCTTTATCGAGTACCGTAATGTTCGGTAGTAAATAGGCAAATCATTATAAATTGAGTGTTTTCGTTTATTTTTGATTTATGCTATTTGAAAGTTTTAAGAATTTTGATTTTTTAATTACTATTTTAGATACATTTAGTTTATTCGAATTTGTTTCAGTTGCATTATTAACATCATTGCATGATAGAATTTTATTAGTTTGTTGAACAAATCTAACATCTGTATTAAAATAAGTAGAAAATATAAAAATTTATTGAGTAATCTTTCATGTGCTTTTTTGATCTTTTGTGAGTTAATAACAATTTTAAATAATTAATTTCAATTGAACTTACGTCACCATTGTTAACATTCAGAGTATTTATAAAGGCGCGAAATTTACGATTTACAACATAACACCTAATTATCATCGAAAACTTAACTGTTCTTATGTAATTTACACAAACAGAATGTGAAACATAACCACAATTTTTACAATTACGACCCGATTAAAGCATACTTTCGCAGTATCTACACGGATGTCGAGAAGCAAATTGAATACATTTTAATTTTTGTTCGTTCAATTTTTTTATATTTAAACTATTAATGTACGTTTTTTTAAATTTTACGTATTGTTTTGATTACTTAAAAAATGCAATACTACGCTTTTTTAAATTATATAAATGACTATTTGTTTAATTTATAATATCAAAATTTTAAATTTAAAAAAATACATGAAAAAAAGCGTTTGAGTACGTAAAAGTAATACTTATTTTAAGTCTTTTATAATTAAGTGCTGTGTAATTATTTTATATGTGTTTTACAAAACAAAATATGTAAATCTTATACTCTTGTATTAAATCACAATTAATTTGAACAGCCCTTTTTTGTGCAAAATTTAATACGCAAATATATAAAACATTAGTAAACAGTTTTTATATTAAATAAAATTTAATTTTGCAAAATAAGCAAATAAATATAATAATATTTGGTGCTTACGATATAATTTGAAAACATTGTACAAAATTAATTTTCTGTACAAAAATGTACATTTTACATATTTCGAAAATTAAAAACACTCATGTTACACAACTAAGCATTTTAATTAAATGTGTTATTGTTTAAAATATCTTTGTAATATTTATAAAATTTTAATTAAAACATATTAAAAGTTATATTTTAATTTTTACTCATTATTAATGGTTCTGCTGCTTTTATTAAACAAACAAATTTATTAGTGTTACTTGTAAACTCTAATTAATTACTCTTTACAAATTTATAATACTTATTATTAATAATAATTATTAGTAAAATTATTAAACAATACTAATAAAAGTATGTACAATGAAAGAATTTTACACACTACACTAAGCAATTTAATTTTGAATTAGAATGTAAAAATGTTATTATTTATATTTGAATTTATTTATTTATTCGTTAGAGAACATCTTTAAAAAGTACCTATTTAAGTATGTCATAACTATTGCTGCTAAAAGATATAAAATTTTTCGTCTTTACTTGTCATATTATCAATATAAATTTTGCATTTACGTATTTACATATTATTCATTTTAAATAAACAAAAACTGTAAAAGATTTTTTTTAGTTAATTTTTTATTTCTAGAAACTGTAAACGGCAAGAAAGTTAAGCTTTTGTCTTTTAAACACTACTCATTTAAAAACAAAAGCAGATTAACAAGTATACATAATTCTATTGCATAACTGTCTATGATGTAATAAATATATTCTTAGTTTACAAATACATGATTAAAACTGCACAGAAAAATATGTTACATTTTGTTATGACATGTGAAAAAGTGTATTGAAAATTAAGGAAATTGACTTGTTCATAATGCTGAAATTGCCTTACAGATGTCAGTTTATTTCTTTCAAAACTAAAATTCATTAACATGGTAATATGGCGTAATAGCAGTTATTTCATAGACAACACTTGTGACTATCAAATGATAGTTTCTGCAACAGTTAAGCGCGTAAGAATCACTAAAATAATGTGTATAAAAATCGATCTTATTTTATTATTTATACAGCTTAAAAACGTATCCATGTGCATTGTTTTTTGTTTTAAATAGCGTTATTACGTAGTATTAACAAAGAAATTATTATTCTTTAGATTAACAAAAAAAATGATTTTTAATTTAGCGATTCCATAAATGTTAAAAACAAAATTTAGTAACCGCTCGAATCCTACATATAGTTGTTATACCTTAACCAAATGAGAATATTGTTGATCTACAAACAACAATAAAAACCGAAGTTTAATTATTAAAAAATAATTTTCAGGTATAAAAATAGTTCAATATATAAATTATTTATATTTGTAAACATAAAATCAAATGTTGTTAAGGTAGAGATTCAATGATTAACTATACGTTAAACTTAAATAGAAATCTGTACTTAAAAATCTAACGAAGTGATTAGGTTTGATACCTTATTTGATGTGTAAAACTTTGCTAGGCAAAGATAGGTGTCTTTCAAACAAAAATAGAAGATTTTTTAAACACAGTATAGAGTGAGGTTTTTAAAAGATTAGTTAAGTACCTGTTTGCGTCAAGAATTTGGAAATTACCGTTGCTTAGCGTTGCTTAAATAAGTATTTCGTTAAATTTATACTTTTGTGGCAAACTATTTTCAATAAATTCTCCATAACTATTCATGAAGATTGATATTAGTTATAATTTTTATAACATTTAACTTATATTTTTGTGATTTTGTTGAAGTATAGATTCAATGAACTATTAAAAATTCTAGAAAATATTATGTAACTTTTCCAACTGCATTTTTGTTTTAATCAGTTTCAGTGCTGTGAACGAGTTGTGAAGTATTTGCACATGTTGTTATTGCAAGATATTACTTTTTTCTCTCTATAATATTGCATTAAACAATAATTTGTGAATATGCTTGGTAAAACGCACTTAAAGATAATAAAACAGCATCGCGATCAAAAAGAATTTGTGATAAGCGAGAACAATCTTTTCAAATGTGTTCGTCTTTAACTACATCGATGAAAATTCACATGTCGATTATTATAACAGGTACGTATTGGTCAGCACCATGTTAAAACGATTATGTTAAATAAGATCGTAAAGTAATAATCGCGATCGTGAAAAAATGGTATCATTTCTTTACTTTAATTTTCGTACAGCTCGGATAAAATTAAATCAAAACGTTTTTTGTCAATATAGAATATATTCTGTAAATGTTTTAGTTTGCCTGATAAACAATTGCCACCGTTAGATGCTAAAACTGATCTTTCCTTTTGAAAAAACTTAGGTGGTTATATAGTAGTTGTGATTATTTTAATTTAGAATTTAGAAAAGTGGTTCTACATGCAAATACAATGGATGCACAATGGGAAAGATAATATACAAAAAAATACTAATGAAACCATTTAATACATATGTATATGTGATCTGTCTTAAATTACATTTTTAAATTAATAAGTTTTACTGTTGTAATTCTAAATTTGTGTAATAATTTTTACTTACTGTGTTATGTTTTTCTTTCCAAATAAATGGAAGGCTTGATGAAGCAGACACTGCAGTTTGTGAAACGTCGCCTACAGAATATAATCCAAAAAAATTATTTTTTTCCTTACACGTCCTCCTATTGGGATTTTATAAAAAAATAACGTTAAATTAGAATTAAATTAAAAGTAGGGATATAAAAAATCATTAAACAAACAAAAAACCTCGTATAAGCGATAGAATTAAATTTAAATAAGCATTCTCTATCTCTCGTACAATAATCAAATAAAAAGCTTACAAACGCAATTCCATATAAATTTAACTAAGTTCTGACCATTTTATATAGCGCCTAATCCAATTAAAGATCGCGTATTGCGGTTTGTTGGGTCTTTACTGGACGCAGTTTGGCAACCACGTAACAATTTGTCATTAACTAATAACTTTATACAAAACGTACACTCAAAAAAAATAACCCTCCTTTTGCGAATACGAAAAAAAAAACACTAACCGTCAGTAACTTTTATTTGGATAAGTGAAAAAAACGAGTAACTCAAAAGAAGAACTTCCGTTTGCAACTTTCTTTGTTTTTCCCTACGTCAGGGTTTTTAAATTCTTTGTTTAAAACTTTGCTCTTTCTTTGTACGCAATTTTGACTTTATTTCCTAAAACGCCTTTTTTTCTGATTGGTTAAGTTCATGAACCCTTTCAGTACCAAATCTGCCAATCGGCTTCTTCTTTTTTTACGCAATCTGTTGAAAGCGGCGTTATGCTTTTTTCTACCATTAAAATGTTACGACGTCTTGTTACTGGCCGGTGCTCCGTGTTTCAAATGGAATAAAAATTTACCGACTCTACAAATTTTGCTTCTATTAATAATAAACAAATGCGCTACTGACTATAAAAAATGCATTAAAGAGATGGACTTTACATTAACATTAATCTTTTCTCTAGTCATAACAGATTTATAACGCTAGTAATCTTTATAGTTACTTCACTGTTGGTACAATTTCAACATTCAAAATCTACTCAAATTTTATTTTACACACTTTTGTCCTACGTTGATAACTTTACAGTGAAATCGATTATGACTTAAACTAGTAATTACTAATAGTTTTTATTATAAAACTTTATTAATCAAATAAATTAAATTATTACTTCGTTTGCGCATTTTAAAATTTGAACATAAATTATCAGTTCTGTAGAACATGTGTGTCTCGGTCAAGTTGCTTTTGATGACCACCGCAGTTTTTTTTTGCGGGTAAAGGTAGCTTTATCAATGCCGTAGTATTACACCAGATATCCGGAGTTGTTTGTTTTGTAAATCATGTCTGCATCAAAACCGCCACAATTTTTGTATTGAAATGATTTGCTTCATAACTTAAAATAACCAATAAACTGTTTCCTTGAAACAGATAAATTGCACATAAACATATTTATAGAAGACAAAATTTACTATAAAAAAGCCTACGAAAGGGTACAATTACCTTCAATAGTTTAGAAGATACAAGTGTGCAAAGTTGCACAAAAATGTCTCACATTACAATAAAATTCTACAACTCTTAAACTATTAAATATAATTATACACTTCCGCGGACTTTTTTGTAGTAAATTTTGTGCTCAATAAATTGTTTATCTGCAATTTTTATTTATATTGTACCATTTTTGCAGCATACAAAGCAATTACTATAATTATTTTTTAGCACTGCTGATTGAAATTAAGATTTATTATATTTTTAAATCATTAAACAAATCATACGGAATATTTTGTTTAATAATAATAAACACTGCATCCAAAAAAGACAAAAAATTAAGTAAAATTGGGCATCACCACAAGTTCCAGCTTTGTTTCATCTGAGCGTTTCATTGTTTCGTTACATGAATCAAGTACCCTGTAAGTGTTGTCAACACTAATAAAATACTAATTTATTACTATAGCAAATCTTATCTCAAAATACTCTTACTACTTGCATTATTTTAACTTGTGTATTTACAATGACGAGTGACAATGATGACAAAAAGTGAACGTTTTAAAAACGCTTCTACGTTAGTACTTTTATTTGTAAAAGTTATTTAGAATAGGGTGTAAAATAAGTTGCCTAAACATTTCTTACGAATTTAGGAACATATCGTACGACCTTGTGAATATCTACAATAAGAATTTTTAGTTAAAACATAGTGTATTAAATTATTTATTAATCAATCAATCAGTTAAGTTGTAACAAAAACTTCAAACGATTTAGCAATTACTCACCATTAACTAAAACATATCAAACCTGCTAACACTATAAGAACAAACCATTATGTTGGTGCAGAACTTTTTTAAAATTAAAACTAAAAAATAGGTAAAACTAAAGAACTACAAGTATGCAAAAACAAAGCTTTTTATGCTAATGTAAAGCGTTTTCTAAAATTTTTGTTTACTACCTTTTGTAATCATAAGAGGTACTTTATTTCATTTGACAAAATTCTTAACTTAAAAAATTATTAATTTAATGATTTTTATTAATCAATACATTACATTTTTATTTGAAAATGTAACTGTACAACAATTGGTTGCTACGATATTTGTAAAGCTTACAACCTTAAATTTGCTAACAAAGTACTTCCTAAAAGTTTTGATTGTAATATATTAAATATTTCTGCTCACATTTGTCAATTCTACTTGTAATAAATTTAGAAAATTTAATTTTCATAATGTGAAACCGGTAGCAAAAACACTAGCTACCATTAGTAGAAAAGCAAATATCAATGGATTAAAGAATTTTTAAATTACATGCTAATTGTATTTTTGGAATTAATATACTACATAATAATAACTAATATACTATATAATAATATATTTTATAATACATTTTATATATGTACACAAAAGTTTGAAAACTTTAATTTAAAAAAAGATATGTAAATAAAATTTAAAGAGTGTCGTGATCAAGGGGGCCGTTATGATCATAATTTGAGTATGAGATGCTGATCATCGTTGTTGAGCGTTTTCGTCATCGACCTGGCAACAACGGAAAGCTATGCTTCCCTCTGGACGAGTAATCGCAGGCCGCAAAATGTACACAACATTGTAAGAGATAGAAATAGTATTTGTCAACAAACGGTACGCATTACTTGTCAAACGACAATTGTATTTGTTTACTTTTACATATTCCTACTTTATGCTAAATATACATTTTATTTATATTTCATGTTTAAAGTTTGATTCAATTCATTTTACTATCTACGTACTTCAAATAATGCTGCTAGAACCAATTCTAAAATTTGAGGTTATAAGTATGTCAACATAAATTGACAAGTAGTGCGTACCATAACAATAAACAAACGTACTTCCTTTTCTACATGTTTGAGACAAACAAACACATTGCAAAAGTATACAGATTACTCGTCCAGAGGCGTAGCTTTCCGATGTTGCCAGGTCGATGGTTTTCGGTAACTGGCGTCGGTAGCTGTTGTGATTACTGTGATCGTTATAAAATATTAAAAATCTGATTTGTGTGAAGCAATATCTTTGGTTTTGTCTTAAAAATTATTGCGTCTAAAACTTTACCTTTTGTATTTCTGTTTATTTAAATTATATTATATGGTATTTCTTTTGGGAGAAAATTTTATAAGCGTACGTACGAAGTTTATAAAAGAAAACGTATTTGGTTAATCAGTTAGTTCACTGTTGGTCCGCGTCTCGTAATTATACTTTAAAAACTATTACTGTTGAGCTAACTCGGAGTGTGCTACCGCTTTAATACAAAATGTTTTAGTGAAAAAAAGCTTTTTTGTTAATGTTCACTAATGTAACGGTTTACAAATTTTATCAAGAATCAGTTTTACGTTTTTCGCGGAGAATTGCGTTAAATTTGTTTTTTGCGATTGAACAACATACTTAGAAGCCTAGTATTTTTGGGCTTATTTTCAACAACTTCTCGGCAGAAAACGACTTTCTGGCATCTTTGGGACACTGAAACACGTTATCCGATTGATAAGTAAGATATTGATAAACGGCATTGCTTTGTTGTTAGAATTTAAGAACTATGACAATTTATTATATTGTAATTATTCAAGTAACCCAATTTAGACAATTGTTTTCGTGTGTTAATCGCGCAAAACTAAATTAATAAATAGGTAATTTATCGCGCGATTATTGTTTAGCGTATCCAGTTAGAACTAATTTAACCAATAACGTACCCTTTGTTTAACGGAGACCAGAAGTTTGTTTGGCGTACCAACTTCTCTTTCGTGCCCTACCGATTTTTGCATATTTAACCACATTTCAGAGTTTCTTAATCAATCACAGTAGATAATTAGTGGAGACGGAAGTAGACATTTTTTTTGCATGTATGTATATGCCGACTAGGATCTCAGAACATAGTAGCTGACGCCCTATCTCGCCGATACAAAAACGATTCAACATGCCCTGTTGTCGCCTTGACTTCACACTTCGTGTGACAAAATGTAAAAGTATTAGGTAATTCTCACCAACGGTTTGAATATAAAATTAAACAAAACAACTTGTATAAGACTTTCCCATAAATAATCTCGAATTATGCAAAGAGTTACACAGTGCCATCCACTTAAGCATTGCCGAAACCCTAAGTAACGTTTTCTGACGTTATTACTGACCCGAAATCTCCAAAGATATCAAAACATACGTTGAAAAATGTTTAACCTGAACTATACATACAAAGAGAGTGTAGGAATACCAGCAAAAAAATGCATTTTCTGTATAGCCATCAGCCTTGGAAACCTTGTAAATGGATTTGATCGCTACCCAGATCAAAGAAAAACAATTGCTATTTACAAAGTAGACAAAACTTCGTTCCCTTAAAGCCGCGAATATCCTAAAAATCCTTAAAAAGCAAGTAATATTGAAATATGGTACTTTGAAGATTTTCTTTACCGATACTACTGGTCGACAAAATTTTAGTTTTTGTGTGTTAAATTGAACTGATTTTTGTGGTGATTTCAAATCTGTTTTCAAAATTCATGTAAATGGCGTTTTTTCATTACGGCTACATCCTGATGAAAACGTTTACCATGTTCGTCACTCACATCCCTAAGATTTCGTAAAAAATTCCAAATGCAAATCCAATAAATGAATTTTTAGATACATATTATATACAAGCGATATGTAGTTTTGAAAACGTTAACTAACGAATTTGTAATAGTTATTGGCTAGGTTCTTTGCTAGGTAGTTTTTTGCAACTTTTGTTAATGACTGCTACGCAACTGCCTTACGCTCATTTAATGGATTTTTAAACTGGGAATTCATCATCAGTTTCTTAATTTGTAGTCCAACAAGTATTTAAAATCTTCACCATTACGAGTCATTATTTTTACAAAATTTTTTTACAAGCCAAGTTTGATATACAATGGGAGAAGGTATACTTTTACGGGACTTACAAGCGGTAGCTAACACAAGTGGTATCACTTTAAAATCTCTACAAATATGCTAAGAATACTGTTCATACCGTATTAGTTTGAGTAAAAGTATTATATTTAGATAAGTCTCTTTTATGTATACAGCATTAGCACAAAAGATATATTGATTTTCATCACAAAGCAGGACAGCTTTCAAACTTGTTTTGGAGAATTCTTAAATGAACAGTATGTGTCGCAACTCATTTTGCCGTTGACGGTAAAAGTATAGTCTAGTTTCCTTTTCAACCAAGTTTCAGCTTTTTAGTCGTGAAGCTAATAACTTAGTCTGCATTTTTGGAGTTTTTTACTACTAACGTGTTCTTCTGTATCTGAATTCAAACTCTGTATTTGAGATAAAACTAAAGTCTCTAGCTCTGAATTGTGATAAACAAGCTTGATAGTGAAATATTTAGATATTTACCTAAATACTTAGTCATATTTATGATTCCTTTAATTTTAACAATACAAAAATAAAAGTCTGTAAAGTGATATTTATGCTCTCTCTATACCATGGAAATTGCAAATGGGATGTCATGCAATTTCTTATTCTACAACCTGGTAAGAAAAGTTACACAAAAAATACTAACTTACGCAATACAGAACAGGTTTGCTACTTTAAACTGATTTCACAAGTAACCGTACGTAATCCAGACGAGTACACTATGGTGAGCACGTGCTGTGATAATAAATTCAAATTCTAATTTAAAAAATTTATAAAACACAATAACACAAACGAAAATGATACCAACAGATAAAATTTTCAAACCCTAAAAGACGTAGAGTTAACGTTGTTATGAGAGATAATTGAATTGTTACCAAAAAATGGTGCGTGGCGTATTAAAGTTTTTGTAGTTTTAAATATTATTTATATTTAAATTCCTGATAACCTGGTTAAAGAATTATTTTCCTAAATTCAAATAATTACTACTAAAACTAAATTTTTTTAACGAAGAAAAAATGCTTTGACTAAATCCAAATTTTGATGTGCACCAAAGTTCAAAGCAACCATGCACGACTAACTACAATAGTGATAACTGAATCAGGAAACAGCTTTAAGAACAAGTTAGTAACTTAGGTAAAACTGTTACATAGAATGATATTATATAATATAACTAATACAAAAATTTTGAAATATTGTGTGGACTTTTATTCACATCGTAAGTCCTCAACAGTTAGAAAAAAATGAGTACGTTGATCACCGCTACGCGGTTACACAAACAGAACTAAAAATTCACAAATATAATCTAGATTTAAATCCTGCCTGCCACGATTTTTTTAGAAAAAAATTCCATATCTTGAAAAAAAAGATACGTTAAAAATAAAATTTTTTACTGATTTACTAAAAGAAAAAGCAATAACGAGGTGCAAAAATGTAGGGGTTAGTCGATATGACAACATAAGCTCAATTTGCCATATTTCGGTTATATCTTGAAAATACTAGAAAGTGGTTTTATGACAATATAACCTTAAAAAAATATGTAGACCTTCCTTCATCATTCCTTATAGGAAAGTCGTGTAGTGACCACACCAGTTTTTTTTTTAATAAGCTGAGTCTAGAGACAAGACACCGTAAGTAACCTCAAATTGCGCTTCCAAACGGTGTATTATGAAATCTAGAAAACATATTTCTATAAAGTTAACGCAATCGGTATTAGTGAAACAGTGAAAAAGTAAAACAGAAACAAACATTCATCCTTCAATTTATATTATACTGATCCATGATTTTTAAAACATAAAATAATTACAAATATTTGTTAATTTAAATATTAACAAATTTATCAGAAACATAACAAAAGTAGCATTAGTAACATAATTTTAAATATTTTATGAATGATTGTTTTATTGAAATTCATAGTTATTAATGTTGTAGCATATTATTAAACATTTTACTATAAAATTAAATCTAAAAAATTAGATGCTGTTTGTTAAAATAAAAGCATTATGATATCGATCATATCAGTCTTTAACGTAATAATTTTATATTCTTTGTAAAATTTTGTCGTTGCATCTAAAATGCTTTTACACTAACTACAAAACAATCCACATAAAAAATTTCTTCCATTAATGTACAATTTGCTTCATATTCAACACACATTAAATCCAAATGGTGTACAGTTGGTAACAGGAACCAGGTGCGCGTTATAGCAGAAGGCACTCGTTCGGTTCTCTATTCTCTGTTTAGATTAAGTCGTTTTCCTTGATACGATTTTGAAAATGATCATAGATCGCTTAACAAAATTAGCAAAAACACTATTTTGATATCGTTTAATTTAGTAAGAACTAAAAAGCTTAAATAGCTTAAAAAGCAACACGTGTTTTACTAGTAATGATGCTTTTTGGTAAGTAAATAAATTTTCAAATGTTTGCTTTTTTAAGAGTTTTTGTAACTTATTTACGCTACTTAATGCACTATTATAATTTTATTGTAAGACAAATCTTAAATTTTAACGCTTACAGTCAACCTCGATTTTATTTTTTATAAAAAGTTTTGAATATTACTTATAACCATTTTTGCATGTAAACATTTTAATTTTTTTTTGTAGTTAGTGTCTACTTCTCTGTTGTAATTTTTGTGTTAACCTAATGTGATAAGATTTTTTTTGTTTGCTATAATTGGCATTGCCACAGATATATACACGCGTCACTCGTTTATCACTAAACGCAGACTGCCTGCAAGCATACATTATACATTATACTAAAGGTCACGCTTTTTAAACGTTTAAGCAACTTACACTGTTACTTTCTCGACTACATTGTTAAAAACCAAAATTCTATCTCTTCTAATTTCTTCAACTGCGAATAAGATATACCTAACTATTGAAAACGTCTCTTTTGCGTTTATAAATTTTTTAATTTGTCTCATGCAAGACTCTGTACGAAAAGGTAATTACGGTAGCACAACTATATTGAATTAAATAAATTAAGTTAAAAAATTCAATGTAACAAATATGAAATATATACAAATTAAAAATCAAGCACAGCCAGTTAAATCTCAAGTTTAAATAATTTGAGAGATAATAAAAAACAACGCAAATTAATTGTGATAGCTAGCTTATACCTGATTGTTGCATATACGATCGTCACTAACATTTTAACAAGCAGAAAAAAAACTTACATGTTAAAAATGCTGCTAGCACTAATGGCAATAAACATCCTCTAAAAAGCTGTAAAATAAAGTTATAAGTAGTATCATAAATAGAATGCGCAAGATTCAAATATTACAACTTAATGTGAGCTAAGCTTCTAATTTTAAATATAACTTAAATTAAGTCTGTAGGTTAGACAGTAGCAGTAATGCATAGATTTCTTGAAGTTAACACGGAACGGTAATAAAAACTTTAAAGAAAGTAAAGAGGGAGAGTAACTTGAGCAAAATTTACACAAAGCACCACTATTTATAGTAGTGTTCTTATTGCATTTGCATTAGTACTATTACAGATGTTTAATGCATGCGTTTACACAGTATTTTTAAAAATGTTGATCAAATGTAAACAGAAGTATACAGAAGTTGCGTAATTTTCGCTTGCAACCGACTGACATTCTGGTTATTTTTAATGTCGACTTTCTTTTTACTAATGTACCGGTACCTGATTTAATTAACATTATCAGATCTTTATTACCTGTTATCGAAAATATTTGACGCCTACATATTTTACTTTCTGAGAAAAAATTTACTCATAAACATCAGGAGCCGCCACAGGTTCTCCGTTTTTCCTGGTTATTGCTAATATATTTATGGAAGATTTTGAGAAAAAAACTTTATCTACATTTGATGTAAAATCAAGTTTCTATGTAATTTAAACTAAATTTGTCAAAATGTTTGTTTTAGTATATAATGAAAAAATAACTTGTCTTTACCATTTCTAAACGTTTTAGTTTTTCGAAATAAAGATGGTTTATTATCATATTCAGTTTATTAAAAACCTACACATACTGATAAAAATTTAAATAGATTTTCTCACCAACACCTTTCTCAAAAACTAGCAGTAGCGAATTTTTAGTGTACAGAGCTGTTTCATTCAGTCAATCTCAAATCCTTCAAAAAGGGTTAAATTATCAAAACAAGTTGTTAGTCGCATTCAATTACAGTAGAGCAATATTAAACAACCTATTAAAAGTTTACATTTGCAAAACCAAGAGTAACAACAGAATCTATATCTCAACCGATGTCTATCGCTTATCTACACTATGTCAAAGTAACCACGGATATTATAAGACATTTGTCAAAATACAACATTATTACTTAGTTTTCTACTCTTCCTACATTGGGTCAACTATTAAGTCCGGTAAAGGATATTACTCCTTTTCAATCTGACGACGGCGACGTTTATAGCATTCTTTGCTTTTGTTGTCCTTTATACATAAGAGAAAAGGATAGAAACGTGGAAATTCGTATTACAGAGCATCAAAAACGTTGTTGTCTTAAACAATCTAAGTCAGCAGCAGCGGAATACAAACTAGAAACAAGTCATCAAATTTTGTTTAAAAACACTAAAAATTTAGCTAATGTTTCTAATAATTATTATTAGCAAAAAAATTTGAAAATCTATTAAAAAAATTTTTAAAAAAATTAGGTTCTAGTTTTTCTTTGTCGGAAATTTGGAAACAACTTTCATCAATCAATGGCCATCTACAAAAGCAAGACTTTACAGCTCAATCAATCAGTTAATCCAGGTTCTAAGGATGTCCACAGCAACGTGAAAAATTTTAATACGAATGCAACTCGTTGAAACCTAAATTTTGCTAATTCCAGTTTTGTATACTTAAAAAAAACTGCTACTTAAAACCTCATTAATGCAAACATTAAAAAACAATTATAAGTATAAATTATGCCGCAAAACTTTGTTTTTAATACATTTTTTTAAAGGACTTAAGAACATAAACTAATTTGTCAGTAATAAGATAGTAGTATATTATGTTACTATTGTAAACTACCATGTTTTTGTGTTGATTTTATACAGGGTGTATCTGAAATACGACTAGAAAAGAGTAGTTTTCTTGTGGCGTAAAATAAAAATTTCTTCTTTAAAGATTTGGTTTAAAGTAACCCAGTTTTAAGATATTTGCAATCAAAGTTTTCAGGTCGGTTCTGACTATCTAAATAAATGGAAATTGTTTGTTGATTGTAACTATACGGTAAATAATAAGTGTAAATGCTATAAAATCCGTAAAACGTATTGATGTATTGTGTACATTTTATTTAATTTTCTATCATCTGCAAAATCAATCGTTAATAAAATAATTAATAGTAACGTTTATTTCTTAGTATTATTACTGACCTTGTTTAACCAAATGTACTTTGCGTACACGATCACGTTTATTACTGATTGTAAACAAAACAAGACTTCAGATAATTAAATGCAAAACTTACCTTTTTTAGAATTGAGTTTGACAATCTGTTTTAATTCTGTCTCGATTTTTATCGGATTCTTTTAGTTAATGCTAGTGATTTGTGTTAACGTACTTCATAATATTTAATTTAAATTTTTTTTATTATGTCCAACAGTGATACTATTTTAATGTACGGTGAGTATAATTATAACCTCCACAACACACGTAGATTATGGGTAGAGCAATATCCTAATAGACAATTTCCTTCATTAAACTTTATTTTGGCGTGTGTACAAATACTTAGAGAAACTAGAGGTGTTTTTTCTATCTACGAAAGCCGTGGTTAAGAAAGAGTATTCTATGTATTAGCAACGGAAGAAAAATAAATCTTTTTAATAAAAACAAAACTTTAATATTTGTGTTTCTTCAATGCATGTGCAAATATTGTAAATTGTAAAAGATCGGACACGAAGTAACACTAAAGAAATAGGTCGCGTAGTGTCCCATAGTACGCTACATAGTGTTTTAAAAAATTATTTTTTGTACTTTTACTATGTTCAACGATTCCAATAGTTAACCGCAGTTTATTTTGAACCGCGATTTGAGTTCTGTGAGTGGTTGCAATAACAAGAAGCTTTTGACCTTGACTTTAGTGCCAAAATATTATTTTTAGATAAGTGTTGTTTTGCACGAAATATACAACACGCATGTTTGAAAAAAAGAAAAACCTCATAAGATTCAATGAAGTAGCTTTCATTGGTAGTTTTCTATTAATGTTTGGGCGGTTATTTTAAGAAATTCGAACGCTTATAGGCGACTTCTACTTTTACAAGAAACTCGAAGATTTACCCTTTAAAGTTTGCAGAACAATGTAGTTTATGCACAATAAAACTCATCCACAAGTAACTCGCTTCGTTTGCGATTTCTTATATATAATTTTTACTGGTCGTTAGATTGGAAATAACGGCACTCTACGTGGGTCAGCCCGTAGGCCAGATAATAACGCTTTAGATTTTTTCTGGAATTATGTGTGAGGTAAAGTATACAAAACTCCCGTAAATAATAGACAAGAGCTGTAAAATTTATTTTTTGCAGCAGTTAATGTAATTAGATTAGACAGAATGTGCAATTATTTACGCAAGTACAAACAACTTTCGGCGACGATTTCGGCATTTTATCACGAGTTGGGTAGGTGTTAGGCGCAGCTGTAATGAGTCAAGCTAATTTATCTATGTCAAAATAGGTTAATACTAACTCAGATGTTATAGCTGGAATTTGCTGAATTAAATAATTTAATAGTAAATATCGTCATTGTAAACTTCTCCTTGTCCTAGTGTAAAATAACGAAAACGAAGACCAAAATTTTACAATAAACGTCCTAACTTTATACCTATTAAAATATTACGGTAAGCTTTATTAGAAAACCAATTATGGCTAACGTAAAATTATCTATTTGCCATGCACAATGCGCTTTTAAACTAATTAACAAAGGGAACTATTGACGTTTTCACAAATAATATAGGACTGGTCAATGTATCAACTTTTTCTTAAGATAACGCATTTAAAAGACGTAGATAGTAGCCAAAGTAATAAAATTTTGGGAAAGGGAAAAATTTACGGTACTACACCTACGTACGAACTATTACTAACGCTAAAATTTACAAGTACGCAACGCAGAATGCTAATAAAAAATTAAAAACGTGGTTGCTCATAAAAATATTATTCAGTGAATCCATTTTGTAACTACTGCATTACATTTTAATTTGACAAACAGAATGTTTTGACTAGTTAATTACATATTATTTGGTAGAATTCAAGTTTTTACGGGTTGTATTCGTATCATAATTTTCCATTCTGGATCATTGCCGTTTTGTCGTTATCACACAAGCTGAGCGTTCGTTACAATTCGCAGTCAACATTTTCACAGCATGGAATAAACTGATTGATTACGCTGTAAAGTTTTGTTTTTATAGATTGGCTTCCGATCGATAAATCTGTTTTCCAAATTTCCAGTAAAGAAAAAGCTAGAATCTCGGTTAATATTAAAAGAATTTTTAATCATTTCTATGGATTTCCTAATTTTTAGCTGATAGTAATTAGTAAGATTAGCCAAAATCTTTCAAATGTTTTCAAACAAAATTTTACTTTACTTACTTTAATGCTCTTTAATACGAATTTCTAAGTTTCCACCCGTTCCTCCTATGTATGCACGACAACACTAAACCGAATTACGATTAATATTATTCAATAAAATATTTAAATGCTTTAACTATTAGTACTAATACAAATTTTTAAAACGTATCTTGCCTCACCTCCTGCTGTAGGTTTTTAAAATTAATAACTTTCAGCGTTTACAATTACTTCAAAGTTTCTTGTGTTACATGTATGTAATGTGATAAAATTTTACTTTCATGTTTCTTGTATTAAACATAATATAAGTAACATTTAGTATTTAATTTAAATATTATGAAAAGGGTTGGCTTTATTGTTTACGACATTTGATAGTTACATTAAATTTTTACATAAACATAGCATTTAAGTAGTTGCACTAAAGTCTCCTTCGTGGGTTGTTTACTTAGGGCTTCCTCGTTACAGATTTTTTGTTCAAAGTTTGAACGTCATATTCTTTAAAAAACCTTTGTAATGTAATTATCTTATTTTACGTTTTAGCAGCGGTGTAATTTAATAAACTGCAAAAAATTGTATTAAAAGCATTATGTGGTTTACTCAAAAAATTTGCGAATCAATTTATCACATAAGAAACAACAATTATAAATGGTAAAATAACAAAATTTAACTATATTTAAATCAAAGTAAGTTAATACTATAAATTATAAAAGTTTATGGCAGTTATGGCATATTGTGTTTATGCCATTACGTATTAAATTCATTTGTTTTTAGTCACTATTATATAAAAATTAAAATTTTAAATTTAATTTAAAATTAAAATAGTTGCATTTATAACAACGTAAGTTAATTTCTGCACAAAACCAATTTCAAACGCTTTATAAAAGCAACTGCCGTAGCGTTTAGTTTTTTTTACAAAACGTAATTTAAAAGTTTAATTAAGTTTTATAACATAAAGCATATTAAATGTAGTTTAATGATTTATTAAAAATCTAATTAGACTGTTTTATGATTTTATATATAACGATATAGGTTTTAAATGTTTAATTTAAATAAACTTTAACATCGCATTGTCCCTTATACAAGCTTTCAAAATAAAAACAAAAATTTTAAATGTTTTGTAATTGTAAATTGCATAATATACAATATTATTAAGGATACATTTGTGTGCGGCATGAACACGACTAATTAGTTAATTGTTGGAATAGATTCACTACATCTAGTAATAAAAAATTTTACTGTTCAAATAAATTCAATAAGTTTTTAAAATAATAATTTTGTTTATATAAATGTTAGTTTAAACGGTAAAAAAATTGACATACAATAAGCAAGCTGCATAAAAAATTGATTTCAAAAATAAGAAAATATGTTAGCGCATAATTGTTTTTATACATTTAAATTAAAATTTTTAAAAAATTATTTTAGTGTTCAAAGTGTACAAAATGTTCTTATAAAGATTGCATGGTACTTAAATACACAATCATAACAGTAACATATTTTTTAGTGTACTTACTTAAGAGTACAAAAAATATAAATGTAAACTGTAACAGTAAGATTTGTTTGTTGTCCACTTTGTTGCAATTACTACTTTGTTTTATAATTAATAAATTTAAATGGTTGTCTTTTTTTGTTGTTTTATTTTGTTTATTTAATTTTTATGCGATTGAGAAGCGCTGAAATAAAATGTACAAATTAAGTGTACAAGACATGGAAGAAAAACAATGGTGGGTAACCAGGTACTTTTTGACAGGATATATTATATTAATTTTGTTATAATGACTGTTATGTTTTTGATCTGTCAATAAAATAAATAAATAAAATGTGTAGTGCAATAGAATGGAAAGATGAAAAAAGAAATTATCCACGTTTTTGAAGTTACGAGAATTTTCTTAAAATTTAAATGCAGGCGGCTAGCTCAGTAGGTTTGGCAGGGGGTTTGCAAGTCTCGGTGTGCTGACTCTACAATAAGCTAAAAAGGCGGCAAATCCAGTAAATATTATACAGTACAAGTCTTGTTTAAATATGTCAATTACTGAAAGAAACAATTTACAAAACAATGGTTCTAACAATAATATATTTATTTCCAACAACAATAATTAAATAACAATTTTAGATTCATCGACAAGTCTATAAAATTGATGCAAGTCTTTTAGATCAGTCAACACACCATACAACTGTAGTAGCAAAGGCTTCTACAGCCGGAGTCTATTCTAAGATGAGAACGTCTCCCGGGTTTGGAACGTGTCAATGTTGTAACCAAAGTTGCTAACGTTTTGCCCACTTTCGTAAGGGAACTTCATCAGGGCCTGAGAAAAATCGAAAAACTCAAACAAGCAACCAAAATCTAACTAAAAACTTCTCAAAAGTTAGGTAATCAACTTGTGAACCAGGCCAGATTCTAACTACTGAAAAAGTAAAAAGGAAAACGATAAACATGACTTGACTTCATCAACTTCAGAAGTTGATCAACTAACTTTTGAGAAGTTTTTAGTTAGATTTCAGTTGCTTGTTTGAGTTTTTCGATTGTTTTCACGCCCTGATAAAGCCCTTTACAAAAGTTGGCGAAACGTTGGCAACTTCTGTTACAACAATGACACTGTCCAAACCCAGAAAACCTTCTTATCTTAGTACTCCATACAACTAATTATATTCAATGCTAACACGCGTTATAAATAACTGATTATTATAAAAAATTAAGAAGTATAGTCCGTAAAATGAAAGATTGCAAATTCCGGCTTAGCGCTTTATTTGGCGTCGACACTCGTAGTTTGTCATTCTAACATACGATATTTGGAAATAAAGAGATTGGAATACTACATTATCGTCGCTGCGGGTAGTGAACGTTTACAACAGCAGTGTTTGTGTCAGGTGTATTAGAAAGAGATAGTAATCATTGTTTTAGGTGCCTCTTTAAAGTCTAAATGGTTTGTTGTAATCATTTGACAGTGGTATTCAAAAGTTGTTTTCGCGTGTTTATAACTAACAATTACTGAAATATGTTATATTCCTTTAATTTATAAAATAAAATTAACTGCAACTTTTCAACGATTGCTTGGTGATGTTCATGATCAATTTTTAAATAACTGCTTATCGAACAAATACTGCTATAACCCGTTATTTTTAAAATATAAATGTCGCTGACTCCCTGCTTTGCTAAATTGGAAATTGTACTAGAAATATTTGAATGATTGCTTATTTTTACACGTTTTGTATCTATTCCTCTTTTGCCGCAGCACCATTTGTTTAATTTGAAATTGTATTTCTTCCAATACCGACATTTAAAAAAACTCGCAGCGTTGTTCTTTTTTAAAGATGAGTTTAGTGTTAAAATGAGAGAATCAGTTGTGTTATGTAAACTTTTATTTTGCATCAATTTATAGAACAGCCCGTCAACAATGTAAGAAGCTCGATATATTTATAAATCAAATGTGTAAGTTTACAATAACCCGACGGGACTACGATCCGGAGTCGTCTTATTTCCAATTTACTATTTTATTTCGGTTAAAAGTTGTTTTTCACTTTGGTTATATAGCTTATCCTTTTCATCGGGTTTCCATAATTCCATGTCATAAATAAATCAAAACAAACATTATACTCTCAATAATACTTTTTTTGCAAAATCTTAGCGATTCTATTGTACTGAATTTTAATTACTACCAAGTAATGTAGTTACGTCCTCCTTTAAATGTTTAATTAATGAATTGGTTAGGAACACTCTTCACTAGGAGGGGCAATTAAACCACTTTAGATTTTTAATATGGCGACGTTTCGTGCAACCATGTGTGCACTTCTTCAAGCCACTAAAATATATTGTACGTAAGTTACACATTGCTTATTGTATAATAAATAATACGTTTTAGGTACAAAACAAGAAACTTACACAAAAAAAAAGTTCGAACTTTTTTGTAGAACTATGTAGACGACTATATGACAATGGACACATCGACTTTATTACTTATAAAAGACTTGTAACGTACACAAGTACACCTCCTAAGTTATACGGTTTAATAAAAACTCATAAAGATGAACATCCGGCCAGACCTATTGTCTCTTGTATAGGAGCTCCCACGTATGAATTATCTAAATACGTTTCTAGTATAATTCAAAACATTTCTTACTTATTTGATCATAACATAAAGAACTCCTATGAACTTATTGAAAAAACTAAAAACATTACCATACCGAGTAATTACAAAATCATTTCGTTTGATGTTACATCTTTATTCACAAACATTACTAAAGATCTGATCGTTGAACTAATAAATAAATATTGGGATGATTTGAAAAGCCATACAACTTTAGAATTAGTCGATGTGGTTTATATTATGGAACTTCTTTTTGAGTCAAGTTATTTTACATTCGATGACAAGATGTATACTCAAAAATTTGGTACTGCCATGGGTAATCCTGCGTCACCTATATTGGCTAATCTTGCTATGCATGATCTACTTAAATACGTAAACAACAATTTATCATATACACCGGTCTTTGTATTTTGTTACGTTGATGATATTGTTGCATGTATACCCGAAACAGAAATCCATAACACTCTTAACACTTTTAATAGTTACAACCAACATTTGAAATTCACGTATGAAGTTGAACAAAAGGTTCATTACCATATTTAGACGTTAGACTTAGTAAGGATACTAACACGGGTTGTTTAGTTAGTGAATGGTATACTAAACCCATAGCCTCTAACAGAACGTTAAATTACTTTTCCAAACATCCACACCATCAAAAGATTAATACGATTAAGGCTATGAAAAATAAAATATTAAGTTTAAGCAGTCCACAGTTTGTTACAAAAAACCTTAACTGCTTAAAGAACATATTAAGGAAAAATAACTACTTGAATAACATAATAAACAAAATACTCATACACACTAACACAACGAATAATAATAATACTCCACCACCAATAAACCCATCCATTACTAACCCTAATACTATCCCTAATACTAACGTTATTTACACAAAAATAATAAATGTTCCAAACCTAACAAAAAGAATAATTCCGATTATTAAAACCAATCACATTAAAAATAACAACTTACAACACTAATACTATCTATAACATGCTGTACAGTAGAACTAAAGATAAAACTAACACAACTGAAAAACATGATGTAGTGTACAAGCTAGATTGTATAGGATGCCAAGCGTGTTACATAGGGCAAACGAAACAGAAGATAAAAAATCGGATAAATAATCACATGTATGATTGCAATAATAAAAAGGGCGAAACAGCGTTAGCGTTACATCATATCAATACGGGACATAATTTTGATTTCAACAATCCTAAAATTTTAGACATAGATTGTAACTATAAAAAGCGTTTAGTTTCAGAGATGATATTCATCAACGTTTACAAAAACAACATTAACTTTAATACAGACACGAATAATTTAAGTAATGTATACAACAATTTAATATCCAAGATTGCTTATTAGCTTTATATAGGTCTATTAAATTCGCGGTATTTTCGTTTCTTATCTTACTTGATTACCTTGACATTGCAATATAATTTTTGATTATACATGTCGTGTCAATTGTTTGTCATTCTTAGTTATTGTTCATATACAACATTTTAATTATTGACCCTTTAATAATATTTTAACGAGTTATTTATGTTATTTATATTGTGTATTAGTTGTCATGTTGTTTGGAGTTGAGGACGTCTCCACTCGAACTTTTTTGTGTAAGTTTCTTGTTTTGTACCTAAAACGTATTATTTATTATACAATAAGCAATGTGTAACTTACGTACAATATATTTTAGTGGCTTGAAGAAGTGCACACATGGTTGCACGAAACGTCGCCATATTAAAAATCTAAAGTGGTTTAATTGCCCCTCCTAGTGAAGAGTGTTCCTAACCAATTCATTAATTAATTTAATTACTACCTTCTTGTACTCTGAACTAAAAGAATATTCCATCCTGAACGTTTTGTTTTTTTTTGTGTTGGAAAGAGCCAAATTATTATTAGATTTGTTCAAACATTCAAACGTGTTTTCTTCATTTTATGCATAAATGATATGTAACTAATTTTTCATTTTTTGGGTCAACAAGACGACTACTTACTGCATTTATTACAAAAAAAAGATGCAATTTTAACTTGCTTCTTTTGTTAACAAATAATTATTATTAATCATTTTTTTTATAAAAAGATAACTATGAAATTTTTTGCGTATAATAGTTTTTCCTTACATTCTTCGTGCACGCAAAATAGAATTCAGGTATTTAGCATTTTGTAATATAATAATTGTAATATAATAATTAAATAGGTAAGAACTACTATCAAGCTTATTTTAGTAAAGTATTTTATAAAAAATATGAAATATTTTTATTTTTATTATCTGATACATGAAACAGCAAAGAATAATGTTCAGCAATATAGAAAAATTATATTAATTGTTACTATAAACCTAAACAAGTTGGTAAGAAAAATTAACTTAATAACTCCTTTTTATGATTTTTAAGGTTGTACCATAAATGTAAAAATCGTAAACAAAGTGGTTTCTCATTATGCAATGATTTTTTATTTTAATTTCAGTGACTAACATAAACATAAATATAAATGAAATGTTTTTAGTACATACAAACAAAACATTTAAAATCAACAACAACCGCTAATTTGTTGTTTTATGACATTTTAATTTGCTGTGCTAAGAATGTTATCTTAACTTGATAACTTGTAATACATAGTATGTAAGTTTTCACGTTAATGAAAATTTTTATGTCGTACAAACAATACTAAATTTCTGTGCTAAATTTATTAATCGTTTTTTACGGGCGTCATGTAACGTCGACTAAGTTAATTGTCGATGTAACGTAGGTTAATGTTGCAATGTTGTCTGAGGCATTTTAATTAAATTGTTTTTAATTTTTTATAATGACGATTAGAACTGTCGTTAAACCGTCTTTAAATGTAATTTAAATGTTGATCCTAATTTACCCAGTTATTCTATTTACATGTAATAAAATTGCCAACGTTGCTAACTCGTCACAATTCCTCAAAGCTGCTCGTTCAACCGTAATTGCATCTATTTTTATTAATCATTTTTTACTAGGTCAAATACAATCACATTTTTTATTGTTTTTTTTTTACTTAACTCCTCTTTGGAAAGTGAAACACAGACCCTTAAAGTTGTGATACGTTTAAATTAGAGGTGGCAACACTATTATTTTGCTATAATACCATTTATGTACAATCCTTAATAAAAAAATACTAATTTAAAGAAAGATTATGTAATTATCTAGCAGCTAATAAAACTTATGAAGGAGAAGAAAATAAATTTTGAAACAAAAAACAGCAAATTTTATTTTACTTTTTAAAACGAAATATAACTGACAATCTAAATAGGTTTTATATGTTTTTAGTAAAATATAAGCATATACGTTTAAATGAAGGTATTATTATTATTTTTATAAGTAATTCCAATAAAATTATATTTTAAAAAATTTGTTTGGTTTTGAGAAAATATATTATTATTAAATTGAATAAAAATCATAGTGTTTAAAAAACAAATAAAAAACATTTATTCAAAATCATTTTAATACAATTCAAAACTACGATAAAATAATTTCCAAAAAAATGTTTGATAATTTTGGATTGTTTAAAAAGAATGTTGTTATTATAAAAAATTAATGACTTATTAAATCTTCACATTAAACCGTAAAACCTATGCTTTTATTATTTATTTACATTAACATTAAGAAAACACTTCGGTAAAGTAGATAGTGGGTAGATATTGAATTAATTAACGTAGGCTTTCATTACTAACACACTTATGATAAACGAAATCTTTAATGTAAATTACTGTTATAGTGACCAGAGAGAATGATGAAGGTTTAATTATTAACTGAGAAATTGTATAAATTATTAGTAACGTTCGCAGCAAAATTTTCACGCGTTACTACGATTTAACGCAATATTAAACCAACTTTGCAAATAAATCATAATTTAAATTAAATTTTAAAACTTTATTATTGTAACTAAATTGAATGTTTTTATGATAAAAAAATATTGACATTAACGTATTACGTAGTTTTACTAATTAGATACAAAATGTTTAATTTACAATTACTTTTTCCAAAAATTAACTATTTACTTTGCTATTTATGTTTATCAATTATATGTAAAAAAAAATATATATGTTTAGGAAAACAATTATTTAAAAAGTTTAGTATATAAACACATTTGCATTATAAACGTTTTAATTTTTGTTAAAATAAATAATTTTATGCTGTTGTGATTTTTTTAATTTTTTTAGTAGTAATTATACTGTAAGAGTACTAAATGGATTATACTTTAATTGTCTAACAGATAAAAATGAATCCTCCCTACTAAAAAAACAGCTGAATTATCTTAAGTCAGATTTACATACACAAATAATTAAAATGTATAACGTTTACTCAACATGCATACTTGTATTGTTGGTTGTCTATACAGTAATCAAATTATTATAAAGGATTATGTAACTATTAAATATTGAAAAAGTGTAATATTATACTTGTCATAAACAAAAGCAATAAATAAATAGTTGTAGATAATTAAATTTATGCTTTTCTTAAAAACACTTAATTTATTAATTATTAGTGACATGTTTTGACAAAAACAGTTATTATTAGGCCTATTTAAAAAACTAGATAATTAATCTATAATATATAAGTAGGTAATCTCTAAATGACAAGATAAATTATAATTATACTGTCATTGTCAAAAAATTGAACAAAGAAATAAAATTATAATTCTGTTAGGGTTAATGGTGTAATATATTTAAATTAAAATCTTAAAATTTTTTGAACTTTAGCAAAGTAAAATTAATATAACAAATTTACTACAGCATTTGCTCAAAGGTCCAAAAGAAAATCACCATAAAAACTCTAGACGTAGCTTAACTGTAATTGGTAGAAAAATTAAGATTGGGAATTAACAAGTAACCATGTGTCTGATAGTTTGTAACTATTATTTTTGTTGAAATTGTTAAGAAATTTAATAACTTTAATTGCTTTTCTAATTTTTTATAATTTTCAGTTCTTTATTGTAGCAAGTGTTTTAGTTTTCTCAAAGGTTATATTATATTTATATATTTGTCTAGTGTATGTTTAGCAATGGCAGACTTAGTAGGCTGGAGTAAACAATGATGACTTTTCTGTTCTTTTAATTTAGTATCAATAATTCTACTTAACATCAAAACATGGTAAGGCACTAATAATTTCTTTTTCAATGCTAAATTTTATGTTTGTATGTTGATTTCTATAAAATAATTTGCAATAAATGGTGTTTCGACGTTAATTAAACGATTGTTAATTACGTTTATTACGTTTATTTTGCTACGTACAATTTGTCTACGTTTACGCTTGTAGAACACTTCTATTTGAAGCTTACAGAAAAGTTTGACTTAAAAACTACTAGCCTAGTATTTATGTATTTATGTGTACAAAAGAGAGATTACCTTTGTGACGGTAAGCCTGAACAAATGGAAAAGTGGGAAATTTTATTGCTACATTATGCATCTGTATTATGTATTATTTACCAATAAATTAAAAAAATAAAGTTTTTAAACAATTTTCAAATATCTTGATAGTATTATTATCAAACTGTCGTATCATTTATTGGTACTTTAGTGAACACCACGTTAACACCAAAACTAACCAGCAAATAATTTGAAGATAAATTTAGTTCACTTTCTTCTCTCTTTATAAATGAACTAATCAAATTATAAAAGATTTAGGATATAACTGAAATTAAACTAAGATAATTTATAAGTTGAGTAGAAGTTCATTTGGTTTATGTATTTTAGGTAATCCATAAAAGCTTAGAATAAAAAGATCTTTTAGTGTTAGTTTTTTTAATGGTTTTAGTTGATAGATTATTTTCGTTTAGCAGTTTTCTAATTAATAATTTGAACTTGTTATTGGGATTTTTAAGTAGTTTTTTATAAGATGTGGGATCATTAAAAAAGTTGTTACCTTCTGTTTTATCTATTTAAGCAGTACCTAGCTTTTTCTTTATCTGCTGGTACAGTTATGAGATTATTTTTATTATTTCTTAGATCTTTTAATGTTTGATATGCATCCTTAGTAAAATTCTTTAGTAAAAATTTGGTTTTTCGTAGTATCCTAGTTATTTCAAAACAAATCTTGACTGTTTCGCGATTTGGAAGATCCAAACCTTTCGACAGAACAGAACGAGCAGTACCGGATAATTTATAGCACTCAAATTAACTACTACCTTATCATTTTTATAATCAAACTTTTTAGTAAACTTGTTAACATGTTTGTTAAACATATTATTAAATTTACTTATCTATCTAATGCTCAACTGCACCGCATTTTTTAAGTTATACTTACTGTTAAGTAAAGGTTAATTACTGTAGAAACGATTGTTATAACAAATATTTCTATGGTAACTAAGTGTTACTTAGCACTAAGCATAACTTAAAAAACACAGTGCAATTGAGCATAAATCTAGTAACGTTTTCGTGATTTTGTAGTCTGCGGTGCAAAAGGTCGTCAAGAAGTTTTCCTAGTTACCTGATATTTTCTAATCTTAATTTTTCCATCAATTACACTTAAACTATGTCTAAAGTTTTTATGATGTTTGTTTTAAACTAAATAAATTTGCGCCTAATATTATCTAGTTCTTTTAGCATTTGTTTCCTGGTACTTTAGTTTTATAATTGTCATATTATTTTCGGTCTAGGACAACTGTCCGCCGCCAACTAGCCGCCGCCAAGTGGCCGTGGCCAACTGGCCGCGAGACAACTGGCCGCCGGGACAACTGGCCGTCGGGACAACTGGCCGCCGGCGTCGGCGCCGGCCAACTCAAAACGTATTTAACTCCTTCTTAAATCTTAGGGTTGCTATTTTAATGGATGCTCACAACTGCATATATAGTACTCTACGGCGTTTAACATGGGAATATTGAAATAATTTTTTTCTGTTTCCTAACCGTATTTTTGCTATTAAGTATTATTATTTGTAGTTATATAAATAGATGTGTCGATACAAAACGCTTTTAGCACATAATAAATCAACTAGTCGAATATCAGTCAACCCAAAATGTACGTAGAAAGCGTTTTTTTTTTGTTTTTTTTAAATATATTTTTATAAAAACAAGAAAGTATGTACAAAGTTGATTTGCATATTTTACAATATTTGCGACGCATGCATCTAAATGAAATTGCTATTCATTAATTTGATAATTGTAAATCTTTGTAAATACTTTGTTGTTCTAATAAAAAAATATATAAAAAGTACCAAAAAAATCCGCTTTCTAGTGAAATATATTTTGTACCGGCGGCCAGTTGGCGGCGGCCAGTTGTCCCGGCGGCCAGTTGTCCCGGCGGCCAGCTGTCTCGCGGCCAGTTGACCGCGGCCATTAGGCGGCGGCCAGTTGGCAGTGGCCAGTTGGTCCATTCCGTATTATTTTTATATGCCTGACAAATAAATTTGCTAAAGCTAAAGCGTATAAAATGTTAATTAAAATATTTTACACCATTAACTATTATTATGTTTTGTGGTAAAACAATCGCTGGAACAAATAAGAACCAAAATAGGCAAAAATTATATTTGGGTAGCCCTGCACCAAACAACAGACGTATGTGGAAGGTATGTTGCAAATTTTGTGGTTGAGGTGTTAGCAGAAAGAAGAACCAACATAATTCATTTTTACTTAATTTAGACGTGTTACCTAAAGTTAATCATTCCACAATTGCAGTTTTTTTAATGATACGCTTAGCTTGCTATGGCCTTTGGGTATAAAGTACAATAAAGTTTTACTGGTATGCACACATGCATGTAACTTGTTTGGCTCATGGTGTACACAGGGTTCAGAAACTATCCGTTCTGAGAATACAGACGTAGATAAATTAATATCTGTAGTAAAAAAAATATTTATAAAGGCTCCAAAAGAAGAGAAACATTTAAAAAAAACCGTGTATGTTATAAAAATATTAAAACAATGTAACTTTAAAACGACTGTATTTAAATCATTAGTCTTTACATTTTCATATTACTTTCTTAATTTGTAAACCTTTAAAACTAACACCAATAATTAAATCTCTAATTATTTACGAATTTACCTTATTTGCCTTATAAATCACATTTACATGTAGTCCTGTTGCAGCTACTAAGAAAAACGTTTACCAATATCACACCACTGTTTTTTTTAGCTATTTTAGTTTTATATTTGTCATTATTATTTATTCCCTGACGAAACACAGACCACGTTTCAAAGTTCGTAAGTTTTAAATATTAAATCAAATAATTTTATTATGTTTGATTGTTAAATCTTTATTTCTAAAATACGTAATAATTAAATTAGTTACCATTGCAAATATTAATTGATGCCTATGACCATAACTCTATCTAAAAAAAATTAAAATTTTATACCAGGTACTTTTTATGTAGAGTTACAATTACTTTGAACAATTGAAAAACTCAACCTAGTTTAAAGTAAAACAATTGTTATAGATGTAAAAAAATTAATTACGTACAAAAATTTGCAACACATTTAAAATGTAAACTTAAATCAAGACTAAAACTGGCAATGTCTCTGGATCAAGTTAACTTTGTCACAGCATAACTCGAATTTCCACATTCTGCATCAAAAAAAAACGTAAACAAATATTATTCAACTTAAAGTCAAAACTATAACAATAGTAAACAGTAAACAATAATTTCCACAGTAATAACAACATACTTTAAATATTATTTTAAAGAATTACAATGAGTAGTCTACACAATAAGCAATTCTCAACTTTTTTTTAACTTAAAATTAAGATTCATTAGTGCTCTCTTTTAAATACGTTTTGTTTAACGCTAAAAGGAATCTGACAATCTAATTAAAACATAAATAAAAAATGCGGTACATCCAGCTGGCGGCAATTTATAAGCTTGGTTAAATATAATCAAAGAAATTGTGGCTTCTACAAGATAGATTAATTTATTTTTTAGTAAATATTTTAAATTTTAATTAGTTAAATGAAATCACAAATTAATATGCTAACTGTTAGGTATTAAAATTTAGTGATTAATTTAAAACAAAAATTAAATAAATAAGTTAATAATTTAATTGTATAGTAAAATACAAGCATAAATATTTAACAATTTTGCTGAATAAATTATTTTGTTTTATTAAGAGGATTTTATTAAGTTTACACATTATTTTACAATTAATAACGATTTATTTGGTTATTTGTATAAAATTGCTAAAAATGTGTTTTTTATCACTATTAAGTAAACTAATTTAAAGTTTATTAAATTAAAAATGTGTATACATTATTTATAAAAGTTTATGTTTTTAATTTTTTTTAGTATTATGTGTGCATTTGATAAAAACATTAATTTCTATACATTTTCTATAAACATTTATAGCTAATTTTATTTAATTTTTGATACATTTTTTAAAAACATAAATTTGCTACATATATTTTTTTAATTATTAAAATACATTGGTAAGTTGTACTTTTTGTTTTTTCTTTGTATAAAATTGTCACTAATTTTTCAAGAGAAGTGGTATCAAAAACACTTTATGTGTCTTCATGCTTCTCTTTTATGAAAACAATATGGATAGTACATGGTTCACAGTACAGTACTAATTGATTAGTTAAAAACTTCAATAATTACATACATAAAAAAACTATTTTTTGATAATGCAGTTTACGATATTTTGTAAGCCGTGATTTTTAACCAAAAAAAAGTATATAACAACCCAAGATTCTTACTATTAATATACTGGCTTTCTAACTAAAAATATTAAATGCTTATAAAAAAATTTATTAAGTAATTTCTTTTAGTTTTATTTATTAATGAAAAAGTAAAACTTTCTTGTTTAAATCAACGTAAATAGTCACAACAAAATTAAAAGTTAAATAGCTTGTAACGTCCCGTTTGAATTCATTACAATTAAAATTCAATTTTACAATCGTTTATTTTTGCAACTAATATTGCACGTAAATTTAATTCAGTTTGACAACGTCGCGTTGTATTTCGGAGGCGTCTGCGTAATTGACTTGAGTAGAAGGTTTGAAGGTTAAGCTTCACTTCCGTGTGAACATCTTGCGCGTGTCGTAGTGATGCAAGGGGAAGACAAAATTTTCTTGATTATGGCGTAAAAACCCATGTAATTTAATTTTTATTCATTCCATCTAATTATTGGTGAGTTTACCTTTATTTTGATATAATTTTTCTATTGAATTCAACATTTTTAGTTATTTCGCAATATTGTGCAATACGTTAGACAAAGGAAGTTATTTCAAAGACCGTTACATTGAAGGTGTGACGTAAGTACAGATGTCATTTAAAAAACCGTTCTAATTATTTGTATTAGGGTCTTTTTCTTTTCATTGGATCTTTCTTTTCATTGGACTTTTATTTTTATTTGGATCTTTCTTTTTATTGGAACTTTTCGTTTATTGGATTTTTATTCTGGATCCTTTCATTTTGGTTTTGTCGATTAATTACTGGATTTTTCGTTAATGAAGTTTATTATACATTGATAATTCATGCTGGCTGGTGTGTTTTGAAATCTACATTCCTGTTGAAGAATTTTATCACAAGAAGAAAGTATGTGCTAAAAATAGAAGATATCCGATAACGTTATATTAAACATGGTGAGTCAACTAAAATTAAGATACTGCAGTTTATCTTCAAATAACTAAATTGTGTTGTTTAAAACCTTTCGGGATACCTACTCGATAACAAATTTACCGTTTACTATTTTTTGCATTTAATATTAATTACTTATTAGGTGTAAGATTTTACGCTTTTTATTCATCACTTAATGTGATTGGCGTCCAAATATTTTATTTTAAATACTGTTTTATTCTAAATATGTTTAATTCAAATATTGTTCATTGTTCTTTAATGTAAATAGTTAATTAAATATAGTTAATAAATTAACGGAGTTCACGTCAGTTGTATTTATTTTCATTCAAGTCAGTGTAATTTTATTACACTGTCGCTACCAACTTGGGGCTGATTTTGAATGAAGTAATTACTGTGAATTTCCTATATTTTGAATTTTGAATACTTTTGTACTTTGTATTTTATTGTGTTGTGTATTTTAGGTTAAGATTTATTTTTGAATTTGATTTTATTGTTATTATGTATTTTGTCGAAGCTTTCAGAAGTGACGAGCTATGTCATGAATTGTTTTTGCGAGGCATTGATGCTAGTAATGAAAATGTCGATAGTAGACGAATGTTGTTACGAGCTAAATTATTTTTTGTAAAATTTGATTTAATGATTTTTCTAAACTATTCAACAGTTGAAATTTGTTCGATTCTATTTTGTTTAGGTTTTGAAAGAGATTTTCTTCTGGTTGATTACGATTATGATTTGTTAGAAATTCGAAGTGAAACACAGAGTTCACACGAATATGTTTTGTCTTTTGGTTTATGTCATTTTAAATTTTGTCTTGTTTTGAAGCACCGCCTTCAGGATGTGAAAGCAGTGATCATATTTTAAGAAATATGAACTGCTATTTCTTTTTGATGTGTTAGTATAGTTTTGACTTGTTTGATTTTCTTTTGTTTTTGTTTAAGTTTCTTGTTTTAGTTTGTGTTTAGTTTTATCGTGATTTTTCTTGTAAAATTTGTTTTGTTTCATTTGGTTTTTATGCCAAGGAAATAATTTGGTATTATTAGGTTGATTTAACGATTATTTATGTCAGTTCCGCTTGTGTTTTTGGTACTTTTTAGTTGTGGGTGTACAACATTATGAGTGGATCTCGTGAAGCTCAGAAGTTCCCTCTTCTTAGATTGCCTATCATTAATGCAACAGACTAGTGATCTTAAGTTAATCCTATTTTTGTTTGTGCAGTTCTGTTTTAGTGTATTGAAGTTGATTTGTTTACCTTAATTGTGTTATTCGTTACATTTGGAAGTTTTTGCATTCAGTATTTTTGAAATTTGGTATTTGACCATATGTTATATTCTTTTCTTATGGTATCTTTAGGATGTGCTTAGTATGTTTTACTTTTGTAAGGAGAGCTCTATGATTTGATGTTTGAGAATGTTTGTTGTGTGTATGATTTGAGAGTTTTGTTTCGATTGTTTTGTATGTTTCTGATAACTGTGAAGTTACTCTTATTGATACATTTGTTTTTGATTTCAAGTTCTTTTCCAACAACTTCAATTCAACTACGACTGAGATGAATACTTCTATTTCTCAATTAATTTCTTTATGTATGGCTTTGGAGGCTGTTCAGCCAACCGAGTCGCAAATTAACCTGAATTTGACATACGATTCAAACATGGATTGAAATTGATTCTTCTTTACTTCAAGCTTCGGTTTGGGATTTAACATTTTTAATTAAATTTTATTGATGCTCACCCTTGGGGGTCATGACAATCTAAGTGATTGGATGCTTTATATTTTATTTTATGTTGAGGAAATCTCAATGTTTATTTTATACCACAGTGTGGGTATATGAATTCTTTGGTTAATGCGCTGACCAAAGACTTTTATTTTATTTGCAGTTATTTTACTGCTTTATTTTGATGTATTTGATTACATTTATTGTAGATTCTGAGAATTTCTTCTCTGGAACTCGTCTTCTCGTATTTGAAATTTTTTAATTGCTTGCGTGCAGTTGTTAAGACGATCATTTTGAGTTTACCTTTGAGCATATAATTATATGTGTAACTTTAAAACTCATTTTAGAGCATTAATACCTATTTTCCTTGTTTGAAGTATTGGTGATGATTTTCATTTTCATTTTAAAGTTTTGTATTTAATCTTGTTATTTATTCATTTGCCCTGTGTGAGGACGGGAGCAGAATTTTCTCACAGCAATACCTGTTGCTTGTCGTAAGAGCCGACTAACCTTAGGAACTTTTGTTTAGTATTTCTTCTTCAATTCTATTTTCAATCTCTTCTCTTTTTGAGTTATTTAGTAAGGTGGAAATTGTTTCGAGTGGTTTTGGTATTTGTGGAATATACGTCAAACGATGACGCGGATTCGCGCGACGTCCCTCTTTTATCTATATCCTTCGTTACATAGTACTGTCGAACTTGTAATTCTAGTTTCATCTTCCGCTTTGGGAAAATGGTAGGTTGGACGGTATTCCTAAAGTGTAATCCGCTATCCTCGATTGTGACTTATTAGGTTTTACTACCTTTACCGATTTTGACTTCTAATTTAAGGTTTAGATTAGGATTTCATTAGATTAAGTTATTTTGTTTAGAAAATAAGTTTTGGATTTTGATTCTTGTGCAACGATGTTGCGAGACTTGTTTATTTTGCGTTTGTTGTTGCTTTTTGCGTTTGTTGTTGTTTATTTTGCGTTTGTTTGTTTTGTTCTGCACTTCGAAGTTTGAAACCTTCCGATTTCAAATTTTATGGAGGGGGTGTGTAACGTCCCGTTTGAATTCATTACAATTAAAATTCAATTTTACAATCGTTTATTTTTGCAACTAATATTGCACGTAAATTTAATTCAGTTTGACAACGTCGCGTTGTATTTCGGAGGCGTCTGCGAAATTGACTTGAGTAGAAGGTTTGAAGGTTAAGCTTCACTTCCGTGTGAACATCTTGCGCGTGTCGTAGTGATGCAAGAGGAAGACAAAATTTTCTTGATTATGGCGTAAAAACCCATGTAATTTAATTTTTATTTATTCCATCTAATTATTGGTGAGTTTAACTTTATTTTGATATAATTTTTCTATTGAATTCAACATTTTTAGTTATTTCGTAATATTGTGCAATACGTTAGACAAAGGAAGTTATTTCAAAGACCGTTACATTGAAGGTGTGACGTAAGTACAGATGTCATTTAAAAAACCGTTCTAATTATTTGTATTTAGGGTCTTTTTCTTTTCATTGGATCTTTCTTTTCATTGGACTTTTATTTTTATTTGGATCTTTCTTTTTATTGGATCTTTTCGTTTATTGGATTTTTATTCTGGATCCTTTCATTTTGGTTTTGTCGATTAATTACTGGATTTTTCGTTAATAAAGTTTATTATACATTGATAATTCATGCTGGCTGGTGTGTTTTGAAATCTACATTCCTGTTGAAGAATTTTATCACAAGAAGAAAGTATGTGCTAAAAATAGAAGATATCCGATAACGTTATATTAAACATGGTGAGTCAACTAAAATTAAGATACTGCAGTTTATCTTCAAATAACTAAATTGTGTTGTTTAAAACCTTTCGGGATACCTACTCGATAACAAATTTACCGTTTACTATTTTTTGCATTTAATATTAATTACTTATTAGGTGTAAGATTTTACGCTTTTTATTCATCGCATAATGTGATTGGCGTCTAAATATTTTATTTTAAATACTGTTTTATTCTAAATATGTTTAATTCAAATATTGTTCATTGTTCTTTAATGTAAATAGTTAATTAAATATAGTTAATAAATTAACGGAGTTCACGTCTTTGTAGTTATTATCATTCAACCCATCACCCTGAGGGTCTGTGCTTACGATTGCTTGCCGTGGTAATAATTATTTTGCATTTATTAAATGTATTTTTACCTTTTATGAAACGTTCTTTATTCAGTGTTGTATTTTTTATTACAAGCTCACGTCAGAAATGTAAATAAAATATATAGTTTACTCTTAATATAACTTCGTTATAGATACGGCTTTCAGCTTTAAATGTTATTGAACTAGTGATGCAGAGCTAGGGGGAAAGTGCGGTAAAGGGAACTCTGAAATAGTACAGTTCTAACACGCCGGCGCGGAAATAACATGCAATCGTCAGATATCTACATTTAAATATTATCGCAAAAACGTGTAAATTATACGCATGCGCAATTTAATTTACTATTTATCTCTGTCTTTGTTTACGTACAGCACAATACAAACCTCGGAAAGCCGCATCTATAACGAAGTTATATAAATATCTATGACTTTACTACAATTGTGCTGCCATCTTTTTCCTTACGGTGCAACTTAAAAAAAATTCAGTTTTACTTCAAAAGTGAAGTCAAGATCTGTAGTTAAAACATAATAGCACTTTAGTCTTTTTTGATGTATTAGTAATAAAGAAAAATAACGGAAAATTAGGCCATTCTATTTATAGAAAGAAAACGCACACTAATAGATACTTAAACGCCAAATGTCACCACCATCCAGTACAAAAGACTACTGTTTTATATGCTTTAATTTAAGAGTTATGCGCGTGTCAGATAATGAAAATCTGCAAAAAGAAGTAAAAACACTGTTGCAATCTCTACAACAAAATGGATACGGGTCTTAAAGAGATCTATAATAATAATAATAATAATAATAATAATATTTATTCATGTTAAGATACAATAACGTATTTACAATTGTCAAAAAAATCTAAAATTTAAAAGTTTCACCATAAAACCCTAGACAATTATCAAAATCTAAAATGATGTATAATTAATTATATAACATTTAACTATATAAAACATACGCAGTTAACTATTATTACTGCAATATAACACACATTAAACCACAGTTAAATTTCAGATTTTATATCACAGCTTAAAAATTCCTCATACGAAAAAAAAGCTTTTTTTAGTAGAAATTGTTTTATTTTATTTTTAAATAGTTTATTATCTAAAGATTTTATATCATCTGGCAGTTTATTAAAATATTTAGGTGCTAAAAAGTTCGTTGATTTTTGTGATTTAGTCAGTCTACAAGCTGGCAACTGTAGATCGTTTTTATTTCTAGTATTATAAGAATGTTTAGATTTGTTGTAATTATATTTTATTAGATTTATTTTTGTATATACTAAAATTTCATAAATATAAATACACGGCAAGGTTAATATTTGTAATTCTGAAAACTTTGACTTACAGTTTTCTCTACACTGTAAATTACTTATTATCCGTACAGCTTTGCGTTGCAGTGCAAACAATCGTTGCCAGTCTGCACCTTGACCCCAGACTAAAATTGAGTAAGAGAGCAAAGAATGACATAGAGCAAAATAAGCCGTTTTAAGAACTGGCAATGATACATAATTAGATAAATTTCTAAAAAGATATATGTTTTTTATTAGTTTTTTGGCAATGCTGTCAATATGAATATCCCATTTTAAAGTTTTGTCAATAATAACGCCCAAGAATCGAGTGTGATCATCAAACGTTGTATTATCAATGTTGCAGTTACTAAGAGAAAAAAGTACATGAACTGTTTTTGTTTGGTTTAACGTTAGCTTGTGATTAGAAAACCATTTTTGCACTTTTACTTGTGCACTAGATGACGATGCTGCTAAATCTGCCTGATTCTTTCCATTAATCGTGATAGTAGTGTCATCAGCAAAGAGTATGTAATCAGCAAGAGGATTTATTTGTGGTAAATCGTTGATATAAATTAAAAATAAAAGTGGGCCTAAGACAGATCCTTGAGGAATCCCATAACTGATCCTTCCTCTTTCAGATAACTTCCCATTTAGTTTTACTTGTTGTGTTCGATTTTTTAAATATGATGCGATCATGAGTGTGGCATTATTTGTAAAATTATATGATTTAAGTTTATCTAACAGCACATCATGTTGTACACAGTCAAACGCTTTTGACAAATCGCAAAATACTGCAATTAGATGCTCTTGTTTATCAAAACTTTCAATAATTTTTTCAATTAAAGTTATTAAAGCCAAAGTTGTATTTTTGTTTTGCCTAAAACCAAACTGATTTTTATAAAACAAATTATTTTTTTCAAAATAATTTTTGATTTGTGCAGCTAGAACCTTTTCAAAAACCTTTGATATTATAGGCAGGAGCGATATAGGTCTGTAGTTATTTATATCATTTATTTCTCCTTTTTTGAAGACTGGAACTACCAATGCTTCCTTAAGTGTATCGGGAAATATATTATGTGCAATACAGTTGTTAATGAGTTTAGTTAAGGGAATTACAATAACATTTCTTATAACTTTAATTAGGTTTACTGTTAATCCAAAAACATCCCGACTGTTTGAATTTTTTAATGAAGTTATTATATCCCTAACAATGTTAAATGTTGTTGGTTCAAATTGAAAGCTCAATTTAGCGTCAATCCTTGTATCTAAAAGGCATGTGAAAAAGCTATAAATTCAAAAGTGAAAAATGCAGACTAATACACAAAAAATCACCTCATCAAAGGAGCTACAATCGTAAGTTTTTAGAGCCTCTTGGTTATAATTACAAAACATGCTGGAGTTTACAAAATTCTTTGTTCCTGTGGCTTAAGTTATATCGAACAGACAGGATGTTCTATTTAAGTTAGCGTAAAAGAACATATAGTTGACTGCAAACACCGCAAAGTTACAAAATCAGCAGTGGCAGAACACGTGAGAAACCAAGTGCACACGCTAAACTTTGACCAAACTAAAGTGTTACTAAGAACTCTTTTCTACTTTCCCAGACTAATCCGCGAAGCTGAGGAAATAGAGAAACATCATATAATATAAACCAGGAAGACGGTTTAAAATTCAACAAAGCTTGGCTACCTGTAAATTTTAATTGTCTTCACAAATAATAGGTTTTTAAAAAATTTATTTTACTTTTCATTTATTACAATTTTAATGGTAATGCAATAACAGGAAAGGCAAATCTAATTATAATTCATCTTTGCGGATTCTTGAATATAACTTCTCTATGCCCATTTGGAAGTCTGTCTTCGGACTTTCAAAATTAAAGTTTTCGTTATATTTGCGTCTTTCCTTTTTTAAATCTATTTTTTATTTTATCTTTATTTTTGTACAATGTAAAGATGGTTACAATTATTACAATAATTATTACAAAATAATGGGTATATGGTCTTCAAGTTGTATTAAGTTTTCTTCTCCCATACAGAAAACCCCAGAATTAGACAACGGGGCCAGTACTGGGAAACCTATTTTTAGTGTACCTGTATTTGCCCAGACTTGGCCCAGGACTGGGTAGCTCAGCCTCGGCCGTTCCATGAGGACCCAAGCTTGGGCCAAGACTGGTTGATCCAGTTTCGGCCATGCAAATTATTAGCCAAGCTTGGCCTAAGCTTGGATATCCCATCCTTAGCCATTTAATGAGAATCCAAGTTTGGCCCAAGCCTGGATAACACAGCCTTGGCCATTCCATGGAGACCGAAACTTGGTCCAAGACTGGTTGACCCATCCTCGGCCATGCCAATTCTTACCCAAGCTTGGACTAAGTTTGCATAACCCATCCTTGGCTATTTTATGGAAACACAAGCTTCGGCCAAGACTGGTTGACCCAGCCTCGGCCAAGGCTGGATTATCCAAAAAAATAGAAATAGGAATTTTTTTTAGGTTCAAAATTTTAAAAAATCGGTTAATAAGTTGAGTTATAATAATATCGAAAGTGTAGAATTGAAATTTAAGCCGTTCGGTTACGTATGGCGAGGTTCGGATATTATCGTTTAGCGCAGCCGCCATCATTGTTTACATCATGTGTTAGTTAAATGTAAGATTTTTCTCATTGCTAGAGCAGTAAAGGTAATGAATCAAATCTCCGAGTTTTAGTTATACAGTCATTCAATGTTAGTACTTTTTAATTAGAAGGAAAAAACCTTCAAATATAATTTCTTTCGTTTACTCCGCAATTATCACGAGGCGAAGCTACTAAAAGTAATCATGTCTGTTTCTTACCTTAGAATTTAAAGATGGCGTGCGTTAAATAAACCAAAAGTTTAAATAAAAAGTGTAAACATCAGCTGTGTGAGTGACGTTAATGACCCTAGTGATACAGGAAACCAAAATATATCGAACAAAAGGTGCCAAAATGAGTTAAACTTGAATGTAAACCTTACAAAACGTGGAATAATTACCCAATCTAGGTTCTTCGTAAAGCTAGTAAGTATTTACGTACATAAATAACTTTAATTATAGTAATAATGTTATCTCGAGGTACCATCTTGTAATTAACCTTTTAATAGTTATCAAATTCGGATTTTATTTTTCATAAGTTTTAAACTGTGTGATTTTTCATATTACATTGTACAACTTATTTTTTTCACAGATGTAATTGAATTTAGTCTAACAATAGAAGTAATGATGCCTAGTGTTATTGTAATTGTGTAACATAATTTATTGTTATTTCAGAGGATCATGCCCAAGGGTTACGTCGCTTCAAAAAACCGTATAAAACAAATGATTTGGAGAGCGGCACTGAGGCCTGAAAGTGAATCGCAAGCTTAAAGATAGTGAAATTACCGTATTGAATTCTACGAAAGTTGCTCAAAATCTGGGTATTAGTTCCCTGCATCGTGAAACTGAGAATGGTGCGGAAGCTGCGTTTGATAGTAATTGATGTAATTTAAATAGTACATAATACGAGTAATAACAATAAAGTGTAAATACGTTGATACAATTATTTATTCCATTGTTTTATTAATGCCTAATTCTTGGCATTTAATTTTGGGCTAGTTCTAGCAATTAAGTGGTGCCCAGTACTGGCAACTAAGCATGGCCCAATTCTGGCAATTAAGCATGTTCCAGTCTTGGCAACGAAGCATGGCCCAGTCTTGTAAAACCGATCATGGCCCAGTCATGGCAACTGAGCATGGCCCAGGGCTGGCGATCAGGACTGGACCATGATTATCATTCCAGACTTTTACCAAGGCTAAGCCAAGCTTGGCTTACAAACTTAGCCCAAGCTTGGCTTACAAAGTTGGCCCAAGCTTGTACATACACACATACACACGCACGCACGCACGCACGCACGCACGCATGCACGCATGCACGCACGCACACACACACACACACACACACACACACACACACACACACACACACACACACACACACACACGCACACACACATACATACACACACACAACCACACACACACACTTCGTTTTAGTTTGGTGGTATCAAGAAGTTCTAAAACTTCATCGTTGATGTGACCATGTAGTCTCTTCTTATGTCGTGTTGCAAACATCTTAATTTATTCTGTTACTGTTGGGATCTTAAAATCTCGATGTATGTTATCATTCCGTACATACCATGGGGCGTCCACTATATTTCTTAAGACCTTATTTTGAAATGTTTGAATTATATTTACATTGTCGTGGTAGCACATCTGTATAGTTGTATTCCATACGTCCAGATTGGTTTTAATATTTATTTGTAAGTTACTATTTTGTTATGTATCGACAATTGGGATTTTCTTCCAATAAGCCAGTATAATTTCTTATATTTAATGTCCAGTTCTTTCCGTTTCTTTTTTATATGTTCCTTCCCTTTTAGTTTGACGTCAAGGTTCATCCCCAAGTACTTTACCGTATTGCTGTACGGGATGTTGTTATTATTAATAGACACACACACACACATACATACATACATAGCAATTTGATGATTATCGTAAACATAATATTGACAAAAATAACACTTATTTTTGGTAGTAATATAAAAACGTGTGTTTAAAATAACTAGAACTTATTACATATCCAATTAGATAAAGTTGATTTTTATTGATACCTGTTCAGTGGTAATCGCGTAGTAAACGACCGAGCGCAGTGGGATTTAATTGACTATTGACTTTGTAGTATTTGTTTTATTCAACATTTCGACTCAAATTAGGTAAAGACATTTCAGTAACATACAAAATAGTTAAATATGTATTTACTTAGTAAATGTAAATACGTAATAGGTGTATTCACAAATTTAAAAAATAAGTAAAAAATAAACATAACATCATAAAAGTTACCAATAAAAAATTAGGTTTAAATCATTTAAACTACTAGGTTTAATTTTGTCAAACAGTTAAGTTAGAATTGTTTATAAAAGATGTTAAGTTTGAAACTCAACTAATTGGACCGGATCTTTTAATTGTAGTGTCGTAACCTTATTTCTCGAATGTGTAATCTTTTTCATTACATTTTGAATTTTTATTTATTAAACAACTGCAACTGTAGAGCAAGGTGTCAGAAGTATATAAATGTGCAGATGCAGAATCTAAAAGTATTGCATACAATATTTACTACAATTATAAATAAACTATTGCAAATGTGAGATATCTGTTTGTATTGCAGTTGCATACGTGTTTCGTCCTTGTAATTATCCATTTATCCATTTTATTTTGAGTATTTTGAATCCTTTTAATATGCAACCAACATTTCTGGAAGTTTTCATCGTTGGCGCAGCAAAATTTAAAATTATTGAGTTGATTTCAATATCGATACTTCGAAAAACCGTATCCAGTTTAACAGAACAAAATTCTTGGCAATTGCATTGAATATGTTGTCGATTGACATTAATACGTACAATTAATATGGTTAGTTTAGAAGATGCGAAGTCGATTATGGTTAAATTTGAATAATCAGCACAAGATTTCGCTTAATTATAATAGATGGTTATCGTGGCGCACACAATTTGATTGGATGGTTAATTAAACTATATTAGTAGCTGCATCTGGCAATTATTACAATCCATATGATAGAAGACATCTGTTGGGCATGTATGGATAAGAAGACATTAATTCTTACTTGCATTTACGATATCCTTTTTATCATATATGTATATATATATATATCCTATGTAATCCGAAATATGACTGTAAGTAACTTAAATTATAATTTTGTTTATTAATGCATTTGTAAACACTTTCGGTAATGGACAAATTTGTACAGTAGTAATATATGTTTTTGTTTAATTTTGGATTTTATTTTTAGAACACGTTAAATTCAACATTTGGTCCTTCGAGCCGGATTGATATCGCTCTGTAGATTACAGTTTGCTTTTTTGGTTACAAATTTGTCAATTGAGAAATTGTAGTACAAGTGCTAAAATTTTTAGATTGAATTTATTTTTGGTTTTCGGTTACGCGTTATAATTAGTGATAAGGTCTTTTATGTTGCTTACTGCTAGTAGCGGGCATGTGGTTTTACTTTGGGGGTTTCGATCGTATTATCGTATGCATTTATTACAATTACACATATTGTTGTTGTCACGTTTGTATTTATTGATAAGCAATTAATATTGGTTCAATTAAGTTATCGTATTGAATAATACATTTTGGTGTAAATATTTGGATATTATACTGCCATATCGTATTGTTCATTTGTTAGTTAATTAAGGCTTACAATGGTTCAAACAGTAGAAAAAACTTATTCGTTAGCAAAACGAACCCTTGCAAAATTGGAATCAATTTATAAATTAGCGTTAGAAGTTAGAAACGATGAGTCGTTACGATCTGAATTTATGGCTGCTTTTAAAAATGCTCAACTCTTATTTAGTAAATTTCAAAGTATATTTAATGATAATACTCTAGTTGATGAAAGTGCTGACAATTGGGAAGCATTGTGTCATCTTGATTTAAATATTGATGAAGTTTTTTATAAAATAGAAGCGGTACATTTGTCGTTAGAAAGTACACAAATAAAACAACGTCCTCCATCCCCCGCAAATTCTGTAGCATCAGAAGCTAAATTAAATAGATCACACATTCACTTACCTCGAATTGACTTGCCAAAATTCGACGGATGCCTCAAAGATTGGCCAACCTTTCAAGATTTGTTTAACACGCTCATTCATAAAAATGAAGCGTTGTCGAATGTAGAGAAATTTTAGTATTTGATTTCCATCTTATCTAAAGAACCGTTGACTTTAGTTAAACATTTACCATTGACTTCGGATAATTACGAAATTGCACATAAAACATTAGTTGCTCGTTACCAAAATAGTAGAGTATTGGCCACTTTTTATTGGCAAAATATTGCTAGAGCTCCGAAAGTAAGTACGCAATCTCCTCAAGCATTGCGCGATCTTTTGAACGTTTTTGTAGAGAATTTAGCTGCCATTGATCAGATTACGGGTATCGATCATTGGGATTTTACATTATTTAATTGGTTACTTGAAAAACTAGATCCAGATACTCGCCAACGTTTCGAACTAAATTATTCTCAGCCACATCTTCATAAATTCGAAGAACTTAAACAGTTTCTTAGCGATCAATGTCGTGCTTTGGAAGCAGCGTTCGTTAATAATAGTAGTTTGTCGAATTCTGCAAAATCTCGCTGTGGTAGTTTTGGTACTTCAAAAAATAATAGTAGTAGGAGTTGGGACAATAAGCGTTCTCAGCATTCGTTCGCAGCGACGGCCAATGTGGCATCGCCTAAATCTTTTTGTTTGTATTGCAAAAATCATTCGCATTTTCTGTTATCTTGTCCTCGTTTTGGTAAACTCAATCCGCAGGAGCGCTATACAGTAGTCAAAACTTGTCGTGTTTGTTTAAATTGCTTAAGTTCGCAGCACTTAGTTTAAGCGTGCAAATCAAAATCTTCTTGTCGACATTGTTCAGAGCGACACCATTCGTTGTTGCATTTTGGAGAAAATTCTTCACAGAATTCGTCACAGCCGTGTAGCGTTAAAGAGTCTTCGCCAGCGGCTGTAGAAGCATCGGAAACTCCTGTAGCTTTAACCTCAGTGAAGTCCACAAATTCTATTTCGTCTACCATTATATTGTTGGCTACAGTTTCCTTAGAAATCCAAGATCGTTGGGGTAAATTTCAAACATTTAGGGCACTTTGTGATCCAGGAAGTCAAATTAGCTTTGTAACGGAAAATTGTCGTAACCGCCTGGGTCTACCATACAATAAATCGTCGAGTTCAATTGCGTGTTTAGGCAACACGTCAGTTAGAGTTAGCCGCGGGAATACCAACTGCAATATTCGGCCAGTGGGTTCCTCGTCAGTTTCTATGCACGTCAATGCTGTCATCATTCGGAAAATTTGTTCAAAACTCCCTCATACTTACATCCACAGCGATGCTAGGTATTCAAATGTTAATCTAGCGGATCCTCATTGGAACATACCAGGAAATATTGACCTTCTATTAGGTGCTGATGTATTTCCCCAAATAGCTCGTGGATCTGTGTTTCATTTTGCTAATATTGAAGGTCCTGTCGCATTAGACACAATTTTTGGTATCGCATTACTAGGTCCTATATCTTGCAATACGATGATTCAACCGCAACCACACTCGTTTTTTGTCTCGTTTGAACCGTCACTTGATGACACTCTGAAATTGTTTTGGAATGTGGAAGATGTTCCTACTAGTCCGTGTCTCATTTCTCCGGAAGATCAGTTAGCTGAAGATTCGTTTGTAAGCACGCACGCAAGAGACCATTTGGGTCGTTTTATAGTATCGTTGCCGTTCAAAGACGCCGAGTCTTTACCGACGTTTGTAGGGTCGCGTCAAATAGCACATCGCCGTCTATTAACACTTGAACGTCATTTAAGTTCGCACCCCGTTATAAAGGAGAAATATAGTGAATTCATGCATGATTATTTGACTGCAGGTCACATGTCGTCAGTTTCATCTGCGGATATTGATAGTGTACATAGTTATTACGTACCGCATCATTGCATTTTTAAAAAAAATGATCCTCACAAGATTCGTGTAGTTTTTGACGCTTCGGCTAAGGATAGCGCAGGTATCTCCATCAACGAGACGCTTCTTGCTGGTCCAAAGCTGCAAAGCGACATTAGCGCCATGCTAATTCGTTTTCGGTGGTTCAAGTTTGTTTTTACTTGCGATGTACGTCAAATGTTTCGACAGATTTTACTGAAAGATTTGCATCGGCAATTTCAATTGATCCTTTGGAGGTTTTCTACCGATGAAACCATCCAAACTTTTAGATTGAATACCGTAACATATGGCTACGCTTCTTCACCTTTTCTAGCTATTCGCTGCCTCTTGCAATTAGCGCAGGATGGCAAGGAAAACTTTCCACTCGCTGCTCAAGCTATACTTTCGAATTTATACGTTGACGATTTTGCTTGTGGAGCAGACACGTTAGAGTCATTGTTAGAATTGCAAGACCAACTAATTAGACTATTGAGTTCAGGTTGTTTTGAATTGCGCAAATGGTCAGCCAATTCACCTTCATTGTTAACTTCACTATCTTCTGAATTCTGTCAGAACCATTCCGTTGTTTTTGGGGAAGACAATTCAATTATTTCAAAGATTTTGGGCCTTCAGTGGCAAGCATCAATCGATTCGTTTTCATTCCTGGTTAGACCAGTAAGCACCCTTTGTACCAAAAGATCTATTTTGTCTGAGGTTGCTCGCATATATGATCCGTTAGGATTTTTATGTCCACTTACTTTCTTTGGTAAACGATTAATACAGCATCTGTGGCTTCTAGGATTAGATTGGGATGCAGAGGCCCCAGCAGACGTTTGTAGTCAATGGACAAAGTATAAGTCGTCATTGGTCAGCTTGTCGAATTTTCGGATTCCTCGTTGCTCTAAACCCGCATCGTTTGCAAATTGTTCGTTACACGCATTTTGTGATGCGTCCGAATTAGGTTACGCTGCTGTCGTTTATCTTCGTTTTGTAGTAGATGATAGTGTTTTTGTTTCATTTGTTATAGCTAAATCAAAAGTCGCTCCAATTAAACGATTATCAATACCGCGTTTAGAATTGTTGGCAGCAGTTTTGCTTTCAAACTTAGTTTCGTTTGTCTTGAAGTCGTATGCTAATTTGATAGACATTAATAACATAGTTGCTTGGAGTGATTCCAAAGTCGCATTAGCGTGGATACGTTCCTCTCCACATAAATGGAAAATGTTCGTCGCAACTAGAGTTTCTCATATCCAAGAACGCATCTCTCCGAGTTGCTGGCGTCACGTGCGTTCGTGTGACAACCCAGCTGATCCAGCTTCGCGTGGTCTTCTCCCAAATGAGTTGCTTAATTGTTCGCTTTGGTGGGCGGGTCCGAGTTGGCTTTTGCAACCCGAAGATTATTGGCCTCGAGAAAAACTAGATTCTTCGATTCAAGATACGAATGGGGAATTGAAATACGTGTCGTTTACAGCGCAACTTGTGTCCAATTCACTTTTAGAATTACTCGATCGTTTTTCATCGTTGCGCAAGATCCAGAGAATTGTTGCTTTTTGTATTCGATTTATCGATAATTGTCGGAAAAGGAAAAAGAAGTTCGGTTCTTCAACTCAGCATGAACTGCATCATGCACTTTTCCGTTTAGTTTGGGTAGTTCAAATTGAAGTGTTTCATTCTGAATTTGTTGCTATTTCTAAGGGACAACCCTGTTCTAAAAATTTCCAAACATTGTCGCCTTTTGTAGATAGCGAAGGCATTTTAAGAGTAGGTGGTCGGCTAGAGAATGCATCGTTGCCCTTTGGAACAAAACATCCAGCCTTATTGCCTGGAAAGCATCGTTTAACTACCTTGGTTATAGAACAAGTTCATTTAGAAAACAAGCATGCTGGTGTAAATACTACTATGTATCTAACGCAACAAAATTTTTGGATAGTGTCGTCTCGTAGAGCCATTCGTCGTTGCTTATCGTCATGCCAGTCTTGTTTTAAAACCAAACCTATTGCGTTTGAACTTCCTATGGCAGATTTACCAACTGCTCGAGTTAGCCAACTTAAAGCCTTTAGTTGTGTTGGTGTCGACTATGGTGGTCCCTTTCCTATTCGTATATCGAGACGACGTGGTTCTAAGGTCGCCAAAGCTTACCTGTGTTTGTTTGTTTGTTTTGCCACCAAAGCATTACATGTCGAGATTGCCTCGGATCTAGCTAGTGATACATTTCTCGCAGCTTTGCGTAGATTCATTGCCCGTCGTGGTCGCTGCAGTCAGATTTTTAGTGATTGTGGTACTAATTTCGTTGGAGCCAATAAGGAATTGATTTCTCAATTTAGACTCGCTGTAGAGACAGAAGCCATTGAGTGGCATTTTAATCCTCCTTCCGCACCACACTTTGGTGGTTTGTGGGAAAGCGGAATCAAATCTGTAAAAACCCACCTAGTAAGAGTCATAGGTAAACAAATTCTCACTTATGAAGAATTAAACACAGTAGTTGTAGAAATAGAAGCCGTTTTAAATTCACGTCCGCTCTGCAGCTTAAGCTCAGATCCAAACGACTTGAGCGCCTTAACGCCCGGACATTTCTTAACTTTAGAACCTTTAACATCACCCCCCGAGGTGGATTTATCACACTTGAGCATTAATCGGTTATCGCGATGGCAGTTAGTCCAAAGGTTACACCAAGATTTTTGGAAACGTTGGAGTAGTGAATATCTCCACACATTATACCAACGCGGTAAATGGTCTAAATGCCGTACTTTTGAACCAGTTGATATTGGTACCTTGGTTCTCATCAAGGACGATTTGACACCCCCTCTTCAATGGAGGTTGGGTAGAATAGTAGAGTTGCACCCGGGAAAAGACAATATTCCCCGCGTGGCTACGGTTCGCACTAATAAAGGTCTATTTAAGCGTCCATTGATAAAGCTGTGTGCTTTGCCGTTGCAGTAGCGCATGAGACCTTATAATTACGTTTTGTTTCTTTTCGATATGCACTTATTATGATTAATTTTTAGTTTCTTAATATTTTCGTGTTTAAAGTCGATTATCCGTATTTAGAAAATCACCAAATTTTGTTGATTTTGGTGGGCGGTTATGTTTCGTCCTTGTAATTATCCATTTATCCATTTTATTTTGAGTATTTTGAATCCTTTTAATATGCAACCAACATTTCTGGAAGTTTTCATCGTTTGCGCAGCAAAATTTAAAATTATTGAGTTGATTTCAATATCGATACTTCGAAAAACCGTATCCAGTTTAACAGAACAAAATTCTTGGCAATTGCATTGAATATGTTGTCGATTGACATTAATACGTACAATTAATATGGTTAGTTTAGAAGATGCGAAGTCGATTATGGTTAAATTTGAATAATCAGCACAAGATTTCGCTTAATTATAATAGATGGTTATCGTGGCGCACACAATTTGATTGGATGGTTAATTAAACTATATTAGTAGCTGCATCTGGCAATTATTACAATCCATATGATAGAAGACATCTGTTGGGCATGTATGGATAAGAAGACATTAATTCTTACTTGCATTTACGATATCCTTTTTATCATATATGTATATATATATATATCCTATGTAATCCGAAATATGACTGTAAGTAACTTAAATTATAATTTTGTTTATTAATGCATTTGTAAACACTTTCGGTAATGGACAAATTTGTACAGTAGTAATATATGTTTTTGTTTAATTTTGGATTTTATTTTTAGAACACGTTAAATTCAACAATACGTATCAATATTGTACTTCACAAAATATTTTATATTACTTAATTATGTATTTAATTTTTTTAATAATAGCTTGTGTAAATAATAATGTTAATATAAAATGCGTTTTTAAGAATAGTTCTAGAAACTACCGTTTATAAAAATTATCTGTACAAATTCAAATTTTCTAACTTGTTGTTTTTTAAATTAATGACACTGTTAAACACATTTTTTATGACGTATGTTATAAGACTTGTGTAACATTGTTAACAACTTGGTTAAAAAGTACAAAACTTAAAATGCGCATTAGAGCAAAGTCTAAGCATAATATGCAATATCCCAATTTACCATCAGTTTTACTGCTTGTCAAACATAGTAAAAACCTTCCTATACCAAAACCAGGATCGTGAAGTTTGAACAGGTGATGATACCCAATATGCTCAAGAAATCGACAATGATACAAAGTTTCAAGCTCCGGGATATTAAAAAAATCACATTTAATTTTGAAAGCTAAACTGAATGATTTGGTTTGATATTTCAAACTGTAAAAATTACAGTCAAAACTTTTAGCATTCAGATTCAATGGATATAATGTTTTTGAAAATGACGTACATACATATAAGTATTGCTTAAGAACGGATTTTGGTATACTACACAAATATTGAGAATTTATTTTATGCATTGGAAGAGAAACATAAACTAAACAATTGGCGCCTATTCATTGATTCTTCTAAGTTTAGTTAAAACGTCTTTTTGCGCAGAATTCATATCAAAATACACATTTAGTATAAAGTGTGTTAGTAGTCAATTTGCAAAGACCTGAAAATGATAGATCTTTTTCTTAAACTGCAGCTGTGGTATACAAAATACTTGCTGTTTTTTGTGTGAATGAGACAGCCCAACTAGCATTTTTGGTGATTGCCACGTGGCAGTCACAGTCGTAGGAACTGTAGAGTGGCGTGCCACTAGTCACTACCACGTTACAGGAACAGTTCTATACCGTGGCTACCACCAAAATGGGGAACAAATATTGGGTGGTCGTTACGTGATTACAACCATTTTATCGCTTATAAAATAACATTACAGCCAGGTAAAATCCACGTCACTGCCAAGTGGCGGCGTGGTGACTATTAGTGGCCCTGAACATTTCAGAAACTGCTTTAATGTATTTATATCTCTGTCTCATTTTTAAATGTTGTTTACTTTCTCATCTAGATCCCTTCTTTATTTTACAAATGGACAACTAAGTTAACTTCGATCAAACTGTTTTAAGTTTTTATGAACTACATGTTTATTATTGAATTTGTACAACATTTGCTAACAGCAAAATTGCAACAAATGCAAGTTTACTGTTAAATGTAGAGGTTATAGTTTGAAATATAACCATACGCCAACAAAATCTTTATTTTTTTTTAGAAAATCAAAATTAAAAAGTCCTAAATATAAAATAAAAATTAAATAACTATACAATCTAAAACACATTTTATTAGTATTTACATTATAAATTTAATTATAATTCATTAATTTCTTACATTCAATGTGTTGTTACTTAGAAATTTTATATATTTAGAATAATTGGCAAATTTTTGTTAATGGCGGCATAGGGATTCTTCATAAATATGGCTACTTAGAAATAAAGTAACTGTTAAGTGGCAAAAACTAAGGATAGCCACTTTGGAGTTACTTCCACTCATAAGTGGCCAAAAGAACTAAGAAACATCCAATCAGATTTCAGAACACTTAAAAGTGATTTTTAAAAGTGGCAGCATTGGTGGCGACCACGTGAATTTTGTTGAACGGCCACTAAATAAAATTTACATGCTTTCACGTTCATTTTCATAATGAAGTTGGATACATAACCTAACTAATTTATATTTTATTATCAACTTCATTTTATAACGTATAATTACAATCAATTATTTTGAACACTCTTAATAATATTGTTATGCAGCTTATACATTTGTAATTGTTCTAAATCATTTTCACATTATGGATTATATGTGTTATTAAATGTCAAATTTCTAATAAATAACTTTACTTTACGGATTAAACTTTTGATGTCTTCCTGGAAAGCAATTTTAGGTTAGACAGATTTAAATACTAGTAGTGTATTTTTATTTATACCGAGCCGTGATGCATTGTAGGAAATAGGCCACTATTTAGTTACTGTAACTTAAAAGTGGATTTCAGAAGTAAATGTCACTCTGTAGTGGCTTTAATCTAAAATGTTTCGTGAAAATCACTTATGGAAGTGGCTAAAACGTTACAACAACGACAACATACCACTCTAGAGTGCACCTACATTTTAGGTATATTTTAAGTTTCCAAAACGTGGCCAAAACTTTAATAGCCACTTTAAAGTGGTTATTACTTTTAAGTAAGATTTTAGTGATTCGATTTAGTGGTTGCCACTTTAATTTGCCACTCTAAAGTTAAAAAAACTTATAAGTGATTTTACTTAGTGAAAATAACGTTGGAAAAACTTTACTTTTCACCACAAAGCTACAGAACTACAAAGTGGTTAAGAAAGGATGTATCCACGTAATTTCCACTATAAATCAATAGAATAAAGTTATTATTACTAAGAAGTTGCATATAAAGTGTTAAATACGTAATAATCACTAAACTGAAGTGGCAGTATAAGTTATTCTCACTTTGATGCTACTTGGGAGTCTAGTTCGTCAGTATATACGTTAAGTACTAACTTTTGGTCTAAAAAATATTACTAAAACACCACAACTTAATCTTAAAAAAGAATTTCTATCATCACTGCATATAAAATTGGACTTCGTGAAAAATTTTGTTTTAAGCACTAAATTGGAACGGTATTGTATTTGAAACTAAAGTTAAGCTAAGAGCATGAAGAGCTTTTGAAACAGCTGTGACTAATTTTCTTAAAAATGTCAAAGATAAAAATTACGATGATTTTGTATGTATTAGTTAATGTTTGCAGAAGAATGGGTTGTAACATGTTATTAAAAATTAACTTTCTGGACACTCATTTTGATTTCTTTTTGGAAAATTTGGGTGTTGTAAGCAACGAATATGGGAAGCTTGGTAGCAAACAATGTATGGATGATAATTTTTTTTTTGTTTTTAAGTGTAATTTTATATTATATATATTCTGTTTTATCTGTCAAGAAAAATGGTTTTTGTTTACAAATGTAGTTATCATGTTTTTAAGTTATGTAAATTAGTACCTTCTTTTGTTAGAAATTTTTTTATAAGCCGTATATGTAAACGTAGTAATTGATGCAATCGCCAAATAGCCAAAATAAAGGACATTTGCTGTTTAACATGATTCATAGCTAACGTGAAACGTTAGTAAAATAAAGATGTCGTGATTGATTGTTTTATTCGGAAAAATACAGACAATAAAAACATTTCCAAAACAAACAAAATAACCAATGGTAAAGCAGTTTATCCTCCTGTTGGTCAAGTTGTATTTAGTTCTAGATTTTTATCTTCTTTAGGAGGGGCAATAAAAACCACTCTAAACTGTTTTTATGGCTACGTTTCGTGCCTCTAGTGTGCACTTCTTCAGGCCACTGAAAATTTATTTACGGTAAGTGAACAACATTACACAACGTATATAACAACTAACTGAATTTGTTAACAGGTACAGCATACAACAAAAACTTACAAGAAAAGGTTACGAGTGGTGGCAGTCCACTGGTCCAACAAGCATACCGTCTAATAAGTTACTTATTCTAGTTAACATAAAATTAGGTCAATGATTAAAAGAATTTAAATATATATACAAAGAAAACGACGGACTTTAAAGTTAAACAAACAATATACACTGAATGCAAATTCAAAAATAATTGTAAATATGATAAGGCTAATAGATAGAAATGACCATGAAATCGCATACAACTATAAAGCTTATCTTGCAATTTTTGAAATTAAATTATTGTAAATATTACTTAAATTGTTGGTGTCGTTATTGAAATTAATGTTGTTTTTATATATGTTGATGTATATCATTTCCGAGACTAACCTTTTTTTGAAATTATTTTCAACATCTAAAATTGTAGGATTGTTGAAATCGAAGGTATGTCCAGTGTTAATGTGATGGACTGCTAATGCTGTGTCTGCTTTTTTTGTTTTGCAATCATAACGATGGTTATTAATCCGATTTTTTACTTTTTGTTTGGTTTGGCCGATATAACATACATTGCAATTGGTACAGTCCAGTTTGTATATTACATCGTGCTTTTCTATTGTGTTTGTTTTGTCTTTAGTTTTGCTGTACAGTGTATTATGGATGGTGTTATTATTGTATATTGTTATTTTGATGTTATTTGTTTTTAAAATCGGAATGATTCTATTTGTTAAATTAGGGACATTAATTATTTTCATATAAGTGATGTTAGTATTAAGGTTAGTGGTAGGATTGGTGTTAGGGGTCGTATTAAAATTAGTTATAGGTAGGTTAGTTGGTGGTGGGATCACGATAGTTATGTTAGTATTAGAAAGTATTTTGTTTAATATATTTTTTGGATAGTTATTCTTCCTTAATATGTTATTTAAGATGTTAATGTTTTCTTTGTGAAATTGAGGGCTACTCAAATTTATAACACAAAGATGAACTTCCTATAAGACCTATTGTCTCCTGTATAGGAACCCCTACGTATGAATTATCAAAATACATATCTAATATAATACAGAACATCTCATATTTATTTATACATAATATAAAAAACTCATACGAATTAATCGCTAAAACTAAAAACACATTAATACCGTAACAGTATCAAAAACCAACATTTAAATCAGGAAAAAACAAATACTGCTCTAACATTCAATAAAAAATCTCCATACATTCAATTATCAACATCCAAAAATACTACACTTCGAAAAAAACTACTTCAAAAGATCAATTCTAGAAATGATAGAAATAAAACGCAACAAAAATTCAATAAATTACCGTAACGACATACAAAGTCTAAGTAAAATATACTACAAATTAATAAATTATTAATACAACCACAAAATAAATAATTACTTTCATTCAAAATCAAAACTTATTCCCAAACATTTAACTTAATCGTCAAATAGAAAACAACACACAATGCATGCGCAATAAATTTCACATTACATTATACACATATCTACAGATACGAGAATACACAAGTTATACTTTTGACAAAAATTTTTCAATAAAAGAAATATTTAAACATGGAAATTTATTTTCAACTACATTAATTATAAAATATAACCAACATTAAGTAACACAAAAATTATAAATTTAAATTTTCGGTAATTAATTAATTGACAGATCACAAATTTATAAAATTTTGAAAAATGTACAAAGAAGACTTGATAAAGCTTACATGATAAGCGAAACGTCGTCGTCAACTAAATATATCTAAATTTAAAATAAAGAAAAAAAATGGTTCCAATTTAACCAATAGCTGTTTTATTATAAAAAAAACTCTTCAAAAACTTACTTAATTATAAAACATAAACAAAAAACAGCATTAAAACCTCTTTTCATATAAAAAAATAAACATTTTTTTCTACTATTCTTTTTACAAGTATTGCAATTTTTTGACAAAATTTGGCTACATAACCTCACAAATTACATTTGTAACATTTTGTTTAATTGTTATGCCCAAATTCATTAGTTTTCTAAAGTGCAGATTTGTTAGTTTGTCACATGTTTTCTTATACTCTGTGGCTTTAAAAACAATGCTTTTTTTCTGTTCTAGTATGAAAAACTTCTTCCATAAGTATGGTGTGTGTTTGTGTTTACCATCAAAACGTCAAGCTGATGTTGAATGAAGAAAACATTGCCAATCTTACCGTTAGAGCTGCGATAGAACTATCATTGTATAAAGATTGCCTTTGCAATATGATGTATCTGAATCCAACATCAACAAATCCTTTAATGACTTCAAAGACATTGTAATAGCGAAGGCTTCCACGGCATTACAATGTCTTCCGGGTTTGGACCGTGTCATGGTTGTTGCAACCGAAACTGCTAACGTTTCGCCCACTTTTGTAAGGGGCTTCATCAGGACGTGAGATAAATCGCAAAACTCAAACAAGCAATCGAAATCTAACTAAAAACTTCTTAAAAGTTAGGTTATCCACTTGTGAAACAAGCGATAACCTAAACTCTGAAAAGGTAAGAAAGAAAACGATAACTTGAAAAAGCAAACGAAATTCTAACAAAGAACCACTACCGAGTTAGGTAATCAACTTGTGAACCAAGCCAGATTCTAAACTCCGTAGAAGTGACTTAAGAAGAAATAGTCTCCGTATTTAAAGGAAAAGGATCGTCACGGATGGTTAAGCTTGACCCTGATTGGGTTACGGTTGCTAGGAGGCGTGTTATTGATAAATGACTAATAACCGAGAACTAAAGAGGGGATAGTTTGAAACCATGATCGCTATTGAAGTTATTGAGGTGTTTGATGATTTCTATGCTTTCTCGGAATTTCCTGTTGAAAAAGAATGAAGATTTGACAATCAACGAAACATTATCAAAATCTATCTTGTGACCTGTAGTAAAATGATGTTCAGCGACCGCAAACTTGAAAATATACCTTTTCGTTATACAACGATTATGTTCTGAAATGTAGACTAAACCACAAGAACAAGGAATTTGGTATACACCTTGAGATAAAAGTGTAGGAAATTTGTCTTTGAGAGAAGGAAGAATCTGAGGGATTTTGCCTGTCGAGTTGAATATGGGTTTAATACCATTCTTACGAAGGAGTTTCCCTATTTGATCTGTAACCTTGTAAATGTAGGGTAAAAAGGCCAATTTCGGGTTGGATTCGGTAGTAGAAATGTCCTTAGGTAATCGAGTACGTGGATGTAAACGACGATTAATAACTATATGAATATCTCGCTTTACATAACCATTGGTCACTAAGGTTCTAGTAAGATGACGGAGGGAGTTCTGATTTTAGATTCTCAGGTTGACAAATAGAAAAGGCACGATGGACCAAGGATTCAATAACAGAACGTTTCTGTGCAGGATGATGATGAGACGAAGCATGAAGGTATCTGTCCGTATGGGTGGGTTTGCGATAAACAGAATGGCCTAGAAGTCCGTCGGGCTTACGAGTCACAAGAACGTCAAGAAATGGAAGAGAACCGTTACTTTCGATCTCCATAGTAAATTTGATATCTGAGTGTTAAGATGATCAAGAAACTTAGACAATTCAAGATGACCATGAGACCAAACAATAAACGTGTCGTCAACATATCTAAACCACACTTTAGGTTTTAATATTGATGATTCCAAAGCAACCGTTTCAAAGGATTCCATAAAAATGTTAGCTACAACAGGTGATAGAGGAGAACCCATAGCAGCACCAGAAACTTGTTCGTAAAACTTGTTATCAAATTGGAAGTAAATAGAGGATAGACACTTTTCAATAAGAGGAACCAAACTCAAGTCCTTGTTATGTTGAGACAGAATCTGTTTGATGATAATAAGCGAATCCTTAATAGGAACTTTAGTAAAAAGTGAAGTAAGCTCACGAGAAGATCTTGGGGTTCAAGTTTTATAGTTTCTAGACGTTGAATAAAATGCTGAGAGTTGAGGATGTGAGAAGAGGTTTTACCTGTAAACTCGCAAAGAATGTTGGACAAGAACTTCGCCAGCTTGTAGGTAGGAGATTGGATAGTACTAACGATAGGTCGAAAAGGAATACCTTGTTTGTGAATTTTGGGAAATCCGTATAGACGAGGTGGTTTAGAATCTGATTTGCTATTACATTAACAATCTCTACGGGGAGAATATTTCTTCTAAAACCTCCGTATTTTCCAACCAGGAAGACATTCTAATGTTAGTATTCAAAAACATTGCCAACAGAATGTTGTAATTCGTTTCTAAATTGAATGCGATTTGTGATAATTTAAAAAAGATATTTGATGACAACCAAATGACAAACATACAGTTTAAAAAATAGGTAGGCACAGACTGTTTCATCTACTCAACTACTTCTATCTGAAGATTTTTTCGACACTACATTTATTATTTTATTATAACTTACTTAATTATAAAAATAAAATTCCAAAGAAACTTTTCCGTTAATCAGATGAATTTTATAGAATCTCATATTTTAAAAACTTAACTAAACCTCAAATTAAAAAAATATGTGTTCACGTTCATATTTCTTAGAAGCACAAACATGCCTAATATAATAAGTAAATAAATAAGTTTTTTTGTCATTTTTTAAATAAATTTTTTTAAGTAAAGTTTGCTAAATAAATTAATACGAAAAAAAGTTTATTAGAATACAAAACGAGTTTGTTGAAAAAAAGTGTTTTTAAATCCAGTTGGTTTATTAATTTTTCTATTAGAAAAAAAATTAGTTGCCGAATCAGTTTAATTAAGTAAGTAATTAATTTTTGTTTACCATAATACTATAAAATACGATTTTAACTAATCAGTTTTTTTTTGTAATGACATTGGATCATATAGATAACAACCAAATTTATTAATAAAGTTACACCATAGATCTATATTGTTTAAAATCATTTCCTTTTATCAATGCATTCATATGCTCTATGTACATACAGCGTAACTGCAGTTATTGTTTCACTAGAATTAGCACTCAAGCTAATGAATGCTAAACATTATATTGTAACTAAAGTATTCATTGAGAGCACTGTATACATTAGTTTTTGTTTTCAATAAACTAATTTTCAAAATTTTAAATAAAAATTTTACAGAGTGATATTTTTACAAAAAAAACTTGTTCAATAATAATTTAAAGATTGTATCATATAAACGTACAATATTTTTGTTGTCAACTTAACGTATAAATAAAAACAGTAAGTATCGTTTTACAGTTGTTTAGAATTGTTAACTTCTTACATTTATTTATTTTCTTTTTAAATAATTAGCTATAGTATTATTGTAACAAAAATAGTCTTGTGTTTAACGTGTTATTATTGTATTTTGTTTAAAAAAAATTTAACCATGATAAATCGCTAAAATTAGATGGTATGTACACTATATAAAATTATTTAAATAATGTTATTAATTATAAAACTTTGATATATAATAGTTACTTAAAAGTTTACATATAAAACATTTTTTGAACCTAAGTATTAAAATAGTGAAATATTTATACTTGTATTAGTGGTTCATGTTACTGTCAATATATACGCAGTTCTCGTAGTTTGTTGAAAGCGTAAATGGAATGCGGTTACAACTGTAATCACTTAACTTTAAGAGGTAGACTAGCTTTAACTGCTATAAAAACTGATGTGGCCACAAAAAGCTTAAATTACATCTGTTTCAAACTATTAAATTGATATATTTATTTGTTGTAAACTTTAGTATTTTTTGTAAAGTACGTATTAATTAATGTAATCAATTTTTCTGTTGTTGAATTATTAAATTTGTACATTTGTAAAATTAAACTTAAACAAATAAGTTATAATTATTTTTATAATATACATATATGAATTTTTACAGATTTGTAATCTGACTAACAAATAAATTTACGGTAATTATTGTAAATATTCGTCATGTATTTTTTTTATTGTCTAACAAATGTATATTAATTGTATATTAAAACTTCAAAATACTTCTAATATCATTGTTTCTTACTAACTACTAAATATTTATAAAATAATGATTAGAAATATATTGATACATATTCAAAAACTAATTTAAATAAAACAGACTAATCTGTAGTATTGGCATAAACAATGCTACACAAAATATGATATAAATTATGTTCTGCATTTAGTATGCAATGTGTTTAAATATGTTAATCTCAAAATGTAAATGTAGTCAGTACAGATTATGATAAAACAAAATCTCTTTTAATACACAATAGTTGTTAAAACAATATTAATTTATAAAACCCATTCATATAATTTTACTTATTTAAACAATTATTTAAATAAAAAAAAATATTTTTGTGTGGTTCAATTTTGTTAAACAATAACACAAATATTTATTAACATAACTAAATCACAACATTATTAAACATTAATGCTATTGTTAAATCTTTGTAAAAATAGTATAAATCGAGTTTATATGTAATAGTTAATTCACCATATGTATTTTTTTGTAAAGAAGTAGTTCTTATATGTAGCAATTGATTTTTTAAAAATTCAAATTACGCGTCTTAAGTTAAGTTGGCAGTACGGAGAACCAGGTTAGTGGATATACATTAAATATGAAAGAAAGAAGCCACATTTTTATGTAAATAATTTCTTTTACAAATACTTTTAAAAATAATTACGATTAGTTTCTAAAATTTATTTAAAAAATGCATTTTTGAATGTGCTTAAAAAATTGGTAGTTGACATTTTTTCTACAGCTTGTTTTTCGAACTTAGTTTTTCAAATTAAAAGTTTTGGTAAAACAATCGCTTTCACTTTTTAAACCCAACAGAATTTAAATGTGTTTTAAATAATTGACAGCATATCCAAAACTATTAACATTTTATTCTTTTATCACATTGTCTTTATCTTCCAAGTTTCATTGTTTTATCTATACATTTAGGTTTTTTCACAATTAAAAAGGTTTTTTAATTTCTTTAACAGATTTTTTTTTATTATGAATATTAATAATGTCCACTTTTTGATTAAGTAAAGTATAAACCTCCCCAGCAAACACAGAACGGCAATGTTACGTACCACTATGTCACAAATATGTAACCCTTGTTACGTTTATTTGTTACGGATTGGATACAAACAAATAGCATTTGGTGAAGAATAGAAGGTGTATGTAAATGTGTTCCATAAAAAATACTCTAAAGGAATGAAACGAATTCATTAGAGAAATGCACTATTTACATGATAAATGCGTCTATGTTACGTACCTTTGTGGCACAAAATATGTAACAGTGGTTACGTTTATTCTCAGTAGATACAGAACGCCTCTGTTATGTACCACTTTCCTACAAATATGTAACCGGCGATACATTTGTTTGTTACGTATTGGATGCAAATAAATAGCACTTGGTGAAGCAAAACGGTTACGTAAATGTGTTTAATCGAAAATACTGTAAAAGGAGTGTACCTACCCTGTATAATATGCAATCACCATTTATCCCTACTCTCTGTGTTACAGGTTTGAGGTTATATTCTACAAATTGCCGGGAATTTATAGTTCTTACGCGGTATAAATCACTTTTAGCGTTAGCGTTGGTGTATATGTATCGACGGGAGGTGTGCATCAGAGTTTATCAGTAAAATCCACTTTTATAATATCTAGTAACTCATTGTAAGTGCATTCTTTTTTATCTCATTTCAAGTATTGAAAATGGCACTAAAACGCTTATAGCATGAGCATATGCTGATTTTTATATAATTTTTGTTCATAGCATAAATCGATCAAATTTTCCTCCCATAATGATTGATAGCTGTTAGTATGAATTATGATTAATACCTATAAATTATACGCTCTATAATACGAATAAAACTTTTTTATTCGTATATAGAAATTAGGCGTTAACATAACATATATACGCTGCAGTTGGTAATACTTTATATTATAACAGTTATTTTATTTTTATGTCATGGTCTTGGTTATTTTAGTTCTGTTTGGTATCTAACTCCTGCACTATATACGCAGTGTATTCTTTTCTCTCTACCTTATACTAAGGCCCAATTGCATAAAACTTATTGGACCAGCGGTCAAGTCAACCAACGATTTGAAACACACAGGTTTGATAATTATCTGTCATATCGCGATATCAGGCCAATAGAATTTCTCATCAATTGTGTCTGTTTGTTTAGTAAAAATTAACACTGCCCTCTTATATTTGAGTGAAATTTCAATTCAATAGCAACATTGTCGCAAGAATCGTTTTTGTTTTACCAATTTTGTGGAATTGTAAAGTAATGTTATTGATGTTTATTAATTTTAGAGTCAAAAACGGAAACCTTTGGGTGGCGTATCAAAACGACATTTACCACGAATAATACAAAATCATAAAATATTGATAAATAAAAAGGAAGATGATAATCGTCACCACAAAAATACTAATAATCAACATATGACCTTATCTAATACTATTAGTAGTAGTCAATTATCTACTAATTGTTTAGATCAAAATATAAGTATTGACGAGAGAAACTTCACGTATTGTATCACCCACTATTATTCAAGTGAACTCCATCTGTAATCCCTCATCAACGCCCAATATTAGTGAGAGTTTATTGTAAAAAAAAACAAAGCCATAGTCCTGCAATCTACTTTGAAAGTCATTTGTAAACGAAATGAAGTTGCTAATGAAAACTGGGCTTTCAGAAGGAAATATAAATGTTACAGTCAAAATTGGTATGATTGTTTGTGATGCACCAGCAAAGGCGCTAATACTCAATATGAAAAGACATAATGCCTAGTTTGGCTGCAACAAATGTTATGTGGAAGGAAGTTTCATTAATAACCGCATGACATATCAGTCTTTGGATGCTAAATTACGTACAGATCGATCGACGATGACTACCATAAGGGAGATACCATATTGAAGAAATTAAATATTGGTTTAGTGACACAAGTACCGCTCGATTATATGCATCTCGTCTGTATTGGCGTTTTAAAACGTTTACTTAAATTTTACGTGTATGGTCTTTTTAACATACGTCTTAAACAAAATGAATTAACTGCAATATATACCCATATTGATTCAATTAAAAAATATGTCCCAGATGAATTTTCAAGACTGCCTCATTCATTAGAAAAGGTTAATTTTTGGAACTGAACTACGTCTTTTGCTATTATACACTGGACCATTCATTTTAAAACCTCACTTATCAAAATCGCAATTAAAACATTTTATGATTTTACATATTGCAATGAAGCTGTTAGCATCACCAAAGATGGCACACGAGGATTATGATTATCCAAATAAATTGCAATTTTTTTTTGTTGAAAATTATAAACACTTGTATGGAGTTGAATACATTACATATAATGTGCATAACCTTGTTCATTTAGTTGATGATGTCAAAAAATTTGATTGTGTTGACAACTTCAGTGCCTTTCCTTTTGAACATTTTTTACACAATATCAAAAATATTATGAAAATTTCTGGTAAACCGTTAGAGCAAATTTCTAATAGAATGTATGAACAACAGCAGCATTTTAGAATTCAACAAAAAATTATTTATCCTTATTTATTGTATTCATCCGAAAAGAAAGAAACTAGACTGTTTGTGGACAAAGAAATACAACTTGATTCAACAACACGAAATAATTGTATTTTAATGAAATCGGGTTCGATGGCCATTAAAGGAAGAAAAATTCAAAATGTTAAAAACGAGCAGATAAAGGATGTTCTGCGACTTTCTTCCTACCAAAATTGTTAATGAAACCCGGTGCTTGTTTTCTATTTTTTGTATAATCATACCAAAGATAGACACTTGGTGGTAGACAGAATCACACTTACCCACGTAAGCATAAGGTTCTATCAGTAGCACTTATGCTTTTTTTGTTATTAATTATAGCTACCTAATCCCACTTAGGAGTCTTATTCGCCCAGATAACGTAAATGCGATTACCAGCCAATTAATTAACTTTATGCAACTAATTACTCAATTTACATGTAATGCAACAACTTTCTTTTAAGTACTTGTGCACAAAAAAAGTATTTTTTCTTGATACGTGTGATAATCTATCACGGAGGCCAATAAGTCACAGTACAAATTTGACCTGCATGTTTAATTGCCTATACTTTGGCGTTTGTATTTTAAAACTTGTTACAACGTATTAAAAATTTCCTCAAGGTTTCATAATTTAAAATAAAAAAGATGCGCCCATTTTGATTTAATAATTTTAACACCTTTACTAAGTAGAAAATCCATAACTGCAGAAAAATGAAAGATACGCCTAAATATCTTAGTAATTTAAAAAGAAGAAAAAATTTTTAAAACAAGTCTTAATTAGCAATGCGATAAATTTTATATAAAAAAACCTAAAAATGTAAAAGATATTCCATTTCAACTTAATAAATTAAATACGTAATTAACATTACAAAACATACCTCCAGTAAGTTAGATAAAATATAAATATGTATGATCTAGATCAACCGTTGCTACATATTTTATTATTTCAAAGATAAACTTGAAATCTCATTCTCATCTACACGATCGCATTCTGTTTTTTTTCTTGGAGATTATGTAAAGTTTTCCCAAAACGCGATTATGTTTTTGAGAATTACTGGGCAAAGTTTAGTTAGTATAGAAGTTTTTTTTTTTCATTTGAGAGGTCTCCATCACTTTTTCTAAAAGATAGAGTAAAAAGTCTTTTTTTTATAACTATGGCATAGAGAAAATTTGATTGTTCAAAACCGTTCTCTAAACAGTTTTGTTTAAAAAAAAATTTTTAAGATGTACTATCTGATTTAACTCGTCGTTAGTCGCTATATGAGGGATTCCTTCACATTATTAAAATATTTTGCGTAGCTTTAATTTTTCACGTAATAAACCGTAGAGAATTCATCATATCCTTAAACAATCTGTTACAACGTCATTCTTTAAATTTTCTGTTTTACTTGTCGGTTACTGCACACGTCGCTGCTTAGTTGTTATGTTATCGTTTACTTTGTAGAATATTACCATAGTTTAGATTTTTTTACGGTTTTTAAATTAAATTAAATTAAAGTAGTGATACTTAATGATTATAAGCGACTTTCGGCTTAGGCCGCGTCGTAGTTAAACACCCAGACTTAGGCTTGGTCCTAGTCTCTACTTGAGAGCCAAAACAAGAAGTAGAACTTGGCCTTTGCCGTATTGTCGTTCGTAAACCCAAACAAACTGACGTTTCGCAAGACATTGCAGCTTGCATCTTCAGAGTGGTAAATGTCACCGACAGTGACATTTACCGCTGTGTAATAATATGATAGTTTACAAGTTTACAGGGGCCTACTAAAACTAATTACAATTTGACAGAATATGTCAATGTGAGGGAATCCCTCACGCGCAACTAAGCGCGTTATTGATGTAGCGACTAACGCCGGGTTAAATAAGGCCTTGTTTTGATATTTATAACTTATACTAAAAAGTACCCAATCATTGAAATTATTATATTTCAAATTTATAATGATGACTTTACCTGACTTTTACTATTTGCATTTTGTACAGAATCCTCAAAATTCTGAAAATCGTACACTTTATTTTTTTAGGTATCTCATCATCTCAACTTGATGATGGAACGAGTCTGCTAACATGAAAGTGTGGCTTGGTTCAAAATACTTTATTTGAAATTATATAGACAAAGAAAGACATTAGAGATTTTTATTTCTATAGCGTAAAAAATGCATAAAACGAACTTATATCTTTTTTTAATCGATTAGCCACACCTTTATGCCAAATTACTGCTACTGGTTTTTTGTTTTTTTGCTTGTTGCCCACGGGTATGAAAGATTTATTAAATGCAATTATTTTGCCAGTAAATATTAATTCTTTTAACGTCTCATGTCTTGAGAGCATTATCACCTGTTATCACCTGCAACAAATAAGTTTAATAAATATGAGTAATTCGGCTGTTAGCAAGAATAGACTTTGCGAGTTGAAACACCACTATAGCTACAAATTTAATTTAGACACTTGACACATGTTTTGCTAACAAAGTTAGCTAACGTGATTAGTAAAACACCTATCGAGAGTGGCATTTCAACTCTACACTTTCTATCAGGTTTGCCAAATTTCAAGTTATAAAGATTGCAAAATAATAAATGTAGTAAATATAATTACTTTCTGCAGAATATACAGAGTAGAATCTATGTCGTTTGTATAATTTTGGCGCGCCCCCTATTTTTTTTTGTGATTCTTATATTCAATACATTTCGGACATTCAACGGGTTTAATCAATTTATATAGGGAATCCGTCTGATGCAAAAAGTATTTTTTGCATGAAAAGCACTCCTCATGTACTAGCTTCACAAAACTGATGTTCATTTCGTTTAATGTTCTTGGATATAATAAACATTTGTAGTTTGGTTTTTTAATTTTAAAATCGTTGTCATCATTTGTATATTAAGATCAGTTGGTTAGTATCTCCAAATAGGGGCGTGTTTTCTTGAATTATGAGCAATGCAGGGTTCAAAAATAGAAATAAGTACGCATCTGTGTTCGTTTCTCAAGAAATTCGTTTAAAGTAATCTAAAGTTGCTGTTGAAAAAAATTAAATATAAAGACTACGAGTAGCAACTATGTGAAAATTTTAAAGTGCTATGATAGGTATAATAGAATGCCCTGTCTTATTTGTGAATGGAAAAATAGAGCTAAAGCTCTGCATTGAACGAAAAAACAGTAGCGTTTAAGACACAATTTTACACCGGAATTAAAGACTATTGTACATAAAACTTAAAAGAAAACTTTTTAAGAAATCATAAATCACAAAATTTTGAAGAAATCGTTAAAAATATGCTGATAAAACAATTAAAAACATAATATCAAAATCAAAATTAACTTTTTGTTTGCTCATTTTATTTTTTTTTTGACGATTTTAAACAAATAAACAAAGAACAAAAAGACAGATTCCATCAAGACATAAAATAAATGGATAAAGGTACTAAGAAAAGTGAGCGACTACTTTTGATGTTTAAAAAGATAGAATTCTGAGTGCATAAAAAATTAAACTGTCTTTACAAACAAAAAGATAAATGTCTGATTAATGATATGTATAAATTTTGATTAATATTATTAAGTAGTTATGTATTTTTATTTAATAACACTATAATTGTATCAATTTTCATTATTAAATGGAATAAAGTTTTATCCGTTAATAAAAATAAATACTTTTTTGTTTGTTAAATTGTGCTATATCTGAATGTCTATCATCTAAATCATATTTGAAAACATATTTAGTCAATATCACCTATTAAAATTCAAACCTAAGCAAATAAACTTAAATTTGTGAACTAGCGAAGTGACGTAAATAAAAAAATTAAAGTTGCAGTATTAAACAATTTCTTTCAATAGATGTGCATGTGTCTTATATCCGATTTTAGAAAAGTTAAAATAACAAGTTATTATATTACTTATAATTAAATTGTAACAAGTTGTTAGATTTTATTCCAGTTGCACAAAGTAAATCAGCTGATTACAAACCAAACGCGTCAGATACAATTCTAATGCTATATAACAATATAGTTTCCTTTTTTTTATTTAAAGTAACAAATTAACGATTGTATTATACATTTTAAAGTTTTTTTTTACACAAAATGCGATTTAAATTAGAATTTTAAATAATTAAATTAAAGAATCTTCCATATATTTTATTTAATAATTATTTGTTACTACATGTTTTTAACATTTCGATTATTATCAGGCCTAATTAATAATTAAATTTATTAATTTATATTGTTTTGACAACTTGTTTATTTTAAATTAATTTATTTATTTATTTATTAAGCATGATGATGACCGAAATTACCAAAACATGTAGCCGCAAATAATCAATAAGAAAATTATATGAGAAAAGCTTAAATTTTATTAGCTACATTTATAACATAGATTAGTTTAAAGTGACTACTTTAAAGCATTTTTCAGTGTTCAACTATCGATCTATTTAAAAATTTGTAAATAAATAATACATTAATAAAGCATCTTACAAATTATACACTATAAGAAATAATTATTGTTTATTATAAATATTATAAAAATAAATAAGTAAATAGATATATATTTTTCTGTGAGCATAATTTTTTGAGAAAATTTTGTCGTTTCTGTTGTCTACGTTACTACGAGAAACCGATACTTACATATACATAATGTTAACATAAAAGCTTATTTTGCATTTGTTTAGTTATATATTTTTATGAAAATATTATTTTCTATTAAAATAAGTTACTAAGCTCTATTCTAAGTATTTGAAAATCTACATTATTGTAATAATAATTCAGAAAAATTTTTGAAAGATTTGTTTTATTTATAAAATTAAAAAATAAATGTATCTGGCAATTTATTATTTAAATCTCTCATCAAAAATGTAACAACTTCTCAGATTTTGATGATGTAACGGTTGATTTGAGAAGTAATCATTTGTTACTACCTTTTTATTTACTTTTTGCAAACCACCCTTATTGTTTTAATGAAGAAATAAATGTAGATAACCTTGATAAAACAAATATATTGTACATAATAGCAACTTCAAATGATTAAAAACATAAGGTTTTTAACTTGAGTTTATTTTGTAAAAAAAATAATTTTTTAAATTGAATTATGATTATGTACTTGATTATTAAAAAAAATTATAACTCAAATTCAAATAAACGAAAAATCACATTTATGCTTATATATTATGTTGTATATACTGGTTAGTATCGGATTATGCAATTTATTCTAGCTATGCCACATAATAAGATTAGCGCCACATCCGGCCGTATTTCAGCGTTAATAAATTTCTACTCGGCTAATAACATTGTGTTTATTGTCAGTATTTTGATATTATTTGTATTCTCCTTATTTGTAGTAGTACCAATTTTAATTTTTTTAGTTTTTAATTTATATTTTTAACTTAAATTCAAACTTGGTGATTTTAAAAAAGCTGACATTTTATTATGATATATTTACGACAGTTTGTAACGTATATAATATAAAATAATGTAAAAAGATGTATTGGCAACAACATTTAGATTTACAAAAATACTACAAGCATTTTGATTTATAATAATGATCAGAAAAACGACTTTAATTGATTAATTAAATTAGAATTAAAAAAATTATTTAAACAGATTAATTATTAAATCCTTTGGTCGTATAATATAAACATTTAAATATTTATCTTTAATTAAATTTAACAGAGTTGTATGTGTAACTTACGTGCTTTGGAATTTTATATTTTATTTACTATAATTAACTACATTCATTTGCACAAACAAAATTTTCGGTTTAAAAGTTTTGTTTGCTTCAAAATTAAAAAAATTATGTCAATTACATTTAAATAATTATTTTATATTTATGTTGTTCGGATTTAAAAAATAATTTAATATTATACAAATAATTTGCTTAATTATAATTAAATTGTAATAATTTTATTTTTACACTAATTACGAAAATACAGGCCTAATTTTTATTTCAAGTTAATAACAAAAAAGGTTATGATCAAATACGTTATGCAAACATTACCTTTAATATTTTAAGCAACCAAAACAAGCAGGTGACAGCATACTAAAAGATTCTATTTTTGCCAACGATTTGTAGCTAAAATAATAAAGTTTTATGAATGGAGTATACATCTAATTGTAGTTGTTAATATTTTTTAGTGTTAAAAATATATAAAAAGCTAATAAATTGGTAAAATTTGAAAACTGTAAAAATTTGCTCATCGTTATAAGGTAAATAAACATTTGCAAGCTAATTACAATTTCTGTGGTGCTAAATGCACCTGCACTATAAACAAAGAAGCTCTGTTTTTGATAGCATTTATCATAATTATGACACAGCGTTTTACTTTTTATTCTTGACTATCTAATCAATCAATTTAATTTAACGTGCACATTTATTTTCAAATTTACCTTGTTTGTTGCATTTGTTTGTAGTAATTTAATTAATGGTTAAGAAAATATTAGCTAGATGAAATTTAAAATAAAATAAATGTTATTTAAAGTATTCGGTTACAACAAAAAATTGTATTTAACAATATAATACACAGAGTTTACAAATTTTTATTCAAAATCCAACAAACAATTTATTTACGTGACCAAATGTGTGCTATTTAGTGTCAAGTTATATTTTTTTAAACGAAAAAAGACTTAATTTAGTGTTATTTGTAAGGTATTCTTACGAGTAGAAGCAATAGCACTTAGAGAATTTGTTGTAAAAATTACAGAACTTTGATGCACCTCATGAAATAAATTATGATGATAAATTTGCCGAGGAAGAATCCGACCTTGAATAGACTGCACAAGAGCGAGTCTAAACAAGATATCTCTGAGCCTAAAGAAAATGTAATTGTTAATAACATTCGCTTAGCTTTCATAGGTAATAAAATTATATATTTTACACCTATTACCATTTATCGTTTTTGTGTATTTAAGCAAAAATGGTATCATAGTTCAGAAAAAACATGTACGGACGTGAAGAGAAAACATAAAAAAACTTTTTGGTCTATCTTGGCACACAAAAGTTTTAAAATACGCTGATAGAATATGGGACTACTTTATAAATGCGGAAATGATTATATTCGTTGTACATTTTATCAACAAATTCATACAATTGGTTAAACGAAATTATGGCTGAGATAGAGATGCAGCTGCTACCAATTATATTAAAATTCGCACTTTTATAAAATTACTTTATTCAACTGGTATTTGTCATGCAAATCGCATGAACAAGGAAGATATATATAGAATACTAACGTTACGGTATACAAATGTTTCAACTTACGATGTCAATCCAAAGCTTTAAATTTCTGCTACGTTGGGTTTGCCTTAATGACAAGAAAACTTGTATAAAATGCGCAACTACAGACAAACTTGTTGCAATTCGTGACATTTCTGAGCTTTTTGTTGCAAACTGTTAAAGTGGTTACAATCTCTCTGAGTATGCAACAGTTGATGAAATGCTTTTGGTTTTTAGAGGTAGAAGCAACTTTAAACAATATATTCCATCTAAGTTTAAAAAATACGGTATTAAAAGATTTGCATTATGCGACACTAAAATGTTTTATACGGAGTCTATGGAAGTATATGTTGGAACTCAACTAGATGGTTTCTATAAACTTTCAAACAGTCCATCAGATGTTGTCTTTAGATTTTGCCATAGAATGTATGGCTCTGGCCAACAATTCACAACTGGCTTACTTTATTGCTTCTTAAAAAATTATTAACAGAACATAGAATCATTGTCGGAACAATTAGGAAGAATAAGCGGAAGTTGCATCTAGAGTTCTTAAATCTAATTGTACGACCTAAACGTTTGCTTATGTTTGCATTTACGAAAGAAATCACTCTTGTTTTCTACAAGACAAAAAAAATAATAATGTTCTAGTCATTTCTACAATGCATCATTTTGATGAAATTAATGATGAAACGGAAGATTTAAAAAAAGTTTGCCATAGTTACACTTTTACAACTCCACAACGATGTTCCCAGAAATTTAAAGACACGGTTACAAAATATTTGTAGTAACGAACTAAAAGCCATGGCTTGAAATGTAACACTATGACGATGTGCGTACTGTGATTAAAAAACAAAAAGACTTGATTTTTCTGTTTCCTTTGTCATACACATAGATATGTGCTTGGAACACATAATAGCCGTATGTCAAGAATGTCGCTAAAATACGTTCTAAAATAAATAATTACATTTGTTATTTCAGTGAGTGCTTCTTAATTACTCACAATAAAGAATGTTTTTTTGTTTTTCAATTTTATTTTTATTACTGTAATAGATGTTTCAGTAATCTTAAGCTAGTTTGTTTGTTTTGTAGTAAATGGTAAATTATTTAAACAAAATTTTTATTTTTTAGTTCACATACTGATTTTCTCAGCCACGGTTTATCAGACCGACACTACTAAGAATTTACAAAATGTTTGTGGGACCTATGTAAGTATAAGTAAAATAATGTTGCATAAATTCCATTAATTGTGTTAAATCGAAAACTAAAATTAACTAAATATCTAGCTAATTGTATTTTATCTAAATAGTAACCTACAAAATTACTATTTGTGTAAAGAACAGTTGTTTTTAGCATAAGTACTTAATATAATTCATTCATAACACAAACAAAAAATTTCTATATTCACACGGTGACACAGAAATCATATTTTGTGGCAACGACTTTACATGTACCTTGCAGTTCAACTAACGCCACCAATCAAAACAATCAATTAAAATTATCAACTAAAATTTAGTTTTATTATTTAAAATGTGACTTGATAAAAAATATTCTAATATCTGAATTAAACTTATTTAAATATTTTTTTCTAGCATATTTGAAGCAATGCTGAAACCTGTGAGTACATTTTCACAGTGGCGTACCAAAGGGAGGGCGGGGGGTGCGGACCGCCCCGAGCCTCTGATCAAGAGGGGGCCTCCATAACCATAAATTTTTAAATACCTCTATATAAAATTACGTAATTAAATTTATTTATTTTGATTACCTTTTGTTCTCATTGTAAGTTTTTATTCACCTTTTTTTCACATAAGACAATATTAATTGTATTTAAAACTTTAACCTGAAATGATATTAATTTAACTTATCTCCAAAAGTAAATTAAAAACTATTATTATTATTTTGATGTTTAAGATTTTCGTTATCAATTTTATGTATGTACCATAGATCATAATGTAAAAAAACTAGATAACGGAAGATTTAAAAACACGCACCTGCCAGGCTTGAAAGAAAATTGCATTATTGCATATTTTAAGTCGGATTTATTGTGACACAACTCATCTTGAGATAAAAACTGTTTAACGCCAAATAATCAAAGATAAGCTACGTGCATCTGCGTGAATATAATTTCATAGTAAATGTATCGAGAATGAAAGTGTTTCTTGTTTATTTAATTTTCAACAATGAATACTGTGCAAAGTTTCTTAGCGAATCCATTCGATAAATAAAAATTTGCCGAAAAAATGATAAAGCAGTATGCCAGACCTACCACCACTGTGTTCTACGTTATCGTCTAGCAGAATACGACGTAAACAGACCTGATATGGCATTACCATAAAAGGATCGAGAGAATGGATTATACAAGAATATCATGTCATGTGACGGTTGTATTTAGCTATCTAAGAGAGCGCATTGATTTAATAAGTCAAGTGAATAAAGAATTGTTTTGGAACAAAACAAACTGATAGACAAAAATATTTTCTACATAGATTACGGTAGGTAGGTATATTTTTAGAAAAATTTACTTATTTAATTACAATTCTTACTTAAGAGTTATTCTCTGTACGGCGAAAAGATAGAGTTAAATCCCTCCCATCAAATACGCGCTAAATTTGAATAAATTTTTTTTATTGGTTAAAATTTTAAAATCAGTGTTACAACAAACACCAGTATTTAATGAGATACTTCAGTTTGACCTGAGTTTAACGTTCGACATTTTGGTTAATTTATTCGCAATTTTAAGTTTTTGTTATTTCCATTTATTTGACGAAAAGTATTTTTCAATACTTTAGAAGGCATTTGTGTATATTCGTGTGGAGGATGACTTCTTTATCATAATTATCCTAAATGTCTTTTTTTATACAGAATGTTATTTAAACTCCCGTAAAATATAATAATTTTAGTTCGTCAAATTTGTTAATATGTAAAAATTTAATGAAGCGCTTGTTTATACGCGTTTCAAATGTTTAGTTGTTCCCTCCAAGTGTTATTTGATAAATTTTTAAAATAAATCGTGTAACTAAATTAATAAATAAAGTTGTAAACGTATTTATTTGTTATAAGTAGAAATTTTTAATTATGTACATTTATTGAAAATTATACGTTTTCCTATGTACTTTAATCTTTAATGCCTATATTATACATTACATAATTTTTGAATTTTCCCGATTTTACTAATTTGAACCGTGTAAACTTGTTTATTTATACATTGGTTTAAATTATCATACATAATTGAAGGAGTGGCTTAACTCTATCTTTTCGCCGTACAGGGAATAGTTATTTAAAAGCCATAGCAAATTTTATTGCTAAAGTACTTGCAGATCCGTAATTATTTGTTCCTCTTCAGACTTGATACAATATGAAGAGACAACATACAAGCGGGGCCCAAAAAAGAAAGATCAAGAAAACGAGGGAACAAGGGAACCAAGCATTGAGTGGCTCGATATTAAAATTTGTGCATCACCTACCGAAACCAGGAAACCAGGAAGAATCTACTTCTTCTGTTGGTACTACAATAAAACAAACTGGCGTAGATATAAATGTACAAGGTGAACGAATACAAGATGAAGGTCTAACTAGTGAACTGCTACAAGAAAGTAGCAATGCTTTATCAGATAGAATTGATTCATTGCTTCTTAATTGTGATGTGGGAAATTGGGCAACCATTTTATCAGATGGCCTTAGAATTGATATAATAAAAAGAAAAAGCCAATATTTCCAAAATAAAGAGGGACCATTTGAAGCGATACAAAGAACAGGAGAAAATATGAAAGGGCAGACTTGCCAGTTAAGGAAAAGTTGGTTTTACAAACACCTTCCCAATGGTGAAAAAGTTCTCAGGAAATGGATGGTTTATTCCCCATCTAAGAATAGTTTATTTTGCTTTTGTTGCAGGCTCTTCACTCTTCAGAACAAAGAAGCTGCTGGTGTATCAAAATTTATTACGGGTTTCCAAAATTGGTGGAAAGTGAACCCTAAGGTATCGCAACATGAGAATTATGACGATCACTTAAACAATTTTGAAAAATGGAAAACCTTAGAAGCAAGTCTAGAACTTAATAAAACTATTGATGCTGTTCATCAAAAAAATCGAAAAATGGAAAGAAAAAAATGGAATGATATTTTGCATCGCTTATTGGACATCACCATGTTTTTAGCAAGACAAAACCTACCTTTTCGAGGTCACAGAGAGCATCAATTTTCCACCAACAGGGGAAACTTTTTAGAGTTAGTTGAGCTAATCTCACACTACGACCCTGTCTTAAAGGAGCATTTAGTGAGAATCCAGCAGAGCACATCAGGAAATATGATATCGTATCTCTCACCTAAAATTCAGAACGAGTTTATTTGTCTCTTAAGAGAAACTGTGAAGCAAAGAATCATTGAAGACATAAAGAAAGCGAAATATTACGGAATAATATTTGATAGTACACCTGATGCATCTCACCAAGATCAATTAAGCGAGATTATTAGATATGTCCACATTGAAAATAGGAAAGTAGAAGTTAGAGAATCTTTTTTGGGATTTTTTTTCTTGCTGGAAAGAAAGCTGTTGACCTGACACAAAAAATTTTAAATGTCATTAATGCAGAAGGATTGGACATAAACTTATGTCGAAGTCAGGGCTACGATAACGCCTCCACTATGGCAGTTGTCCACTCTGGGGTACAAGCCAGGATACAGCAAGTGAATAAAAAAGCTTTATTTGTACCTTGCGCTAATCACTCGCTTAACTTATGCGGGGTGCACGCATTTAAAAGCGTTCCAACATGTGTAACATTTTTTGGAACACTAGAGAGCGTTTACAATTTCTTTTCTTCGTCGACTCACAGGTGGGATATATTAGCAGAGACTGTAGGAGTAACCGTAAAAAGGCTGTCGGGAACAAGATGGAGTGAGCAATATGATGCAGTAAAACCTGTGATGAAACATTTTGACAAATTAGTGCAGAGTGTAGAAAAGTTGTGTGATTCAACAGAAAATGTAGACACGAGAGCTTCAGCTCAAATTGTGATGAAAAACATTTGTGATTTCAACTTTCTCGGTTACCTTCATTTGTGGTATAACATTCTTGAGGAGGTAAACCATACCCAAAAGTACTTGCAGACTGAAGGAATTACATTGGATAAAATCGTACAAAAATTAGTTGCTTTAAAACTATTTTTGGAAGAGAGCCGAGACGAACTGGTTGAAGAAGCATTAATATTTTCCACCAAAAATTGTGATGAAATGGATATACATATTGAGAAATTAGGGCGAAGAAGATTTAGAAAGATGATGGCAGGAGAAAAGGAAAGAGATGAAGCCTTAACATTAAAACAAGAGTTAAGAAGATGCATGTTTCAGTGTATCGACACGTTTTATCAAGAATGAACAACAGGGACAGAATTAATGCAAAAAATATATGACAAATTTGCAACAGTTCTGTCATTGCACCTTATAGAAACAAACATTGTAGAGCTTCCACAGTTAATTTCAAGTCTAGCAAAAACTTTTGATGAAATAGAAGGAAATGAACTCTAATCAGAAATTAAACGGTTAAGACGTCACCTTCAAGCAGCCAAAGTTGAAAAAGACGAAGCTAAAAAGTGGTCTGCATTAAAAATGTTGAAGTTTATTGCGGAAATGGACTTTTAAGAATCAGTCCCTAACTTATATTTGGCACTAAAAATGTTTTTGACAGTGTGTGTTTCAGTTGCTTCTTGTGAGAGTAGCTTTTCAAAGCTGAAACTAATTAAAAGCTATCTCCGAACAACAATGAGCCAAGTACGACTTAATGGTTTGGCTGTCCTTTCCATTGAATGTGCAGCAGCTAAAAGAATCAATTTTGATGAAGCTATAAAAGCATTTTCAGAACTGAAATCTCGCAAAAGACAGTTTTAGCTTTTTTTATTGACAGAAAAGTTAAAACCCTTTTTATAAGTACCTACTAATTATCTTTTTTATATATTTCTTTGCATTAAATGCTTGTCGACTACGTGTTTTTTTTTATAATTAAAAAATTTTCTGTTTACATTTTAACTATGTATTTTTATTAAACAAATAAATGTTAACTTTATTTATGTAGTAATATTTTCATTGTGGTCATTCTAATAAAAGGGGTCCCGGAAAAGTTCCGTCCCAGGCCTCAATAGCTCTACATATTTCCGCCACTGCATTTTCATTGCCACTTTTTAGGCGCTCTTAGATTCCATAATCAAATTTCTTATGCAAAGTTTCGTATTTCCGTAGTTATCATTGGGTTTTTTCTGAATACCGACCTGTCGTTTTTTGTTTACTTTTTGCAGCAGCTAGTGATGTTATTCGCATACAAAAACTAGTTCTAATTCTAACGTTTTGCTATGCATTTGTCGTGTTGCATCTGTAGAAGGATTATCTAGTAGCAACAGCAATTTATTCACTTACAGAACTAGTTACTAATAAGGTTACATAAAAATTACCAAATGTCTAATAATAAGTATTTTACTAGTAGTTACAACAGATGTTCAAATAGCTGTCCAATATTTGTAACGTAAGTGTTAATTCGACGAAGAGTTGACCTTACCGCGCTCTTTATCATGTTTCTTGGGATGTGACTGCATACTCATTGCATTGCAACTTCTAAATCATGCACAGTGTTGCATTCATCTTCATACAGAACATTTTTAATATATCCCCAAAGAAAATAATCTAATGGGGTTAAATCAGAACAACAAGCTAACCATAAAATTGGACTGTTATTGCCAATCCACGGATTATCAAATTTGGCATTCAAGTAATTGGTAATTAAATTAGAGTTATAAACATGCACTAAAATTATAATTAAATACGTTCGTTAAGAAGGATATTGTCTAAAATGAGTTCTATTTGTTCGTTCAGTAAGTTAAAATATCTTGCATCAATTAAATTATCCCGAAAAATACCGCAACAAACATTGACACCGAAACGTAATTGGTGTTTTATTTCTTTTTTTGACGGGAATTTTCTTAAAGTCTGTTCTTTTTCAAAACACAAAGGGCCGGTTGCACAAAAAAAAAATAAAATTGTAACAACCTATGGTAACAACTGATTATTTTTGAAATCAGTTGCTACATCAACAATCAAATCAAATTATAGTTACATTTGTGACAAGCGATTAAAATAATTACTTGTAAGATGTGTTTAATTTTGTTTTTGCGTTGCACAAATTAAATTAAAATACTAACAAGTTGTCAGAATCATTGTCACAATAATTATAAAAAAAATGTGTAATTAGCAATAACGTTTGCATATAAAATATTTGTTTGAAGTAACTTTTTTAATATTATCATACAAATACAATTATAAAAATTTTAAAAATTTAAAGGTAAGTTCAAGTACTAGATTTTATTTAATTTCAATGTTTTTAGATTTCTGATTCTTCAATAACATTAACCAGTAGCGACTAGGAAATAGAAATTCCAAGAATTCGTTTTATTCGAGACAGGAACGATTTAACCAGACTTTTGATAAACAGGATTTTAAAAATAGATTCTGATTTACCAAAATAACAATAACGGAATTACTGAACCTTTTTGAAAACTATATTGAACCAGCTACATTTAGAAATAAATCAATCAGTAGTAAAGATCAATTATTAATTACGCTAAGATTTTTAGCTACTGGTTCATTTCAACAGGTAAATTATTTAAGTGATGCTATAAATATGAATTTTATTTTACTGACAATTTTAGGTAATTGGAGATCATATAAACACAGTTTGTCGAATAGTTGGACGAGTTACAAAATGCATCGCTTCATTAAAATCCAGTATATTTATTAAAAACCCGATAACAACACTTTAACGTCAAGATTTTTGCTATTCGAGGATTACCAAGAGTTTTAGGTGCAATAGATTACACACACATAAAAATTCAATCTCCAGGGGGCTTTTTTAATTTTTACATATAAAATGTAACATTTTTTTGAATGTAACTCAAATTTGGCTAGCCTTAGTTTTTCTAAAGATTTTTTTATTAATATAGCGTTTGAATTTTTTGTTTTTATTATTCTTATTTCTTGTTCTTGTTATTGTTTTTTGAATCGAGGATTATTCGGTATAATTGGTGATTAGATTGTGGAAATAAAAACAGATTCAACAACACTCAAAAATTATAGTTCTTGCGTTTACATAACAAAAATAACTACCAAACTATATAGCCGCGTTATCGTACTAATTATGAAGTGGTTTCATCTAATCAGCAAACAGTGCTAAAATCTGCTTGTCAGCAGAAATAGAAGCAAAAACGTAAACTCCATCAACTGTTTTAAAAGACTCTTTCTAAAGAAATTACTTTAAAACATTAATTTTAAGTAAAAGTAATATGAAAGAGCCAAATCACTTTTAAAATTGTCAAACAGTAGATTAAAGAAATTTATTCATGCCGAAGCCTTCTTTTGGCAAATACGATGTTGGTATTTAAATGTTAATTTTAGAAACTGCATTAGAATAACACATAGATTTAATTGATAAAGTAAATTAAGAAGCTAAATTATAAGTCATTAGAGTAAACCAAAACATCTAATTACCTTTTGCACGTTTACTGCTATTTTTAATTTCTTGCAAAACTTTCTTTTAAAGCAAAAGAAACGGTAACAGTAATTTATCGTTTTTCCTTATGCATTTTTATAAGTAGGTAAGAATTTTAATTAACACGTTTATAAAATTATGCAATATTTAGTGAAGCTTGCAACTACTCTATTTGCAATAACAAAATTTGCACATGATATCGTGTGTATTTATAGAAATCAATCAGTTTTTTTTCGGAATGATTATTTAGAAAAGCGTACACACAGTGTCCAAAATCATCTGTTTACTATTGATACCTGCTTTCATATTAAAGGTAAAAATTGGGATAAATTAGCAAAGTTGAAACGTTTTTAGCTTGAATTACGATCATCATAACTATTTTTTATTAGAACGCCCTATATATTTTTAAATATTAAAAAAATAGCATTCTGAATAACAAATAACTACTACTAAATTCAAAAAATAAACAAATAAAAAGCGTTCAAAGATAATGTAATCACGTTAATGATATTCATTTATGGTAAAACAACGGTATGTCTGGCAGCAAAATAAATATATTTAGTGTATGTTGTCTTTGCAAATTCTTACTGCTCTCTTTTCAATTTATGAACAGATGCCGTTTACACATACATAAAAATGCGATATGCTAAAACCATATGTCATTTCTAGAAAAAATTTAATAAATGTTTTTAGACATTACCATTTACCAAAACGCTTTTCTAGATCTTTAAATGCCACATCTTTTATACTTTTTAAGGTAAATCTGCATTTTTCTTTAAACTTTTTCGGAAAAATTTATTTTAAATGTCGCTTAAGAATTGAATGTGTAAAAGTGCTAAGAAATGATTTTGAAAAAAACATAATCATCGAAACACCCAATAACTTCAATCGCGATCATGGTATCGAACTATCCCATCTTTGGTTCCCGGTTATTAGTCATTTATCAAAAACACGTCCCTTAGCAACCGTAACCCAATCAGGGCCGAGCTTAACCATCCGTGACATTTTTTTCCTTTTAAATACGGAGACTATTTCTTCTTAAGTCACTTCTACGGAGTTTAGAATCTGGCTTGGTTCACAAGTTGATTACCTAACTCGGTAGTGGTTCTTTGTTAGATTTTCGTTTGCTTTTTTCAGGTTATCGTTTTCTTTCTTACCTTTTCATAGTTTAGGTTATGGCTTGTTTCACAAGTGGATAACTTAACTTTTGAAAAGTTCTTAGTTAGATTTCGATTGCTTGTTTGAGTTTTGCAATTTATCTCACGCCCTGATGTCGCCCCTTACGAAAGTGGGCGAAACGTTGGCAGCTTCGGTTGCAACAACTATGACACGGTCCAACCCCGAAGGCATTCTAATGTTAGTATAATCATCGTCTTTATAAAAAGAAAAAAGTTGAAACAGTATTTTCCAGATATGCAGAAAGAAAGTTAACTTTTTGCAACTGGTTTATTAATTTTTGAAGTCAACAGCAAAATAACTTTAAATTTTTTCTATGAATAGACGAATCTAATTTTTTTGATTCAGGTAAGACCTTAAAACCTTGCGATAAGTAACCAAAAAATTTTAAAAGTGTATAAGCAGCGATAGTGTAATGCTTTAGAACTTAATAAAGTAGCTAAATTGTGTCTTTAGTTTTAGTTGATGCTTATCTTATTACAATTTAAAATAGGTATTTAATTTGAAATTTAAATTTATTACTGTAGAATATAAAAGTTTTAAATGCTTTTTAACTATTTATTTTTAAATTTGTTAATAAAAATTGTATATACTTTTAAATAAAAAAAATATATAGATGTTCCATAAAAAAACAGGATTTTTATAAATATTGCTAAATCCCGATATACAATTGTATTTATGATTACACTGTCGCAATATACGGGAAAAGTACTTGAACTTTGCTAAGTTAACCCACTATGTAGCTTTGATAATAAAGGAGACAACATTAGTAAAAGTTTCAACACCTTACATATATTTATACTAAATGTAGTATACGTAACTTTTTTTATTTTTTTTAAATACTTTTACTGTGTGTTACATTATAAACTTATAAGAACAATGACGTCAAAAACTGCAAACGTTACTTTTCCGTAGTAAAGTGCAATAGAATTTTATAACTAGAAATTGGCAATAATAATTATTAATTTTTTGTGTCATCTACTATTTTCTAATATTTATTAACATATTATAGCACTGGCAAAATTTATTTAAACAAATATAATAAATTTGCTTATATCTAACAATAAATTGCTAAAAACAGTATAATTTTATTTTTAAATAAATCAAATTGTAATGAAATGTAATTATCAAATTAATTATAAAAACAATTAAATTTAGTCATTACAGGTTTCAGCTTTATCAACATATGTTATTCAATTTTATTAAAAATCAAAACTTTGATAACTGTTTTTAACAAACGTATACATACTGTAAAGTTTAGCACAAAAAAATTCTGTATCACACGCCGTAAAAGTATTTTGCAAGTAGTTGCATTTTGCTGGTGACTACAAATATATTTATACTCACAAAATATCACTTTCTGGACTTTAAATCATTTACTATTTTAATTTTTTTAATACATTGATTTCAAAAGATAACATGAATGAGCTGGGTCAGTTTAAAAAATATCAATCATTTGCAACATTTTGTTTTTACAGCCAATAAACAAATGAAATCTATTTGTGCAAAAGCTTAAATCGTTAACAAAGTCTTAATTTCTGCCAACGAATACTATGTTGGTGTGTAAACGTTATTTTTTTACAAGAATAACATGACTTACACAAAGCAAATAAAGTAAATTTGTAAATATTTAAAAATAATTTAATTAATGGGTGTTATTATTAAGAATGGAGCTTTACGAACTAAGAAGGTAATAAAAAAGTTCTAATCGTTTTATAACGAACATTTGAAAAATTCAAGAGTTTTACTTGACTCAGTGCGAGCGAACCTGATGAAGTGTTCATCCTGAGCTCGAAACGTCGCAAAAATACTGAAGTAGTTGCCAAATTGCTTTTAAAAAAATATGAACAAGCTTTGTAAAACATTGCAGCTTTTTAAAAAAACCGATCGCAATCACAATAGTGGATCATAAAAAAATATATCAGAATAATCGATCGTTTACAAAATAACAATCGTAAACATCTATCGCTTATAAAGTAACAATAACAGTTATGGAAAAGAAATCGATATTCGTTGCTCTTAGATTGCACAATAAAAATTAAAACAAACTAGCGCGAAATGATCTTAGAAGCAACACACATATAATGTTCAATACTAAGAATACTAGAGAAGATATTAAGTTTTTTGACTATTTTAAAATAGGATTACTTCTCTCATTTACAAAAAGTAACATGGTTTTACTTATAATATTTACTTTTACCTTAATAAAATATATAATAATGTCATTCGTTTTTAGTACTGCCAATATCGTAGTGCTTTCTTTTTAAATGTCAAAAAGTTTAACTACAATTTAAGTTTAAGAACGTTTGCTGTAATAAAAATCATTTAGCTTACTTCTGATAAAATTTTCGTAAAATGATCAATTATTAAGCAATAGTCGATCATTACCATTGCGACCTTTGATTGCGATAACTAACATAAGAGAATGATCGCGATTATTCCCACTACTGAACCTTTATAATAATTTTTAATACGTCAACTGGCTTTCAATAGTGTAACTTCTTCATTTGTAAAACATTGCAGCCTTTACAGAATTTATAATAATTGTTGTTGCGCTACCTGGCTATTAGTAATATAACTTTATTATTTTAAAACGTCATCGTTAAAAGCAGCACCTACTAGAGATTACGCTTTATAGTGTAAATATGGACGACAAAACCCCGCTCCTAACAACGACGTTTTCCACAAATAAAATACGGTGGAATTTAATTGCATTGTTAACACTATACAAGTTAATGTTGCGGATTAATTGTAGTGGCATTCCGGTACGTTAAATTTATGTAAATGTTCTGGATATGAATGATTGGAATCATTGATTTTAGAGAACTCAGTCCAAAATCAAGAAGTAGCAATGCCAAACGCATTAAAAGATCCTAAGCCAACCTGGCTTGCGTGATCAATCAATGCGCCAACTTCAACTACGTTAAGGGTTGAAAACGTGTCTTTAAAAATAACAGGTAGATTTAGTTTACGTTTCACAAATCCTACGCCAACCTGGCGCAAGCTATTTGTTAATTTGCTTACGGGGCTAAGGTTCAGTCGTTGCGTTGCGTGGAAAAAGAAGTTGTCGGTTTGACGGCGTCTTTTATTCTGTATTTTGTTGCTGTTAAATGATAATAAAGCAGGAAAAAGTCGCGGGCTATGAAGCAGTAGAAGTGGTCCGCAGCCGAGAGTCCAAATCTCGCGCGTAATTGACACAAATTTATATATAGTTTTAAATGCAATTACGGGCCGTTTTGTTACAATGTAACTTGTATTCCCTTAAGTCATATCTAAAAAAGATTACTAAAAAGCTACTTTTCTTCTTAGCTTTAAAATTATTTTAATTATGCACAATTTAATTAATTTATAATAATTATTGTTTATCTAAGACTATTTTAACCAAAAGAAAGTGTATAACGTTTAATTATGTTTGCAACTTTAAAAATAAATCAAAGATACTGATTTCGGTTCAGTAAATCGATTTTGGTCAAATGTCAGTTTTGCATCGCACTTAGCTTTAAATACCCACATTATTTAAACATATTATAGTATAAAATATTTGTTTTTTTTTTTGGTGTGTTTTTTGATTATTGAAAAGTCGGCACTCTAATCAGTTAAGAAAAATTTTAGATTTTTGCACATTTTTGGTTATAGTTAAGTGTTTTAATCGTACATTTTTTAAACTTGCGGCTATTATGTTTTTACATGTGTAATACAATAACCTATGTAATATATCAACACAAAATATACACATCCACAAAGTTCAGAACAAAGAAATCTAATTTACAACAAACAAGAATTTTTATAGCAATTAACTTTGCAGAAAACTTCATATAATTAAATATTCTACGCTGCGTCTAGTAATAAACAGTATTTCTAAAAAAAAGTTACCTAATAATTCATGTGCAAGCAAAATATATTAATATATTAATATTTAACATTTGACTAAAGTTTAGTTATAACCAAGCTTAGTACTTAAACAAGTTTTCTAAAATAAAACTGTATTGAAAATTTTCTTCGATAGCTTGCAGGTTCGATTTTTAACTTCTTGTAAAATTGTATTTATTTATCTAATCTTGTTTTGGAATTGAGTTAAAACATACAAGCCTGGAACCACTTCAATGCTCCAACGTTTCCAAAAACTTTGTGTAAGTCGTTGAGCCCTTTTTTATATACTTAAACGATTTTCATTTACAAGTAAATAATTAGGCTCGGGTAGAGCGCATAGAGGTTTGCCGATTAAAAAATGACTTGGTGTTAGTGGATTTAGGTCTAATGGATCAGTAAATATGCAAGATAAAGGCATTGAATTCAAAACAGATTCTATTTGGATTAAAACTTATAAAAAATTTTCATAATTCAATTTAAATTTGTGTTCCCTAAAGTCCTTTTTAAATAGAATTTTGTGGATTTTACACTAGTTTTCCATATACCACCTTGATGAGGTGCATGAGGTATAATAAACTGTCATTTAATATTTTCATGATCTAAAAAATTTGAAATTTTGCTTTGTGTATCCGAAACCTGCAAAAATTTATAAAGCTCGTTTAATTGATTTTTTAGTTGAATCTGTAGAAAGATCTGTAACAATGTCAAGGTGAACTGCTCGTGTAACTATAAGCATACGAATATACAGATCTATGTCTTTATCAATCTTGACTCTCTGCTTTTTCTTTTATGAAAATTGGGCCGGCATAATCTAGGCCAGTGTTATAAAATACCGGAGTATTTAGTTGCATTCTCTTCAAAGGTATAAGTTACCCATTAAAGGATTTTTGTATACTGGGTTTACACGAAAGCATTTTATGCAATTGCGCATAATTCTTTTTACAGCGCCTTTTCCGGAAATAAGTCAAAATCGTTCACGCATGCAGGACAGCAGTTACTGAGCACCACAATGTAAAAGATTGCAATGATAATGTTTGAATAATAATTCAGTGAGCGATGGCCTTTAGGTAGCAACAATGGATGCTTTTTGTCATAGTCAAAGAGGACTCTTGGCAAAGTTTAACCAATGCACGAACTGAGTGCTGTAGCTCTGCTACCGATAATGGTTGAAAACTGCGTTAAGGTAACGTTTTTCTACAATTCAAAACAAACTTGATCATAAATGCTAACACTCTTTGTAATTTTGTAAAACCTGAAAATTTATTAAATAAATTTAAATCATCACGCGGTTTGTCATTTGTGACAATTAAAGAAATTGCTATTAACTCTGAAGTTTCTAGATAAACAATAATATTACTATTTCTCCAGAACTCGTTACTAGTAGATAAAAACGAAGGTCTATTCCACCATTAAAAGTTGTTTATTATTTTATCGGTAGTTATTCGTCTAGAGATGAGATCAGCGGGATTGATTGTCTTCTGATTTGACATGTCGCCAATGAGAACCCGGATACATTTCTTGTATAGTGGCAATACGATTAGCTATGAAGATTTTATATTTGTTTGGAGTAGATTGACGCCAGTTTAAAACTACGGTTGAATCTGACCAAAGAAAAATTTAATCGCACTCTACTGTTAATGAGTTTTTAACCTTGCGCATAAGTTGCGCAAGTAAGACTCCAGAACATAACTCTAACCTTGGTATTGTCACAGTATGTAAAGATGCAACACGAAATTTAGAGCATAATAAACGTGTTGCTCTATTATTTTGTGAGTTTGTGCATCTTACATACACACACGCACCGTAGGCGATTGAACTGTTGTCGCAAAAGCCATGTAATTGCATTGTGTATTCTGAAATGGGAATTTGGTGGTATTTGTAATATAGTTAAATGCGATAATTGTTTTCTAAAACTAACCCATTGTGAATTAATAGAAGATGGAACGGACTCATCCCAAGAAACCTTAAGTTCCCATAACTTTTGAATTAAATTTTTTCTTGTAATTAGAATGGGTGATAATTAGAATGGGTCAAACAATTGCGACAGCATTGAAAGAATTGATCGTTTTGTAATCGAAGGACCGTTGTTTTGCAATTAAATGTCGTAATAAATTAAATCTGAAATTGAATTCCAAGAAAAACCTAGTGCTTTGGCATTGGAACGTTCACACAAAGGAGCAGTGAAAAACGGCGTATCTGAGTTGTCACTTTTCTCAATTACAACAGAACTGTTTTACAAAAACTTCTGAATTGAAATATTGGCCGAGTTTAAAATTTGAATTAATTCTTGTTTTATTTGTAAGACTTCTTCTACGGTATCTGTCGTAAACAATAAATCGTCCATGTAGAAGGAAGTTTTTATGACTTGCGACGCTTTTGGAAATGTGTGTTTATTTTTATTGGCAAGATATTCTAGACATTTAGTGGCTAAGTAACTGGCAGATGCAATACCATACGTAATAGTATTTAATTGGTATGTTTTAATTGGTTGATTAGGATTGTCCCGCGTCAAAATGCATTGTAATTTCCTTAAATAAAGATGAATTTTAATAATACGATTCTTTCGCAATCTTCTGTAAGTGCTATTTTGTGTTGACAAAAGCGCAAAAATATGGAAAACAAATCATTTTGTAAAACAGGACCAGGACAAATTATTTATCGCGGCAAAAATTTCAAATTAATTTTTTTAGTTGACATATTTTCCGACTATCATGTTTACAAAGTGGAGCTGTATTTAGGGTTTTTTAATGTTACTGCATAAATAATTTTTTTAATTATTTAGAGCTACGTTCTCCAAAATCTCACACCAAGAAGAAAGAAATGTAAGTAATTGTTCTAAAGATGGAATTTGTTTTTAGCTTAAGTTGACTGTAAGCAGTTGGTGTCTACGTCTACCTTTGATGTTATGAGGTATGCTAAGACAGCGGCTTTGAATTTATCATCGGTAACTTAGTAGTTGTCTAATGCACAAAGATGGCGAGTTAGACTGTCTTGAAATTTTCTTAATTTAGGAGCTGACTCCTTCGTTATCTTGACAAACTCAAAAATAGATTCCAAATGCAAAAGAATTATGAGCTTCTTATTATTAAACCTACCATTGAGCATACGCAACGCTGTTTTATAATAACTTGGTAAATTTAAAATATATTCTTTTTTGTTTTTTAACATAAGAGACACTTGTGATATTAATTAAAAATATTCGTCTTCAAATTCTTCATACATAGATATGTTTTCCGCTGTTAACGCGGTTAAAGTTGTTTGGGCAGATAAATCTATATATTCATTTGCCGTGGGTTTGAATTGTTCTAATCTATGCTCTAATTGTTCCCATGCTAATTCACCACGACTTGTTAACATCAATAGAATTAACAAAATCTTTAAACCTGTTTAATTTTACTAATTAAAAATTAAAGTTTTGGAATTACAAGTTGTGTAGTTTTCGTCATTTTTAATATTTGTATAGAATTCTATCAAATAAAATTATCAAATGTATAAAAAATATCGTATCTAAAAGACATTCTAACACTGTAATATAAATTTTGCAAATTTTGGAACACGTGCAAATGTTATGATTGTAATACATATACTAGAAATCTTTATGTTGAAATATACACGTGCAACCAATCTTTACCGACGTTTACTGTAATTTTGTTAATTTATCTTGCATCCCGGTCAAAGGACCAAAATTTATGTATTGAAAATTTGATACTTCGATAGCGTGCTGGTTCAATTTCTTAACTTCTTGTAAAATTGTTTTCATTTATGTAATATTGTTTTGGAATTGAGTTGAAACACACATTTTGATTCTTATATGTCTATATTTCGAATAAATCTTAAACTTACCCTCAACCCTCTCTTTCTAAAGCTGTAAATACGCACAAGCACCACATCTATACGCTTATGATTTATGCGTATCAAAAACAAAAATTATACGAAAACAATTACATTAGTGTTATTTTGTGTTTTTATTAAAAGCACAGTTTCTGTTATTTTACAACACGTTACTATGTACACAGGATTCATTTCAATAAAAATAAAAAACAAATTAGAATGAAAACTAAACCTAATTGTATACGTAATAAGTATGCTACGTTGGTAAGAAGAAATACTCCAAGCAGAAGTTGTAAGTATTAATAAAAACATTGAACTTTATTTTGACGACATTGGAAATAGTAAATACTAATCACTTTATTTTTTTTTACGTAATTCAGTATTAAGACAACAGTTTAGTATTTATGTATTAATTTTTTATCTCAAATCGTGTTGAAAAACTAAAACGGTAATAAGGTAGCGTTAACGCTTATACGATAACGATAAAAATCAAACATAAGTTTTCAATAAAAATTGCCTGACAACAAATGCCTCACAGCTGTAGCTTATTCAAATACTTTAGGTATTGTAGCAGAACCTAAAAATAACGTTGGAAAAGGAAATTATCGACGCATCAGCAATATGAAACTCAAAGCTGAAAGGCTTTAGGCGTATATTCACTTCTATGCGATTAGGTGTGTAGATATACACCATAAAAATATATCGCTTCGCTTTTAGTCAGGTCAGATAGTTACATGCCTCCCGGGTACGTTTTCAATAGAGTATTGAAAGTGTATACGTTTCCATTTACTGTCTATTTAACGATTCAACTTTAGTAGCCATAACAAAACAAAGTTTCTTTTTGGATTGTTCAAATTAACTAATACTAATTTTTTCACGTTGTATTTAAATATAAATTAAATAAAAATATGAAAAAACAAAGCCAATTGAACAAAAAACTAGAGGACATTACATTGGAAAAATGTACTGTTGTATGAATAAGTTAAAGCAATCAACTGTGGAGCAAATACGAGCCTAAAGTGTACTTATGAGATTTTATAATATTTTTCATTTTTATCCAATTATAACCAAACGTTTGTTTATTTTACTGATTACGACAATGCAGTGTATTTTTTCTACTGTAAAATTTGTCAAAGTAATAAATAATTTCACCATTAAAATAAATAAGAAATGCAAAAAACTTTAAATTAATAACTACATTACGTAATATACATATATATTAATGCAAAATACACATATACTCTAAAAAAATAATAAAAGATTCTTTTAATGCTTTTGACAATATAAAACTCTTGCAATAACAAACGCAGACGGTTTTAGCAATTACACAAAAAACAATAGTTTTCTTAGCTATTCTTTCCGACAAATAATACTATAAATTTGTCAGTTTAAATTTATTTAAAATTATACAATTAGTAGTAATTTAATTCTACATGGCGTTCTTGTAGCTAACTTAATCAGCGCTTATAACATTTTTACCACAGTTAATATTCTAAATTATGTTAAAAACCACCTAAAAGAACGTGTATAGTATTTTTTTAAACCAATTTGTTATTTTTTTATAAAATTACTACAAAATGTATCGAGTAATTTGTTTTATGAAAATTTGTTTTCAAATAATTTTTTATAATATTAAGGTAAAATGTAAAAAAAAACTTACACATATTTTATTTTTAACAAATTCAACAACATGTAACGAAATCAAACACATGGAAACAAATTGTAGAATATAACAATATTACAAATATATGTTATTTAATTAATAAAATAATAATTGTAACATTAAATCAGTTATTATAGTTTTATTATTATAGTTTTAGTAATTACGAACTGTAAAGATTACCGTTTTTGTTACTTGCCGATAAATACAGTTAGGATTAACAGGATTGATCTGAGCATGTACAATTGTATTTACAAGACAATGAAGGTTTTACAACCTCTGAATAAACTACGAAATAGCTTTATTCTAAGAATAAAATAAAAAAACGTTTACAAATTATCTTTCGCCCTTTCAGATTTTTACAAATATATAGAATAGGTACCAAGAAAGATTGAAAAATACGTTTTGTACTCTCTAACAAAACATGTAATTTTTAATCCAATATATAATAGTAAGGATCGTTGCATTTTGCGTAATAAAAAGCCTAATTCCGGACTAGCAAAAAAAGATAACAAATATAAAGTATTTGGCAAATTTGGAAAAGAAAGAAAAAATAACAACAGAAAAATACCGCTAAACTTTTGTACAATATACGATTTAATATAATTGCAAATTCTCTCTACCGACATAAGACATCCATGAATTTACAAAATCAAGTAGGAAAGAGTATTCAATCATAATTTATATATGTAATAGTATATAGTAGTAGTAAAGCAATAATTGATGACATTGTAGTAAAAAGAAGAATACTTAAGATTGACAACGATAATTTTTTGGTAGTAGAAAAATTAACGCAACCGTAAAAAAAAGAGGCTACAAGAAAAAATGAAAAAACTAAAGAAAAGAAGCAAACTTAGAAAAATATAAATTAAGAAATGAACAAATAGCGATGCCATAACTGTAGAAAAAAATTGTAAAACACAAAGACAAAAAGAAATAATACAAACAAAAAAATTGTGTAAATTTTAAAAAATCATAATTGTAAAGACAATTAAAAAAATATGTAAAAATCTAAAAAAAATTTCAAACATTTTAAAGACTTCTACTTTGAAAATACGAAGCAACGTACTAAATTAGAGTCTGCATAATTAAGTATACAAAAATGTAAAACTGAATTAAAATAATGTGACAGGCCTCTCGTAAATTCCTTTTTTACCTAAGGGTAAATTTTGTAAATAAACTGTGTACCGGCGCTTTTAAGAATCTATAAAAATGATTTATAATTCCTTCTGTAGAAGTTATATAAACTTTGGGTTAAAATGACCTGTAGGTTAACTGTGACTGTTTTGGTAGTCATTTTAATGTTAATGATAATAAAAGTTAATTAGTTAAACAAAAGAAAATGTATGTACTTTTGATTTATACTTGTTTTCTCTATTTATTGACGTCGTTGACAGTCATTTACACAACTAAAATACATCTATAGAATGTTACTAAAAGTATCAAAAATATTGTCTATTATTACTCGATCACCATTAACTAAAAATAAAACGTATTTCATCAATACATTTATTTTAATTTTTTTAACGGCACAAATACTTAAAGTTAATTCGATAAAACAATGTTTAGTATTTTACACGCATAGAATCGTACTTGAAATAGGTACATATTAATTTACAGATTTTTTGCCTAAATCAGATTTAACAGTTTAAATCATTAGATCGACTTTCTAACTCCGTTTCGGTTATGTCGGGTTTTATAATATTGGGGCCATAATGAATATCTGGTCCAGCACTATTAGCTTTTTTCTTGCTTGATCTCTTTTCAGACTTTTTTCTGTTTTTAAAGGTATTTGTTTTTCTTAAACAAACTTTTTGAAGTGTAGCAAAACAAGGTCCTTTCCGAGCCTGCATGTGCCATCCAGGTCCATTAAGGTGACTTATTTCAGCTGCGTACACCCGTGCTATATAAGAAATTCTTTGCGTGTAATTTACACGTTTGCCTTTAGTACATTTTGCTACCAGCGACATATACCTACAGATACACAATAAAACATTTATAACAACTGTACAAATGCATATGCATAAATATGACTTACTGTTTAGTTTGATTTGTAGTTTCGTTATAAGCTTTCTACTACTCGCGAAGGAAACACTCTTTTTTTGCCTTGACTTTTCAATATGATTTTAACAGCTATTAAAAAAATAGTTAAAGTCCTATCCTTATTATCAAACAATGCAATTCTTTTGTTTCGTTTTGAGGAAATACGTATAAATGACACCTTTAGAAATGTTTCAACAATAATTAATCGTGCAAATTATCTAATAAGTATTTATTTGTTATCAATGGCGGATGACATGTGTTCTAATTTTTTTAATTTTCTTTTATAATTTCTTTCGTTGAATGCGTTCTTTAAAGAGCAAATTTTAAGAAGTATTTATCTCTTAACAATAGCAATTACGTTAGAAATTTTAGTAATAAAACCTACGAAAGTAATAATATTAAAATCATTGACCTAATAAAGTACATAAAGTACTGTAGTTACGTCCACCTTTAATATTGAATTAATGATTTAGATTATATGAAGTTCTTCTCTAAGAGGGGCAATTAAACCACTCAAGATTTTATTATGGCAATGTTTTGTGCACAAGGCGTGCACTTCTTCAGGCCACTGAAATATATTGTTAGTAAACTAACACTTCTTTTTACATAACAACTAATATCATTTTAGGTACAAACAACGTAGAAACTTACACTAAAAGGTTAAAGTGGAGTAGTCCTTAACTCCAAACGACATGAAACTTGTACACAATAATAATTAAAATAATTGTAAATAAACAAATTACATGTGAAAGACAAACAATTGACACGACATGTATAATCAAAATCTCTATTTGCAATGTCAAGGTAGTCAATAAAAGATTAGAACGAAAACTACTAATAGACCTATCTAAAGCTAATATGCAATCTTTGATATTAAATTTTTGTAAACATTACTTAAATTGTTAGTGTCCGTTTTAAAATTAACGTTTACAAAAACAACATTAATTTTAGAGCTTTAATGTTTACTACTAATTTAGTTAACTTTTTATTACTTTCTTATAAAATGAATTATATTTCACACTATAATTTTTTTTTCAAATATTTTGTATTATATTTACACAAAATTTTTGTGTACTTTTAAAATATCAATAAACCGGTATAAAACTTCTTTTATGTTTGATGGCATGCACAGCATAATGTTGTGACATGTGGTCATCGCGTAAGCCCACGTCTTTTTGATCTACATGTTCAAAATTTCAATCGTCTGCAAACATTATGTTCTGCAGTCATGATTTAATATTTATCTTTATTAATTTAGTACATAAAGTTTAAACATAACTATAAGGCTAAATAATTTTTTTACTATAAAATAACACATTTTTAATCTAAAATATTTTTATATGTTATAATTTATGCATAATTGCTATAAAAATAAATATATTTTTTTATTTAGTTAAGTTTGCATTAAATATATATATAAACATAATATACTAATTTTTTGTTAGATTCTTATCAAATCACTAAATTACGCTACATGATCGATGACTTCAGGGCGCTAGGAAACCCTACACGAATTAATTAGTAATTATTTGAATTGTAATTAGGACCATAATTAGATCGGTTTGGTTTAGAAACATAATTTAAAAGTTTATTATGTGTTTCAGTTTATTATATGTCTGCCAAAGTTACTATCTAACAAAAACCATTCAAAAGTTTTAAACTGTATTAAAACAAATAAAAAATTATTTTGAAACTGTATAAATTTTGTTAGGAAACTATCTTGAAACATATATGTAAATACAAAAATAATATTTAAAAATTAATAGTTGTGGGTTTAGAGGTTCTGTTTCGCCAAATAAAAGTGATTTATTCTTATAATGATATAATTTATACTTATTTTAAACAGATGTTCATAAACATAATAATTAAAAGCACATAACATAACATAAGAAAAGCGCGGGTACTTATATATCTACGCAACATAATATAATAATCTCTGTAATTTTACCAACTATTTTACATACAGGGTCTTACGTAACTTATTTTTTACAGCTCGAGCATCCTGACTATAGAATCATCCCGATCCGTGGACTATGAACTTATAACACACAATGTAACTGACTTAATACATAATAAAACAACAGGTTTTTACATAAACATAATAATATAAGTAAGAATTCATAAGTACATAAACAATCATGAGTTGTTAAACTAAACAGTCCAAACTCAAACTAAACATTCTTTTTTAGTAAGTCATAAAGAAGTTTCGAAATAATTGAAAAGTTAGCTATAAACTTTCGGAAGTAAGTAGCTAGACCGACAAAACGATGTACTTCTTTGACATTGGTAGGTAACCTATAATCTACCAAAGGTTTAACGTTGTAAGGATCTAGTGTAATCTCTTGTTCGATTAATTAATGCCCTAAATACGTAATTGAATCGTTCAAAAAGCTACATTCATCTAACTTAAATTCCAAGTTGCTGCAGTCGCTTATCAGGATATTGTCTATATATATATATATATATATATATATATATATATATATATATATATATATAGCAATTTTTCTAAACCTAATCAGTTTATTAAACAAACCGTACATAAAACGTTGGAAAACACTAAGTGAATTTTCAGACTAAAAGGATTCAAACTTATAGGCGTAATGAAGGAAGTGTATTTCCTTTTTTTGTCTACTTTAACATGAAAGAATCCGTTTTTCAAGTCTAAACCTAAATAAAACTTTTTTCCTCTTAATAAATCTATGAGGTGTTTAATAAAACGCGTTGGAAAATGATCACGTATTGTAGCAAAATTCAAATCGCAAGTCAACACAAGGTCTAATGTTTTCGTACTTTTGTAATTATGCTCTGAGCCAAGTAATTGTCAATGATTTCTCGTAATTTCAATTTGTCCCCGTATAAAAGTCTTTTTGGTTTATAATTAATCTGCTTATTACTGTTTAACGTTATATTTATTTTATAGTTATGATCACTATTAGTATTACGTGATAGAACGATTTGCCTCCTTGTAATAAGCTTCAAATTGTCACGATCAAATTAATGGTTCCTTCTTCCAGGAAGAAAAAAACGAAGCAGCTAATTCAGTTAATTGCGACGTTTTGTGTTTGCCATGCACGAAGTGTTTGGGCTTGCATCACTGAGTCACACAAAATACAACAAGCGTCATATCGTGAAATTTCAGTCAATTGTATTACTAACTGAATGTGTTGTCAAATCTGCTGATTGTTGTTGACCTTCTGTCATTATTCGAGTTAAGCAGTTTTTAATTTGATTAAATTACAGTTAACGCATTTAATTGAATGTTCTTGTTTTCTCTCTTCTGAAATTGTTCGGTTAATAAAACAAAGACTTGGTGGACTAGTCTTTCTTTATTCTAAGGATACGTTCTTTATCGTTTGTTATAAACTTTCTGGTAAATAAAATTGCTGCATTATTGCCTGTGACTTCGTCATTTTGTCATTTAACCTGTCAATTAGGTAATCGACTACATCGTCGTCCTTTTGTTGTGCAAATAATTTTCAAAAGTTTTTTTTTTGCTTCACTTTTGGTTTTTAAACTCCTGAAATGCTATTATTCTGTTTAGACTAATTGCAAAAAATGCCATAAAATGTTGTTTACATAAACTTAAGGACAGTGTGATGTCTTCTTCCTTTGAATGGAACCAGTTACTTGCATTTTTCGTTAGTTTACCGATTATTACTAATTTTATAATATCATCTACTGCATTGTACGTCGTTTGTATTAAATTTGCCTTACGCATCCACATTTCTCCGTTTTCACTAATACCATCAAATTCTGATAACAATGATGACAATTATTTGAGTGTTGGTGTTGGAATCGCATTACTAGTATTATTTCGCATATTTACATTCTCATTCAAAATAATTTGCAGTGTATCTCGTAAAATTTTATTCACGTGATGCTTTTGTACGTTGCGGTTTGTTTGCATTTTTTATTTTTGATTTTTTTGTGAATTGCGTAATACCACTTCTAAGCTGTAAGGTTAGAGGTTCTCTTTCCCCAATTAAAAGTGATTTGTTCTTATAATAATATATTTTATACTTGTTTCAATAACGCATAATATAACATAAGAAAAGCACCATTATTTCTACGACAACATAACATACTGATTTCTGCAGTGTTACCAACTATTTTACATACGGGATTCTACGTAACTTATTTTCTACAAAAGTTTTTACGACCAGAGTGTATTCTAAAAAAACGTTTTTCAAGTTTATAACTTATCGTTTTGTTTATCTTATCGATACATTGTAGTTTCTTTAATTCATTTTATTAGTGTGAATTTTGATTTTATTAAATTTTTTAAAATTTTTATTAAGTGTTAAGTTTTAAAATAGATAGTCAATAGTCAAGTTTGATTATAAAAATACAACTTCAGTAATTTGCAAATTTTTGTATCAACACTATTTTAAATAGTGTAACGAAGTATGCGTAGAGTGTGCACGCATAAGAGGTGTGAAGGAAAAAGAACGAGTAGTATGCCCGTCATTACCGTAGTAGTTACTAAGTTAATAATAATAAATAATAAAACAAATAACGTACAAATAATACCACAAAAAAAACACACAAGTTTGAAATCACAATTTCTTTGTGTAAATTTTAACCTTATTCATAAAAGCCTTGTAAGAAGATAAACTTGTATATACACACATCAATGTTTCATTATCAACCTTACTAGATGTAGCATCAATATTTACACTTTAACGACGGTGTTGGATGTGTAATTTTATAACTATTGTCAATGCAGGTACGGTTTATAATACAATATATTTTAAAGGTTTTTATGCTGTCATTACTGTAAAAAATTTTTGTACGTCACATGTGGTTAACGACAAAGAAATTATTTTAATTTAAAGTTGGTTGGAAAAACATATGTATTGTAAATATCAGAACAGATATGCTAATTTTTATTTACATAAATACAGACATTAAGCACTAATATTTTATTTTTACAATTATATAAATTTAAATAATAATTACATAAGTACAATACCGCATTTGTCAGTTTTATTTTTTATTTCATGTTGTGCAACTGTACTATTCATAAAGTGTTTATTTAAAATTACTATGTAGTTTATCAAAATAACAAAATGCATTTTTGATCATTAAAAAAAATAGCAAAATTTAAATTTTTAAACCTAGTAGTTACAGATACTGAAAAGTATAAATAATGCGAGTTTATTTTGCCTTTGATCTTTTTGATATTAATTTCAATCTGGCTTCATAGAAGTAGTAAATCTTTTTCATGTTTTTATTTTTTATTTTATTTTAAATACATACTTTAAAAAGGTCTAAACAATTTAATAATTATTATTTCAAAACTGGTTATTGTTGCGTTTCATAAAATACACGTTTAATAAATTTACAATAAAAATTGTAACATCAGCATTCTGTGTATACCGTTTCTATATAATTACACGTCTACAAATACACGTATATTTTATACATTTTAAACTCTGTTTTATAGATACATACTTTACTAATTTTACACATTTATTTTAATATTTAAATCTTTTAGCATTATCATTTTTTATTTTTCCGTAAATATTGAATAAGATTGTAAAAAAAATTCCGTTTTGTTTATTTTGTATCTAATATATTTTGTAATTTAATCAATTATACAAATAAATCGAAGTTTTTAAAATCATAAAATATTTTTAGCTATTTTCAGTTACTCGTGAATAATTAAGTTTTGATTTTAAGACGATCTTTACGTAATACTATCAAACCGCTGCAGTAACCTTAATCTTTATAGCGTCTGATGTGTTGCATTTCAATCAAATTTCTACTAGATTAACCGTGTCGTGCTAAAAATACTAATGCAGCATATAAGCTGCTGATACTTTGATTTTTAATTATCTACACAAAATAAATTAAGTGCAATTTTTGCTTGCACTTAGATTCATTATTGATTTTTAAATTTTGTTTTTGAGTACGTTAGTATTGTCAAAAATTTTAATAACACAGTAACATATGTATATAATCATTAAAATAGATACAGTTAATGTAAAACTTAAAATTGCACGTTCAAACAAATCATTAGTTACTGTACTAAACATCTTATTAACAGTTTTTTAAAGAAATTGTTCATTATTTGAAATTTTTAATAAAAATATACCGCGAGGTAAAAATTACTTAAATTATCTACTCTTTAGATATAAATTTAAAAATTTCACTCTTTAAATAACGATAATATATCTACGAAAACGCCATCTACACAAGTTTTTAATTGTTAAATGATAAAAAATATGATTTTTTGCAACATTTTTTACTGCAATTAGTATTGCCGTGTTCTACAAAATACATTGCTATAGTACCTCTGAATACAAATATTTTGACAAATTGACCCTACTGTCATATGTAACATGTGATGAAACAATAATATTTATAAATGTTTAATTAAACTTATGGGCCAAAAGTTTAATACATTTCACGCGCTTAATTATCAAATTAATTTCGTTCTGTAAAATGTTAGTTACCCCACGCACATGTAAATAACTATTTTCTCTTGTTACAAGTAGTTGTAGATTTGTTTTAAAAAACGGTTAAATATTATTTTCGTAAGTGTTAATCTGTCATCAGCGTGTCTTGAAATTGTAAAAAAGTTTTACGAAAATGTAACCACCGTTGTGTGTTGTTTTTACTAAATAACAACTACAATGTTACTATATCATGAAGAAGAGCTCTATCATGTTGATACCAAGTATTTATACGTTCCTTTTTGATAATATTACAAAGCACTGATTGTAACACAGATTGTAAAATGTTTTTTAATTTAGATTGCTATTATAAAAAAAGTTACATAAATTCCAAAATAGATTTTGAAACCATGTTCCTACTTTTATTTACGTAAATAATTTAAAACAAAAGCTTTCAATAAACTTTTTGTGCTTCCGTCTGTTTTGATGTATTTTGCAGGCAGCATAATTAAACGGAAATTTAACTTTTTCTATAACTAGAAGTTAAAACTAATAATCCTTAATTTTTTATTTGTCATGTTGTCAGATTGATTAACATACATTTGTGTTATTGTTTAGAATAACACTAAAAATTTTTTTTATGCAAATATAATAAATTTGCTAATATTCTACAATTACTAAAAAATAATAGTTTTATTTTTATATAAATTTAATTGTAATAAACTTATGTAACTGTCAAATTAATTTAAAAAGTAAATAAATTTCGTCATTACAGGTTTTAGCTTTACCAACATATGCTATTAAATTTTATTAAAAATCAATACAATACAAATTTATACTATACAGATTAGCACAAAAAAATTTATTTATCACACGTCCTGAAAGTATTTTGCAAGTATTCGCATTTTGCAAGCTTCGGCTTCACCGCGGCCTACAAATAGGCTCATGCTTGCAGAATAACACTCTCTGGACTAGTGATACAAATAACTATTTTTGCGCAATTGAACTTTATTTCACTGTTTACCAAGTATGTTAAAACAATAAATTATGTTTTCGAGACTAACTCAAAGGTAAGTACCTATACTACCCTTCTAGTAAATTTAATTAATGAATTATTATAATAATTTGTTGAAATAAATCTTAAAAATACAATTATTACAACTGCAAATTACTAAAAACAGTTTATTTTTTAAAACAATAGCAAAAGAAAAAGGTATTAGCACCGTCTGAAAAAATTAAAAAAATAAGTGGATGACTTTTCTTGCTGTTGTAAGTAATTTTTGCAAATTTATTCTTTAAGAAAGCATTTAACATCGATATTCGTCATAAAAATTTGTTGATTTTTACATCAAGTACTTAGCTTATAAGTTTTCTGATGCGTTTAGTTTCTTTTGTCTTTCCACAAAATACTAAAGCAAAAATTTTTTGAATACATTTGATTTTTTTGTGATGCAAATGCTAAAAAATTGTGTAAATGTTTTTGTATCGCTTTGTGAAGTCGTCAGAAATAAGAACGGAACTGCCAACATTCTAAACTTGTTCTATAGTATTGACTTTGTTTTCGAAATAATTTAATTTGTTCATTTTTCTAATTTTTAATGTTCTTGCACCTGTGTTTTTTAAAACTGCAATGGCTGCCGACATTTACAACAGAAATAAACGTTCAACATGCAGCAAAACAGCTGGTTGCTATTTCTAATTGTTCTTCTAAACTACAGATGGGTTCTAATAAAAAACATTGTGTATTATTAAGGATATTTTTAGAACAAAAAAATACCTATATTTACATATTTTCATTTTAACCTACAAAATAAAGTTAGTCTCATAATTTTGCTGATTCTATATTTTTTGTCAACTACATTTTATAATGATCATAATAAACTAATTTTGGCGCTATTAAAATTCCGTACTTATTATTTGTCTCTATAAACATAAATGCTTACAGAATTTTAGAGATTTTGTATAAATATTACAGTAGATCATGTTTTATTATCATGCAAGTTAACAAAACGTGTAAGATAAAACTACACTTACTAAGTGGTTTTATTTAGCTTCGAATAAAGTGTAGTTATAAAATTTACATCATATGTTCATGTTCTTTCGCAGATTATTTACCATAAAGTAGAGGAAAGTCGCCTAATATAGGACCCTTTTTTTAGGTATCAAAAAAAACATACAAAAATTTGTTCTAGCAAACTGTAAATATGGATATATATACTTTATTTTATCCGCTATCAGTTAGATATTGAATAATAATGATTTATTTATTTATAACAATAAATAGATAAACTAAATGCATTTACTGCAAATCCCATATTAGGCAACTAGTGTTCCTATTATGGGGTATAAGTAATATAGCCGCATAAATAGACGTTTATTCAAGTAGTATATATATATGGAAAACAATACCTAGGTACTAAACACAACATATTCTTACCAGTGCCAGTGTTAGTATACCTATCTATAATATTATTTACACAAATCGCAAATATAGTTTCTTTCATTATTTCCAGCACACTCCGAATGGGCCCATTTTAGGCATAGGACACAGCGAATCCATTTTTCGCCAGCAGAATCCTATGAGAAGAGATTATTGCACTCTGCATCATCTTCATCTTCGGTAAATGGTGACTCGCCCCCGTCATCTAAAGTCACTTTCACTTCAGACCCTGATGAGGATGATGAAGAAACTTTCCGTTTTTTTATTCCCTTTTCTTTCCAAGTTATTTTTTTGCTGTGCCGATTTATTCCGACTGCCAACACTGGATGTGATGTTTCTTACGACTTTAAATGATGAAGCAACACTTCTTTTAGCCAAACTGGTTTCCAATTCTTCTTTGTAAGGCGTGCTGGTGACAACTGCAGCTTTGCGGGTAACAATTCGGCGGGTGATACTTTTGGGGAGGTTACATGAAGAGGCTCTTCTATCCCTTCCACCGGTAACGCTAGGATTGGAAGAACTTCGTGTGGAAAAATATCTGCATTTAACGATTCAGCTACAAACTCATCTTCTGTGAAAATATTTCGACTGACAGGAAAAAGGCCTGGTTTTCGGAATCCATTAACCGCCGTAGCTAGAACAGCAGCTCTCATGTAAACATTTCCAAAAAGTTCTCCTACTTGATAAACTGTTATAACACGACCCGGATTTTGTTTCAACCATGTAGTAATCTCTTGAGCATAAAATGTTTTGAACGGAGACATAAAAGCAACATCTAACGGTTGCATTTTATTAGTTAAATGCGGCGGTAAACACACAATATGAACATTATTTTCTTTTGCTACAGTTATGACTTCTAGATTCCTGGTGTGAGTGTAGTGGCTATCTAGGACCAAAACAGCTGTATTATCCTTTGTTGGGTTTGCATGATTGATCAAATGTCTTAACCACTGTACAAATATTTCTTGCTGTATCCAGCCTGATAAGTGGCAAGCATGGGTGGAGCCAGGAGGCATGCCATTCATTAGTTCTAGTTTCATATTTTTCCGTGGGAAAATTATTAACGGAGGTATATACAAACCCGTTGCACTAAAACACATAACGACTGTCATAAGGGATCCTCGTTCTGCAGACGAGAGGGCCGCAACTTGTTTCTTTCCTTTCATTGCAATGACTTTCTGATGCTTATGTTGCACTATCGTAATGCCCGTTTCGTCGCAGTTAAAAATACGACTAGGATCGTTGTTCACTCTCTCTAATAGTGGTTCATAAATATCAAAAAAGCTTGCAACATTTTCTTTAGTAAAAGATTTTACTCGTGCATATGATATACCTTGCGGCGTTCGGAAAGATAATTTAGGATTTCGTTTTAGAAAACCAGCAAGCCATTTTGATCCTGCACATTCTTTATATGTATTGAATGGGCTTTTTATATTATTTCTCTTGCATAAGTCAAAACTTAGTTTACAAATATCTTTTCTTGTAACTCCAAAATAATGTTGTTCTAATTCCAAACAATGCTTCACCAACTCCTTTTCCAATTTTTCTGGCATTACTGGTTTCCTTCCAAGTTTTTCCATGACAATTTCTTCAGGCTCCTTATCAATTTGGACATACCCCTCTAAGGTAGATTGTGGAACTCCAAATGTTCTCGAACTTTTGTTATATCCCATCCGCTTTTCTTTACATGTCTTAATAGCCTCTACCATATTGTGTTTGCTCCACTTTTTTCGTTGACTCGACATCTGAAAATTACATATTGTAACATTTGTCTCCTAATATGGGGTACCTCATATTAAAAATTATATAGTACCCCGAATTAGGCAAATTGTTGTTTCCAAATAAACTTGTGAAATTAAAAAAAAATAAATCAACTGTAACAATTTCAACTTGAGAGGTAAATTTTGGAGTTATTAATGTTTAGAATTAACTAAAATGCATTTATAATACTTACTTTTTATCTATATATTACATTTTTTTGAATACGGAATCTAAATATTCGAAACGATATGCACGCGATTTTAGGTTAAAATAATATGATATAGTAGATGTCTGTAATTAAAGTGTACATGATTGCAGTGTTCGATACAACTGTAATGCAGAGTGTATATTTCCAAATAGGTGGCAGCAATGGATTTCTCAAAATCTTCATACCCCATATTAGGCGGTATCCTCATATTAGGCGACTTTCTTCTATTCGTTTTTAAATAATTTTTGCATATGTTTATTTTATTATATGAAGCTAATGCAACGCCGGTAATAGAAGACGTATCTATTTATATGATTTTTTTATGGTGGTTTCGATGTCTTCCACTTCCAGTTAACTAAAATTTAATCCTTCTTTGAAACCAACTTGTGTTAACCTTCTAAGTACTAACGTAATGTTTTTATAACGTTTTAGTCCAATGCCGTTTACGGGATCAATTTAAGTGGAACGGCTTTGGCGATTGTAGTACCGTATTCGTATACTTATCACACCATACCGCTACAAAAGTCAGTGCCATCATGCGGCAATTTTTGTAAAATTTTGTTACACTGTTTGGTTGCACCTTTTAGTAACAAAATTGTTTATTTTGGCATTTAGAGCATAAATGATCAAATAGCACATTGCTATGGAATAAAGTGGCAGTGACATAAGTTCCGCTACCGATTATAATGACCCGTCGTATAATCCAGATGCAAATAACAGAGAAAGTTGAAATGATAAAGAAGAAATTGAAACAAAAGAAGAAATTTGGATAAGGTACTTTGAGAAAGAAAAAGAGCAAAAGAGAGCTACTCAATTTGACATTAAAATAATTAGAACAGTTTCTACAAAACGTCTTCTTCATGTCACTTTTGAAACTACCAAAAACCCGGTTGTAGTAGAATTGTCAATTGACCATTCATGATGTCACTTCTATACTTAATCGAAATAAATGAAAAATAGTAAAAAATAACTTACACTGCAACGATAACAGTAAAAGTTCTCTGACAAACCCGACAAACTTCTCAAAATTAAACCTTTCGCAAACCATTTAATATAAAATATCCCAAAAAATCAGATGTTGGTGGTAAATAAACAAATATTTTCTTACAAAGGGCATTCAGAACTAAAGCAATATTTACCAAAAACCCCCATAAGTGGGAATACAAAGTACACGTTCTAGCCGGGTCGAGCGGAGCGGTATGTGATATCAAAATATATACAGATCAAATACAGACTTGCTCAGGTCATCCTGACGTTAAATCTTCAGGAAACATTGTGTTGGTATTATGTAAATCTGTTGATCCCGTAAATCATCTACTATTTATAGACAATTGGTTTACGTCAATAAATTGAGCAAGCTATCCAATAATGAAATTTATATTTTACAAACTGTACGTAGTAATCGTTTGCCTAGTTGTCTCTTAGTGTCAGACAGACCCATAAAGTTACAAGGTCGTGGTTTATTTCAAGAAATCGAAAGAAATCGGGCGTCGGAGTGAATCATCCATTGATACTCAGAAAGTCGGAGACGCAACGCAATATATTTTACAAGCAAATATTCGGCATGATTTGGATTTGTTGATTGGGAATGATATTTATGTGTAAACAAAAACACAAATTGTTTCTACGATTTACATTACATGTAGTCTACTTTCCTTGTATTTTTATGAAATAACCAATTATTATTTTGCTTTCTCGTTTTGTTCCTCAGTCTAAGTGCACATTTTGGTCACTTGTCACTTGTCTACCGGGACTCCCAAAATCAATTACAAGCCCTTACGTTAATCTTAAACCCTAAATGACTCATTAACAAGAGTTTAAATCTGGATTTATTACTGCTCAAAATAACTAACTTACTCCCAACAAAATCCAATTTAATTAAATTACTTTACTTTAATCTTATTTCTGAGTGCACAAACAAAACTAGACAACTGCTTCATACACAAGCGTTACATGTTACCTGAAATAGAAAACACAACAACAAAATCCAAAAGAAACACCTAAGGTACCGACTATCTGTATATTGAACACACAAAAGTATAAACAATGTTAAATACAAAAAAGATTTTAATTAGAATAAATTACAAAATTGCGCTTATTGCAATTGCAAAGTTTAATCAATTGGTTTCTTTAAAAGTGGGTCGCAAAATAATTTAACGGCCTTCTAAAGGTAAATAAAAAAACAACCTACTTAATTCAATAAACAATTTCTTGATGGGTGAATAAACACCCCTGAAATAAACGTACGTACAAGTAATTAAATACTTTAAGTACACGCATTTCCTGGAATGCTTGCGTGTAGATTCTTTCCGTCGGCAGCTGTATTTCCGCAAATTGAAATTAAGGTAATTTTTTTTACAAATTTTCTTTTTGACTACTAAATAAATCCAGATTGTTCGCAGTGTTACATTAGTTGTTCAGGTTAATTTCTTATGACTCTCACTATTACTTTAATTGTTCAAACGGTGTACTTATCACAGGACTAAGCAGGGAATCTTGTCTACGGAATTAGAAAGGAATGCGCTTGTCTGTTCTTTTAATTGATTTTCCGCTACAATAGCGTATTGGTTACTCGTATTCGACACAATATCAAATCCATAAAATCCAAGCTTGAATAAACAAAGAGTCAACCAAGCTCCCAAAAATGAATAAAATTTCTTACGACAAACATAAAAATACGATTTAGAACGTAACTAAGATAACTTCAAATAATTTCAATAAACGAACACAATGAATGCATTAATTTTTAAAATGTGACTAATTTTAAATAATTAAAAAATATTGTATCTTGTATTCGTAAATGCATACAAAGGACAGTAAATTAGCGACCAAAACCACGTAAAATAATTTGCTACCCTCACCTTGATATGACAAAACAAAACAAAAATAAATAAAACGTCATAAACTCACAGGTAAACTTATTACATCACGAAAATCACTATAAAAAAACAAACACAGGTTACAATGTGATTTACAAATTACTATAGCAATGGTTTCTAAACTCTTTTAACCCTTTTTTTATAGTCAAAACATAAAATATAAATAAAACATTTTGTTGAAGAAGTATTTATTGAAATTATAACTTTTTTTTTTAAAATACAAAAAAATTTGTTTGTGAGTAGCAACCGGAAATCTTCACGAGTACTAATTTCTAGTTGATTCCTTTTTTTTGTGATGAGGCTCATAACGGCACTTAATCCACGTCCTATCAAATAAGAAACAAAAAAAAAACTATCAACAGCTTTTGTACAATAACCCATAATGCTGGTTGTATCCTTGTTTAAACATTAGTTTCAACTCCTCATTTGTGAAAACTTGCTCCTGTATTAGTAAGAATTCATCTGTATTTGTACTCTCAGTTAGACTACCGGCAAACGGATTTAACATCCAGTCGGGAATATCCAAGTCAAGAATGTCTTTAAATCTTTGGTTAAAGTCCGAATAAAGCGCCGTTAAATGTTGACAATAAACAAACAAACCTTCCTCCCTATATTGCAATTTTAAAAAATTTAAAAACTTGGACCTTCTTTTCTTTACAAATTTTGTTTGTACAGCAAAACTTTAATGAATGTTAGAGAATCAGAAACAACCAAAGCTTAGATACACTAGAAAAATATGTATATTAACAACTATTGATTTTCAGAACGCGTTCAACTCGTTAAACAGATAATAAATTATAGAGTGTCAAGTAAAGAATAAAGTCAAGCAGAGGTGGATGAGCCCCGGTAAAATGTTTAAATATTGGGCCGGTAGAATATAAAAACACAGTCCTATTTTAAAATAGAATTAATATTTTACACGACAGAAAAATTGAAGTCAAGACATTCTGTCTTTGACGATAACATAACGATGGGAGGGTAATTCAAAATTATAATACCTTATCGCATTGTCGGCATCCTGTGTAAGTGAATAAATGATATAGAACAATATCTCAGTTTAGTCATTGAATAAAGAAGTGTTTAGTTCAATACAGCATCTTTACTGGAAATTAGATACTTTTATTTAATAAAACTTGTATAATTTTTTACTTTTTATTTATATAGGATATTAGGTAGTCCTTTTTTCATTTATATAGCCTTGACTGAATTCAGTCAACGTTTATAGTTAGTTAGACAGTAATCAGTATGAATAGTTTTCTGTAATACGTTAAATAATGGTTAAATGTTTTTCAACTAAACTTGTGAAAGTATTTAAATTTACGTGTTATGTGATAAACTTGGTTTTAAAGATAAAGATAATTAATTGGTATTTAGCACTCGTTTTTATTGAAAAAGATTCGTTGAACAATTAATCAGTGTAGTTTGTTTACTGTTTTTTGTGCATTGCGAAAATTTATCCAGCAGTTTTTATATTATTATTATACAAAGAACGATAATTTGGCAAAATGATTTCGTTGAATTCAAAGCGTAACGGGAGTGCAAAAAAACAAATAAACAAGAAAAAACAAAGGTTAACAGAGCAAGCAACAAAATGTGGCAAGTTGGAAAGTTTTTTTAACTCTGTTTCTGATGCAGAGACCAAAGAAGATTACGATGACGACAACACCTCCACTAGAGACGTAAGTACTGCACACTGCACAACGCCATTCGCCCATGTGCTCCCAATAATCTCATTATCAATCTCAAGTAGGTACCATTTATCAGAATTCCGACTAAATTTTGGCTACCACGACGTTTATTTGATTAAAATTGTATTCCTCTCTTTGCTCTCATTAAAAAAAACTCGCGATGGTCGTTGACTTTTGACTGGAATTTTTCTAGGAATAAATCCGAACATCATTTTCCTTTTTATGCGTCATATGTTCTACTTTCCTAACACAATAATTCCAAAAGCAGTCATTCTTGGAATGGTGTGATCACGATTCGGGCTTAAATGCCTTTAGTTTAGATCCTAATCAAGATGACACCAGGTCACCAGTTCATAGAGCTTCTTAACTTCTCAATACCTTCCTAATACCTTAGCAATCGCTACAAGAACTTCCGAAATTGCAAGAACTACTAGATGATATTAATGAAACGCCTGCCAGTCATTCAAGAACATGTCAAGCAGTTCCAGAAGTTTCCAATCCTGATTTCAACACCTACGACTATTTTAAAAGACCAACACCAACTGAGATAAATATTTTCTTTGAAAATCAGCCTCAGGTACCTGAACCAAATTCTGTTAAAAAATTTAGCATAGAAAAAGCTTTCAAGAAAAACAATGGAACAGCCAGAAAATGGTTGACATACAGTGATAAAAAAGAAGCTTTGTTTTGCACTGTGTGTTTAGCGTTAATGAGACAAGTTCATTTATACTCGGTATGTCAGACTGGAATCATACATACCAAAGGATTGAACAACATGAAAAATCTGCTATGCATGGAAAATGTTCTGAATCATATTTTATGCACACACATGACAAAACCATCGGGAAATATTGTTTTCTAGTCAGTTGGATTTAAAAAACAAACAAATCCTGAAAAGACGCCAAGTACTAGATCGAGTGATAAATGTGGTCAAATTAATCGGAAAGAGAGGTCTTAGTTACCGAAGAAATTAAAATGAAGCAGCATATTCCCTACTCGATGAAACCTTGGACCATGGTACGTTTTTGGAAATCATCATGTTGCTGTGCAAATATGATATTGTATTGAAAAAACATGTAGACAGAGTGGCAGCGCAGAGTCAACAAATCCACGATAAAGGTCATAAACATCGAGCCGGTTCTTTTGTAACTCTTCTATCCAAAACGTCAATCAACTCCATAATCATGATCTTGAGCAAAATGTTGAAAAAGCAAATTTCTTTGGAAGTGAATAATGCAAATATGTATTCAATCGAAATCGACACAACCCAAGATATCTTTGTTGAAAATCAGTGTTTTATCATTGTAAGGTAGGTTTATAACTGACGTAAAACTGTTTTAGTTTCATGCTTTCATTTCACTCTTTTATACTTCTTTCCAATTTCCATGTCAATCATTTTTTTTTCTAGGTATGTTCGCGATGATGCAGTTCGTTCTTTTGGTAAATGAATTGCAGAAAAATAACCTGGACATAAAAAGCTGCGTAACAGATTCGACAGATGGTGCAGCCATTATGCAGGGCGAGTACAAAGGTTTAGTAGCAAAGATGAGAAATGAAAATTCCAATCACATTCATATTTGGTGTTATAATCTTATATTGAATTTAGTTCTTACTGATGTCTTGAAGGAACATATCAATTCGGCATATTTCTTTGCTATGCTTAATTCAGTTGCAGTATTCTTTAAAGAATCACACCAGCGAATTGATATTTGGAATTATATTTCCAATGATGTTAAACGCAGAAAGCTTCAAATGATTTAGAAATTACGGTAACCCAGAGTCCAGTTTATATGTAAAGGTTTTAGAGACATTACAAATGATCGAAAGGATAAATCCCGATGTTAGAACAAAAGCTAGTAGCTTGAAAAATAACCTCTTAAGATATGAAAATCTTTTGCTTGCTCATTTTTTTTTAAGAATATTTGAAATTACTGGACCATTACCCAGATATCTGCAGACAAAAAGTCTTGACCTACTTAAATGTAACGGTCTGGTAGAATCATCATTAACTCAGCTAATTGAAATTCAGAGAGATGCAGAAAACACAAAAAAAGCGACGGACACATTTGTAAAATGAGCAAATGAACAGTTTGATGTAAACGAAGAATGCAGTACACTAGAAATTGAACAATCCTTGCCCATTCACAGAAAAAGTCGTGTGAAAAAAATGTATGACGAAAACACAACAGATGAGAGGCCGACTGACCCTTTCGACTGCTTCAAGATTGAAACTTATAAGTTTCTCTTAGATAAAGTGATTGAATCCATGAAACGACGCTTTAAAAAAAAACTAATTTGTGCATAAACCTCTCTTTTTTGGATCTTAATAACTTTGAAAATGTAAAACAGAATTAGATCCTAAATAATGTTCTGGAAGAACTTTCGCAAAAAATTATCCCGTTCAATAATTCAGCAACACACGAGCAATTACAAGAAGAGATCTTTACTTTCGCCAACAACTGGGAAATATTAAAATTGGCCTTATAAGAATCTTATGAATCTAAGCCGAACTTGGACGATTCTGAGGAAAAAAATATTGTGTGCAAAAATTGTCGAAATTGTGCGACCTGTTGCTACAAAATTATTTTGAAATATAATTTATATCAAGAAGCTTATCCTGCGTTGGCAACAGCGTACCAATTCCTTCTGACTTTACCAATTTCACAAGTGGAATGTGAGCGTTCCTTCTCTTTGTTGGAATTTATAAAAAACAGACTGCGAAATAGATTGTCCAATAATAATTTAGAAGCCTTTATGTTGATGAGTACAGAAAAAGCGAATTTGAGTACAATTGATAACGAAAATGTTATTATTGATTTCGCTGAGACGTCTCCACTAATGAAAAAATTGTTGATGTTTTAGATTTTCATTTTTGTTACTAATTTTTTGAGTTTGTTTCTGTAAGTAAGGTTTAGTTCATTTTTGTAGTTTACTTCTTCATTTAATAATAACAATAATAATAATAATAATAATAATAATAATAATAATAATAATAATAATAATAATAATAATAATAATAATAATAATAATAATAATAATAATAATAATAATAATAATAATAATAATAATAATAGTAATCAGAATAATAACAAATTTATTGTGTAAAAAAGAAATTTAAAAAAAATTACACAAACGTATAGGGTTCACGATGAAGTAGGTAGATTTTCAACATTCCAATTTTTCTTATTAATTTTTTAAGCAACTTTCGGAATTTTATACCAATTTACATAATGGATGTCCTTATTTAAATAAAATGAAACTCTTTTTTTCTATTTCGATATTTTTACCAAAGTAACAATATTTGTTACTATTACTGATGAAAAACACTTATTATTATCAACATTAATTATTACCTACTATTAATCTAAAACTTTTTAGCCTGCATCAATATTTTCTTTGGGCCGCTTCCTCTATTTCCCAGGCCGGTTTAGGTTACCCCATCCACCCTTGAAGTCAAGCCATACTTAATTATCTTAATAGAAAACATCTGTTATGAAACATAACTTATGATAAAGTCCTAAATCTCAAATTAACAGAAACAGTAAATACCATTTCATTGAAAACAAATTAAAGAATTAACGTTACAAACGAGAAATTTAATAAGCGTCATTTGGATATAGCATTGGAGGAAGCATTTACCTACTAACATGAAAATTTACAAATACACCTACATGCAAAATACAATACCGTCAAATCTAATTATTCCACAAATAAGTAAGCAGATACAATTGTCATAACTATGCATTACCAGCCAGCAAACACGGAAAATGACTTAAAACAAAAGAATAGAGAAATATTGCAGTCATTAGAAGTACAACCCACCCAGTAAGTATAAAACAGTAGTAGGTACATAATGATAATATAAGATACATTATGAATAATTATAGAATATACCTTGAGTTTAGTCAACTATTATAAAATATCATGTAAATTATAAAAACCAATGCAGGTCTAGCCATAGGATGATAAGAATTTTGATTCACCATTAGAATGCATTATTTGATAGTTAAATAGTGTTTATATTACACATAAAGTTACTTTTACGTAGAACTTAAAACTCAAAGGAAGTATCTATATTTAAACGAGAAATGTTGGTAGCTATGCTTGTTATAACCGAAAGTTGCAATGCGTTGCCATTATTTTCATTTTTAGAACATATTCGATAAGTCTATATTACAAACTTGCAGAATTCTATTATAAATATTTTTCTTTAAAAAGTTAATAAGAACTTGTGACACATTTTGTATATATTACAAAATTAAAGAAAATATTTAGCTGTTCTATTATGTATCTTAAATAATATCTTATAACTATTTTTCTTTTCTTTAATTTTGTTTTATAATTAATTCAATTTATGTTATATTGTAATATTTAGTAAGTACCATAAATTAAATTTCTACAGTTGCACTTTGTTAACATCGAAAAACTGATTGACCATTTAATTACTTGTCGTTTTCAGTTTTCTAGAAAGCTTTCAACTACATATACGTTTCTATTTAACAATGTAAGGAAATTAAGTGCAATGTCTATTCTAGTTTGGATTAATTAGAAAATAATGTGTTTTGCAAAATACATTAAATGAAGGGAGAGATTTACTAGAAAAGCTTAAACAAATATTATTACAGCCACCGTGAACATACTCATGTGAAGCACGCGATTTAGAAGGGTCTCACCTTAATTATAAAGGTTTAAACAAAATGAAGAGAAATTTCGTTTGCTTCTTACTAACCTTACAACATTTAATGCACATATCTTATAGTATCATATGCAATAAAAATTAGTTACAATACAGAAATAATTGGAAACGAAACGTTTAACAAAAGTAAGTTAGTAGTAGTAATTGGCAAATTAAGTCTACTACACTTTATAGACGTTTTTTTTTTAATAAAACGCAAACTAATCTATATGTAAGCAGTAACAACTGCACATTTAAGAAAGTAATACCATTAAGACTAACAAAGCTTTGTTTAAGATAACACCAAATAACAATTAACTCTAATGTATATTTTAAGATACTTAGTGTAAACAATCTTCCTTTCTAATACTTATAAAATAAAATGTATCAACCAATTACATTAACGCAATTATAGTAAAATTTTGCTTATTTTAAGCAGTTACAGCAACTAGACTTTGTATACGCGTAATTAATTTTATAGTACACAATTGCGATTTTAAGATGTTTGTTTACAACATAAATGAGTTTTAAAAAGTTTCTTATAGTTCTTTTCGCAACTAATATAAATTTTATTTTTTTATTTTTTAACATTTTTTTTAATATGTACTATGGCAGAATACACATTATTATAATTTTTTTTTAATTTTAAAGGTACTTTTGTTTTTAAAAAAACGCACTTACATTTTATTCTAAATTGAATAGTGTGTAGTATTGTTGTTATTAGCTTAGTTTAAATATTACTATAAATATTACAAAAATGGCTAAAATTACAACCTTCTATTCTAGATATATCTCGTCTTTAAAACCGTTTACAGGCCGAGCTTCTGTCACAATTTGCTTCAATAAACGCGTTTTGTCTGATAAAACTGCTTCTCAAACATTCGGTATGGAAAAACAAGAATGTCAATGAGTAGTAAAAGAAATTTTAAATATTTTAACGGATTTTTTATTTATCATAGTAATAAAAACACTAGCCAAAATATTAAAGCCTTCAAACAAAATTTTATGATTTGTTTCTAGCATGTGTTTTACTAATGCTTAGTTTTGCATTAATATTTTTTAATAAGAGTTTCTACCGGTGCTTTTACGATAAACGCTACCGAATTAAAAAGAAATAACGTTTTTTACAGAACACAAACTGAGTGACAATGTTGTGTTTTGACAAGATCTTTCAAATTTTTTATATAGAGTACATCAGCGATAAACTTAGAATCTAATACTACTCTTGATTTAGAAAACGTAAACTCTGAAATGGATCGTGACTATTGTTTCTGCTGCAGTCCTTTGCCATTAAAACATTGGATAGATGATTTAAATCTTATTAAAAATTCTGGGATTTACTTAGAAACAACTATGTGCATTAAAAAACTAACCATTATTGTTGATTACTCTAGTATGAAAAATAAAACGGACTGTAGATTAACATGTTTAAATTTATTTGTATTAAACATGCATTGAACATGAGAGTAACAATCTTAATGATAAATTATTACAAATTAAAGGAAAACATTAATCGTTACTGGATTGGTAAAAGAACTCACGAATTTTTGTTCAATGTTTGTTCAATGGTAAAAAAAGTCACGGATTGAATTCACAATGACGGTAATTTCAGGATTTTTATTTATCATTTACAGTTTATTTATTATGCTTAATACTAAATTCATAGAACTGTCAATCATCATTAAACGCATTCACTAAATCTTAGCAATAAATTGTCTTTGCTTCAACATGCTGCCGCCCTTGAAACAATGTGTCTTAATTCGTTTCAAGATCACTTCTTATTAATTTAACAATATTGTATAAAAAGAATTATTTTTACACATAAATATCTTATATTAAACACTACTATAATTATTGTTTATTTGATAGCAAAACACATGCACTTTTATCCGATTTTTGACAACACTATCACTAATTTTTACGGTCACAACCCGATTAATATTGTCACTATCTGGATAAGCTTTTGTGATTTGGTCAAGTGTTCACTTAAGAAGAAGTAAGTTATTCTCCTTACAAATTACCATAGGTTCAAGTTCAATTGAACTTGAATTGGTTTCCTTCCATATTTTTCGGACTTGCAATTTAGCAATGTATTTTGACCATTGTTTCCATAAATATTGTGTTTTTTGTAGTTTTTCAAATCTGGAAGGCTTGTTGTCGTTGATGTTGTACACACTTGGTTTTGATAGCAAAACACATGCACCTTTTTCCATTAAATTTTTTCCAATTAAGAAATGTCTAGGGGTTAAAGGTAACAAGTTATAAGAGTTACTAGATAAAGGACATAAAGATTTGGAACTAAACCATGCTTTAATTTGCGAGCACATAACATCACCGACTATTTTCTTAAAATGATAATTAAAACTTTTAACACTCGATTATCCAAATACTTTTAATATGAGGCGATTTACATAGGATAAAATGCCACAAAATGCTTTCCTCTTGTAGTTGAGTTAAAAATTTGCCAGTCAAAGTTGTAATGAATGTTTGTAGTTCTGCGTGAATTCTTTTGGAAATAGTCGCGTTATCCGAATAAATATTTTTTAATGTACCGCTACAATCCACGAATTTCCTTAAAGTAGCTAACAAGTTCTATATGAATGCTTTTGTTGCAAACTCAACAAAAATCGATCGATCGCGCAATTTAAAATTTAATTTAAATGACAACTCGGCCATTAAATAGTTTAAATCTTGTTAAATTTCTGCCATCTAAAATCTAATAGCGTTCTCTTAGAGTTGCAAGCAATAATTGAAATCCTGCATGCAGCAATCGTGTATGCTCAGAACGTACTAATAAAATTGACAATGGATGATTGCTTGGTAAGAAACAAGATGTTTCTTAAAAAAACTGTTTCAGGATTTATTTATTCTTTCCCCTGGGATTTCCTTTTTTAGCAATAAAAGGTTTTAATTATATTGATTTGCTTTTACTGCTTATACTACTTTGAGTGCCACGGTTTCTTTAAAATTCAAGGTAGCTGTTGCGGTTTGTAAACGTGGTTGTGAAACAGCTAAATAGGAAGTTTAATGTTTCAATTTTGTTTTAGTTTACATTACTCTCGTCGAAAGAATCATAGCATAACTCACACACATGCAACGCTCGGCCGTGCGGCCTCGCGTCGCATTAACGTTCGTTATGCCATTTCTTACTTTCGACTCTTGTTACGTAAACTACTATTGATATTGTATAGTAAACCGAATTAAAAAGTAAAAATAATTATTTTTAGTATAACAATAAAGCGATTAACAAGAAAATGATTTTTAATAGAAGGAAGTGATTAATTAATTAATCGTTCAACATAATTCTCACTTGATGTCTGATTACATTGAAAACTTGCACACGTATTAATAAAATTTCTTCATTAAAAATTACAAAATATATTATAGCTTAAAGAATTAAAAAAACACGCTTTAATGGGAAATCTAACTATAGTCCAAATTTTCTAACTTTGAAAGTCCGTCATAACTGACGTCACTTTTAATGTAAATGCCACTACCAAAGTATCAATTCAACTAATAATTACTAAATTATTATTTTAGTTTTTTTGGTAGAAAAATATAAATATTCTTGACATATTTTCTTTAAATATGGCAAATAAGTAATCTTTTGTATAAAACACGAGTATTTAGAATAAGCAAAGCTATTCAAAATTATAATAACAGTAAATGTTTTATTTGTTAAGTTGGTACCGGTAGCGGAGATGCCGGTTTGAAAGTATCATATTTATTCTCATTCTAACCTCGCTTTTGTGTTATTTAATTTTGTTCATTTCTTGTTATCAATCAGTTCTTTTTAGAACTCTACTACCGTTCTGTTAATAATTACGCGCTGTGTTAATTAAATATGCCCAAAGCACTACAACAACAATCAAAAGAACTTGTAAGTCTTTTGATTAATTATTTCGAACAGGAGAAGAATAACGGGGGACCGCTTTTGCCACTAAATTGTGTTCGTGAGGTAATTATCTATATTGTTTCTTAAAATTGTATTATCTGTTATGTTTTCAATTGCATTAGCGCGTTTGTCAAGCACTACAAATTAGTATGACTACCGTAAGTGGTATATCAGCTGCTGCTAAACGTAATGAAGTGTTAGCCGGTCCTAGCAAACACAGGCAACGACAACAACCAGTACGTAGCATAGATACTTTTACTAGTACAGCAATTAGGAATGCAGTATACAAGATGTATCAAGAAAGTAAGTTTAATTTACTAAAAGAATTTATTTACACTTACTTTCGTTTATAGAACAACATATTACGGTAGCTACTTTATTAAATCACCTCAAACAACACGATATTTACAATGGAAGCAAATCAACGTTATGTAAGATATTACATGATATCGGTTTTTAATGGAAGAAGGATAATCCACGAAGAGGATTAATGGAATTGCCATATGTAGCATTACTTCGTATGAGTTTTTTAAGAGAATACGTTCGTAACCTAAACAATCACTTTTGGGAATTTGTGTATTTAGACGAAACTTGGATTTATGAGAATGGTACAATCACCCGATCATGGCAAGATAATAATGTAAAAAGTGTTAAGAAAATTAAGAGCGAAAGAAAACGGTTTGTACAAACAACCTTTTAATTGTTTTATACTTAATTGCAAATTTGCAGGTATATTATAGTACATGCAGGTAACAAAAATGGTTTTATTCCTGGAGCATCTTTAGTTTTTTCTTCTAATACAAAAAACCCAGATTATCATGGAGAAATGAATCAAAATAATTTTTTACAATGGTTTGAGAACCAGCTGTTAAAAAATCTAAAGAATCCATCTCTTATTATTATGGATAATGCTCGATACCATAGTTCAGTTGAAAAAACTACTCCGACAGCAACATGGAAGAAAGTCGAGATACAGAATTGGCTTACAACTAATGAAATAACATATGACCCAGACTTGTTGAAACCACAACTATTGTCATTAGTGAAAAAGTGAGTTTATTGCAATCCAGTATTTTGTTATTAATAAATAAATTTTAGACATAAACCACCAAAAAAATACATCGCTGATCAGCTGGCCGAAAAATATAAACATAAAGTGCTTCGCCTGCCGCCATATCATTGCATTTTCAACCCTATTGAACACATTTGGGGTATAGCTAAAAATTATTTCAATAGGCATATAGGAAGAGATGGTAACGGTATGAATAATGCAGTTCGTATGTGGCATGAATCGTTAAATTATGTTACACCAGTGATGTGGTCAAATTCAATTAGTCACTGCGAAAAAATTATACAAGACTGGTGGAACCGAGAAGTAGGTTTTGACAAGGAAGATGTTCAACCTTTAATAATAAATTTAAATGACAGCGACGATAGTAGTGAACAAGACTCCGACACTGAGTAGGTTTCTATACATTCTATATTTGAAATCGTTTCTGTGAATATTCATGTTAAAACCAATTGTATAATGAAATCAAATAATTAAAATATGTGTAATTTAACGTTTAATTTCATTTTATCCTGTCGAGTAGGTAATTCCTATGTAAATTTAGAATTATTGTAGTTTTGTTGTAGGTATTTATGTTTAGATGTCGATCGATTAATCAATTCTTCAATTTTTTGTGAAGTACACATAAAGAGAATAATAAGTTATTTATAGAAAAACTAAAAGTTTATTGTAACACTAAAAATGAGGTTACATTTAATCACCTAATTCGTTGACGTTTGCACACAACCACACAACTTAAAAAAAGCTGGCAACCATGTATTCATTTTCATTGATGACGCACTTTCAAACTTATAAGAATTGGACTATATATAAGAATAAGATTGCAACGTACACATTAAGGAAGTGAGAAAAAAAAAATCTTAGACGTTTGTTTTACCGTTCGGCTAGCTTCGGCACAGATCGTGGGTTGGATGATTAGAAAAAAAGTACTATTATATTATAATAAGTTAATGTTCTTTGCGCCACTTTTTCTTACGAATAAGTAATGTACTAAACGTCTAGGCTAGAGAAAAAGCAATCTCAGACCTGCAATCTCCAAAGTACATTAAGAGATAAAACACTTGTTTAAGTAAGAAAATGATAGTTTAGTTTATTAATTTTTTTTGTATTGTTTACTTACGATAACCGATTCTAACGAAAGAAAAAAGAGATAGGAGTCGTATACAAAGTTTTTACTGTTCTTGTGGCTACGCCACTAGTACCGTCATAGTAATTACACAAATACTGAAAATACAAAAACAGCAAATCTAAAGTAGACACTAAAAACAGGTATTTCAATATACCGCTACAATTTACTAACAGTAGTAATATTACAATCCGCCCGTAGCCTTGACGTCAAGTTCGCGAGTCAGATATTTAAATGAAATTTTATTACCCGATATCATTACACAAAACGTCGACGCGTACTTCCAATCTCTTTACATCTATTATAATATTGAAATTTATGAAAATTAAGTAATAATATTGTAAACAGAGCAAAAGATAACAAGTTAACTAAGTGGATATGACATAAGACATTTTCTTATATTTAATGTAATTAATTTGTTACGTTAAACATTATAAAAATTGACGATCAATTCGTAACCTCGAAACAACAAAATCTATAAACAACTTCCCAATCTGCAATTAATAACGCCACTAGACGCAATCAATAAATTATCCATATAAGCCATATTAGCTAAAATACCAAAAAAATAGTTTGCGACTTGCAACAACGGTGACCACGTTTTAATACTAATTCGTTACACCGACTTTCACATACGGAATATTAAGTAAGGATTTACTAACGAAAACGCATTTATAAGCCAGATGTGGATTGGTGACAAAATCTCATTATCCGTGACGTAACTTGACATAACAAAATCAAAAGTAACCGAAAATGTTTTGGAAAATGAACTACAACTTGCGCCATCTGACAGAATAAAACTCAACCAAAGCCCTCGAGGACAGGTATTTATACGTCGGCGGTGTCAAAGTTGCCTATCCGTTAGTCAAAAAGGGATGCAAATTACATTTTCGCCGTTACGCGATTAAGAAGTAAATTAATTTGATTGTAAAAACAGCGTAGGGTGCTGTGTACTATATTTTTACACTAACTCTGAATTTATAAATAGTACTAATAATATAAGATATTTATAACAATTGATATCGGACACCCCACGCTTTTTTTACAATGAAATTCACTTTCTTGTTAATCACTTTATTCTTAAACTAAAAATAATTTTTTACTTTTTAGTTTGATTTACCGCTAAAAGGTGTTTTTAGTTTTTTTTTTAAATATAATTTATTAATTAGTAATTGCTAACTACGTTTAGTTGCCTACACAATTAAATTCCAGGTCCGCACTAAAAATTCTTATTCATTAATGGCATTTATACTTCTTAAAATCTGTCAGTTAGTTATTAATTTTGATTAGTGGCGTTTTGTACAGGATTCTAAAGGTTTTTTTAAATATTTAGAGTTAATTAATGAATATTTGAAGGGCTTTTAACCTCTTATTGTTTTTGTTTAAATTAATCTGTTTAGCTTGTAAGCTTTTGATATTTGAATTTTATTTTAATTTTTGTTTTTGTATGTATATATTTAGGTTTTTGAGTATTGCTTTTTATTCTATTTTAATTCTACGTTTGTTTATTTATTTTTCTTCTTCAATTACATTTTATGGTTAAGGTTTTAAGTCACTGGCGCCCTATTTATCGTTTGTATCGTTCATTTACGTTATCTAAACAGGTAAACAACAAAAAAAAATATTTCTCTAAAAGCCGAAACAATTATAGTGTGATTATCTGCACCCGACTTTTAAGCCTTTAGAAATGAACCAGATAAATATTTAAAGAGCTACAGAAAGCCAAAAAAAATATATCAATGTTAAAAATTTATGTTTTTAACAATGAAATTTATGAGAAATCACATATTTTATTTTATTTCACAAAAAAATCAGATTATAATGCAAGTGGTATCAACTAGAAGAAAAAAAATTGAACATTTTAGTAACCTTTAAATCGAGCTTTCTAGCATGTAATTTATAAATAGTAATTAACAAGTAATCTAAAAAAATACTTTTTATTTCCTAGTTAATTACATGTGACAATACGGTAAAAAAGGGATCTATCACAATAAATAGTTTGTTTATATGTGTATTTCTTACTGCACTGTTCATAATACTTCGAATAAATAGACCGTCAGCTACAATGGCGCGTTAATGTTGTTAAACCTATTCGATTGTCTACTAGTAATGTTGCCAATGTTCTTCTAAAAGACTGGTTTTTTGTTGTATTTGGTAGTTTTAAATGCGCAGCAATTGTATGAGGAATTCCGCCAATTTTGTAAATTTCTATAACATTTGTAGTACATTTTCTGGTTATAAATTTAAAAAAAAATTACGATCATTAATTTTTTCTAGACGCAACAAGGTATTGAAACGTCCGAGAAATTACTTGCAAATGCAAGAACCTTCTAGAACTGTTATCTAGTTTCTAGAAGATATAGCGAAAAGTGAGGAACGATCGAGAAGAATTCGCCGATGTCTATAAAAGCCGAAGATGGAAATCGTAGGTCAGTTATTGCTGGAATGCGAATGTGTTAAGAAGATTATCAAGTGAAAATAAATCGTTAACACGTGTTTGTCTACATAAATAAATCGAGAATAATTCGTGTATGTGATAATTAGTGTAAACAAGAGTGATATCCGAGGACGTTATCTTATCTTAAGTGTTATACAACGGTATACATAAATTGTAGTGTAAGTGTTTTTATTATTAGAATTTATTAGTTCGGTTAATTTAAAAGTGTACATATTTCTATAATAAGTAAACGTAGTTTTAGTCGTTATTTATAAATTAGTTTTTAATAAATTAATACGTTACAAATTGGTGTCAGGTGTTCGGTTTTAAACCCGTGGAAATCGTGTAAATAGATAAAGCTGTTCGCGATTTTTATTAGTGTAAATACCATTAAGTAATTTATTATCGCTCGAGATACGATACGCGTGTTTGTTTATAAAGTAGTGTATTTAAAAACTTTATATTCGTGTTATATTTAAATTTATGCCGGTGACGCGTTTGCAAAAAGAGAAAATGGATTCAAAAATATTTGAAATTCTTGAATCGATGAATAAGAATATGGAAGAAAATAATAGGAAAATGGGCGAAAATTCGCAGAAAATCGAAGCAAAACTGTCCGAAAATTCTAGAAAAATGGAAGAAAAGTTTTACGAAAATTCGCAGAAAATGGAAGAAAACTCTCAGAAAATTGAAGAAAAATTATTTGAAAATACCCAGAAAATAGAAGAAAAAGTTGATGGAAAATTCTAGACGATTAAAAGAAGAAATACAAACGAGCATAGAAAATCAAATCAAAATTGTGCAAGAGGAAACTCAAGCAGATATGTTAAATTTAAAAGAAGAAATTTGCGAATCTGTGAATGACAAAATAGAAGAAGTAGAAGACAAATTAGAACAAAAATTGAGAAAAAGAATACAACTGCTTGAAGAGAGAATGAACCAAATGAATTGTCACGGGGAAGGAAGCGTCACGAGTGAAGATTTAATAATGGACCATCGAGAAGAAAACACTCATAAGTTCAAAGTTGTACCTCCGAATTTTGATGGTAAAGTTCCATGGTCAACCTACTACAAGCAGTTTGAAGCCGCAGCTACTGCTAATGGTTGGAGCAACAAGCAGAAAGCGAGGTCTTTAATCGTGTCCTTACGTGGAGAAGCGCTGGGAATTTTACAAACTGTTCCGGACCATCTGCAAGAAAATTACGAACTCTTAATATCACGATTAGAAATGAGATATGGGGATGCTCATCTTCAACAAGTATACCAAGCTCAAATTAAAAGTCGGGTTCAGAAAGCTGCCGAAAGTCTTCAAGAGTTTGAGGCTGACATCGCTAGATTAACACGGCTTGCGTATCCTACAGCACCGGATACCTTCCTGGAGCAGTTAGCTATTCAAACTTTCGTAGATGGCCTCCGAGACAGCGAAACACAGCAGACCCTCCGGTTAGCTCGACCGAAGACGTTGGATGACGCTTTGGTGCATGCTTTGGAGTTTGAAGCAGCAAAACAAGCATCGCAACAAGGTGGTCATAGACTCTGCTGTGCTACAGAAGTACCCGCGCAGACACTGGAAAGCATCGAGGAGATAGCGCGACGAATACTTCGGGAAAGAGGAGTGACAGCTTTGAACTGCGATGAAATAGGCCATGTACGACGGCATCGTACCAAACCTAAGAAGAGGACTAGAAGAGCCCTCGAAAATTTGGAACGAGGCGAGCGAAAGAAACAAAAAGTAATCACATCTAGTCAAACTCCGGAGGTTACAATCCAAATGGCATCGCCTAGAGAGCAATTGCATAGCATTTATCTCGATGGCAAGATCAATGGGAGAAGCGTCCAGTTACTGGTTGACACGGGAGCGACGAAGACCATCATTCGTCCTGACATCTTATTGGAAAACGAGAAGACATCACCAGTAACAGTACGACTTCGAACAGCGACGGGCGACAAAATACCTACTCACGGACAAGTCAAAGTAACCATTGGTTTGGGAAATGGAGTACTCGACCATCAAGTACTGGTAGCCGACATCACGGAAGAAGTTATCCTGGGAATGGACGTGATAAAGAAGTATGGGTTCCATTTGGATATGAAGAACGATGTCCTGAAGATGGACAATGAAGAAATTCCTTTTCATTCGTCAGAGAAGGCAGCCGTGCGAGTCTTATTGAGTGAAGACGTGACTCTGCCTGCAAGGACTGAAAGTGTGGTGATGGCACGCTTGGATGGAAGTCTCCGGGAAGGTTACATACGCGCGATTGAACCAATGGAGGGCGGCTTAGTTGAAAAGGGACTACTCGTTGGCAGAACTTTAGTACGAGTAAAGAAGACGATGCCAGTAAGGATCTTAAACATCAACTCAGATCCTGTGATGGTAGGCCAATGCACGCCAGTATCACAAATTGTGAGATGCGTGAAGTCGAACGAAGATACGTCGCTGAAGAAGTGTCCACAACATCTATTGGACATTCTTACCACCAAATGCGAAAACCTCAGCCAAGACCAGCTGGCTAAAGTTAAAGTGTTGATCCAAGAGTACCAAGATGTGTTCGCGCTGGAGAGTGGCTCCAAAGGAAGAACTAACGTGGTGAAACATAAAATTAATAAAGGAGACGCTCGGCCGATGCGACAACATCCACGCAGACTTCCTTTGGCGAAAAGAGAAGAAGCCGAACAAATAATTACGGATATGGAGAGAGAAGGCGTGATTGAACCTTCAAGTAGTCCATGGGCATCCCCAGTGGTACTCGTGAAGAAGAAGGATGGATCAACGAGGTTTTGCGTAGACTACAGGCAGCTAAACGACGTGACCAAAAAGGACAGCTACCCTTTACCCAGAATTGACGATACGCTAGACACCCTGTCAGGATCCCAGTGGTTTTCTACGTTAGATTTAAAGAGTGGATACTGGCAGGTAGAATTAGAACCCAAGGATCGTGAAAAAACGGCTTTTACGATCGGAACTGGTTTGTGGCAGTTCACCGTAATGCCCTTCGGCCTGTGTAACGCTCCTGCAACGTTCGAGCGTTTGATGGAGACCATCTTGCGCGGATTGTCTTGGAAGACGTGTTTGGTTTACCTGGACGACGTGATCGTGGTTGGAAGGTCGTTTGAAGAGCACTTGAACAACTTGAAGGAAGTGTTCCAGAGATTACGTGGGGCTAACCTCAAACTGAGCCCAAAGAAGTGCCACGTATTTAAGAAGGAAGTCCAATACCTTGGCCACGTCGTATCTAGAGATGGAGTAAGGGCTGACCCAGACAAAATCCGAGCAGTGCAAGCATGGCCAAGACCGATCGACAAACATCAGGTCCGAAGTTTCCTTGGGTTGTGCACTTATTATAGAAGATTTGTACCCGGATTTGCCAATATTGCCAAACCATTGACAAAATTAACCGAAGAAAAAGCAGAATTTAGATGGAATGAAGACTGTGAAAATTCTTTTAATCAACTAAAACAGACCCTAGTCACTTCGCCGATTTTGAGTTATCCACGAGAAGATGGAAAGTTTGTTTTGGATACCGACGCAAGCAATATGGCCATAGGCGCGGTCCTTTCGCAGGTTCAAGATGGACAAGAAAAAGTTATCGCGTACTTTAGCAAGGTTTTGTCCAGGCCAGAAAGGAATTATTGCGTGACTAGGAGGGAGTTGTTAGCAGTCGTTAAGTCCATCGAACATTTCTACAAGTATTTGTATGGACGAAAATTTTTACTGAGAACAGATCGCGCCGCTTTAAAATGGCTACTGCAGTTCCGTAACCCAGAAGGACAAGTGGCAAGATGGATCGAGAGACTGCAAGAGTATGACTACGACACAGAACACCGTGCCGGAAACAGTCATCGGAACGCTGATGCCTTGTCTAGAAGACCATGTCCGGCGGACTGCAGCCATTGTTCGCGACTGGAAGAAAAAGTCGAATGCCTCCGGAGAACTGCTATGGTTGATGATGAGTGGGAACCTGAGCAGTTACGTCGCGAACAAGAAGACGATCCTGAAATAAGACTACTCCTGGACTGGAAAGAAAACGGCCGACGACCAACCTGGGAAGAAGTGAGTGCTTTGGGCAAAAATATCAAAGCGTACTGGGCGCAGTGGGACTCCTTGATAGTAGAAGACGGTCTTCTTAAGCGATCCCTAGAAAATGCCGAGGGCACGGGAAACAGACTACAGCTGGTAGTGCCGAAGAGCAGGGTGACCGAAGTGTTGAAGCTTCTCCACGATGGGACATCAGGAGGACACTTTGGCATTAAGAAGACGTTGGGTAAAGTGCGAGAACGATTCTACTGGATGAACTGCAAAGAGGACGTCATGAAATGGTGCCGTAAATGCATAGTCTGCGCTTCAGGAAATGGTCCAGCGAGAAAGCGCAAAGCACCCATGAAACAATACAACGTAGGAAGCCCTTTGGAAAGAGTAGCGATTGACATCGCAGGGCCGTTCCCAGAATCCGATTCGGGAAATAAATACATCTTGGTGGCGATGGATTATTTCACGAAATGGACGGAGGCTTACGCCATACCCAATCAGGAAGCAGCTACAGTCGCAGACGTATTAGTAAAGGAGTTTTTCTGCCGGTTTGGAGTTCCGTTGGAATTACACTCCGATCAAGGCCGCAATTTTGAGTCTGGGCTGTTTCAAGAAGTTTGCCGACTGTTAGGAATTAAAAAGACTAGGACAACGCCTCTCCATCCTCAGTCTGATGGCATGGTTGAACGGATGAATCGAACAATGGGCAAGTACTTAGCCAAGGTAGTGTCCGAACATCAAAGAGACTGGGATCAGTACTTGCACCTCTTCTTAATGGCGTACCGATCATCCGTTCACGAAAGCACAGGCCAAACACCATCCTGTGTCATGCTCGGTCGTGAGATAAGATTACCATGCAATCTTCAATTTGGACGAAGACCGGAAGAAGAAGTCGCTGGAGAAGATTACGTCAGCAAGCTGGCAAAGAGGCTAGACGAAGTACATGAAGAGGTTCGTAAAAACACACAAATTGCCAGCGACAGGATGAAAACAAGATATGACGTCAAGGCGCAAAATGGTGGGTTTGAACCTGGCGATATGGTCTGGTTGTATAACCCTCAAAGGAGACGTGGTTTGTCGCCGAAGCTGCAAAGGCAATGGGAGGGCCCCTATGAAGTCGTGCAGCGTATTAACGACGTTATATACCGCATCCGAAAACCGCCCAGAGGCAAGCCAAAAGTGGTCCACGTCGATCGTCTAGCCCCGTTTGCTGGCGATAACCACAATCCGCAAGTTCAGGTCCGAACCAGAGTAATAAGTAGCAGAACCAGGAATCCAATCGAAGAAATGGAGTTCGAAAAGTTTATGAACTTATACGGAGGTTCTGGAAAAGCTAGGTTCGGAGTTACCACCGAGGAACAACAAGACCTGTTCCAGACACAAAAGATTACGCCATCGCACATTGCGTGAGCGAGGAGCTTGACATGTCCAAAGGGGTTGCAGTCGTGTTTAAAAAGAAGTTTGGACAGCTAGATGAATTACGAAGACAGCAACCGGCAGTCGGAAAGGTTTTAGGACTACGTGGTGACGGACGCTTCGTTTTCTATCTGGTCACCAAGAAATACTCACGTGTCAAGCCGTTATACAAAGATCTGTGGCGAACATTATGGAGTCTCAAGAGACAAATGGAGTTCCATCATGTTAAGAAATTGGCAGTACCCAAGCTTGGTTGTGGCTTAGACCAATTGAATTGGAGGACAGTTCGAAACATGTTGGAGGTCGTCTTCCGAGGAACAGGCGTTCAAGTGTTGGTCTGTAGTTACCAACCGAGGAGAGTATTGGGTCAGGAAAAGTCCATTGACTGTTACTTTTATGGTCAAGGAAGTTGCCGAAATGGAGGAAGCTGCCGCTATCGCCACGATCCCTTATACCGGTGTCGCATCCAGTCTCCTGTTCTGGGACAGAACAGTCCTAAGAAGGGGGCAGTGAAACGTCCGAGAAATTACTTGCAAATGCAAGAACCTTCTAGAACTGTTATCTAGTTTCTAGAAGATATAGCGAAAAGTGAGGAACGATCGAGAAGAATTCGCCGATGTCTATAAAAGCCGAAGATGGAAATCGTAGGTCAGTTATTGCTGGAATGCGAATGTGTTAAGAAGATTATCAAGTGAAAATAAATCGTTAACACGTGTTTGTCTACATAAATAAATCGAGAATAATCGTGTATGTGATAATTAGTGTAAACAAGAGTGATATCCGAGGACGTTATCTTATCTTAAGTGTTATACAACGGTATACATAAATTGTAGTGTAAGTGTTTTTATTATTAGAATTTATTAGTTCGGTTAATTTAAAAGTGTACATATTTCTATAATAAGTAAACGTAGTTTTAGTCGTTATTTATAAATTAGTTTTTAATAAATTAATACGTTACAGTATATATTCTAAATGTATTTATTTTTCCCAAAATAGTAAATAATTTGATTATATTAATTTTGCTGTCAAGAATGTTTAGATGAAAAGCAGTTTCTAAATCGTCTATATCATTTATTTTCGTTTTCATTAATTTATTACACAGCTAATGTTTAAGCAATATAATGTAAATGTATTACAACAATGTTAATATCAAGAATTTAAGTAGTACGTTAAATCTTAAATATACTATTGTCATCGACTTGCATTATGAAATTATCAAACTGTTCTTGTGTAAATATTCTTGACATTTTAGGAGCATATCCTTTCATTTCGTTCTTTTTTTTAGAAAAGCACGTAATTTCATAAACTTGCTTATATCTGTACCAAGTTTAGTATTTAATATTGATTTGATCATAGAGTGTGACTACGACAATAACACTTTTTGTGTGTATCGCACAAATTTTTCAAACCAGTTTTGAATTTTGTTCAAATATAGTTCGTATATTTTACGCAATTTTGGCAGACAATCATTGATAGCATACAACACGGTTTCTACAACCTCCAGTACGTTCCCGCATTAAATTCTGGTAAAATCATTCTAACAAATTGAAATTTAAATGTACTTGTAATTTTGTAAAAAGAAATTCATATTCAACACAACTCAACCAGCGTAAACAAATTGACATTATTTTTTTTATTTTGCAACGGATATCGCTTTATATCTGACTGTAAACTATATCCTAAGCAAATGTGTAATGCTATATTTTCCTTCTCGATCCTTGTTCCTTTTCTTTGAAATTTTAAGGTAGTAACTGTTAGTAATTAAACCATTCTGCCAAATTTGGTCACAAGATTTTTACCTTTTCTTGGTGTTGCAATTTCAACGTTACAGAGTATATTTTGTTATTAATTAATCTTTAACAAAAAACTAGATTTGGTTTAAGTGTATAAATAATAGTTATTTAATAAACAAGGTTTTTAATGATAGCTTAACAAATAATTATTTTCGGGTTTTGAACCGCGTTCCATATTTACACTTTTCACAAAATTTATAGAACAAGCCTTTATATTACGCCGTTCGGGTCAGTGGTTCGTGACGGTTTCGATTCATTAGTTTTCTGGAACATGTTTTTCCATATTGGCGCTAGATCGATTCCATTATCCCTATTAAAATTGTCGTACTTCTGGATTTCAATGGCTTTCTTATATAGTCTAGCCAGAAGTTTTGGGATTTAGCCAACATTGTTGCCTCTTCAAATTTTATTGTGTGACCGGTGTCTAAAAAGTGTTCCGCAACAGCCCTAGAAGCGGGTCATTAAATTATGTTTTAAAAACACTAAAATTTTGTCAAATGTTTTAAATTACTATCAGCGAAAAGTTAAGAAATTTAGTGAGATTATTAAAAATCCTTTTAATATTAACTGAGATTCTAGTTTTGCATTGCCCGAGATTTGAAAATCAGTTTTATTGATCCGAGGCCAGTCTATAAAAGCGAAACTTTACGGCGCAATCAGTTTGTTCCTGACTCTGAAAGTGTCTACTGTGAAGTGTGACGAAAGCTCAACTTGTGTATTAACGACAACACAGACATTATGTAGTAGTAAATGACAACAAAGATTCTTTGATTTTCTAAACACTTGAATACAACACTGAAAAATAAATCAAATTATTGTATCATGTAATAAATATTTTACATTTTTGAACAGACGATAAGAGAAGGTTTTACAGCTATGTTGTACTGTAGCAAAATAATAGAAAAAAAAATTAATTTAAGTTACTTTTATAGTCAGTAAACGTTCTAATTAATTTAAAAGTAAACAACATTTTCATATTAAAAAAGAGCCAATTTTTCTAAAAATATATACTTCGTCCCCTGACATTAAATTTGTTAAGTTTTTGATTTATGTAATGTTTTTTTTTAATTTGTTAACTAACAGTTAACTAACAGTAAACTCACCGCCGTTGTAGCTATTTACAGTTATCTTTGTTACATAGTAATATTACACTATGAGATGGCTCTGCCATCAAACAATTATTTATCGTTACCTTCGTTATACTAAAATATAAAGCTATAAGGTTGTTAATGCAATTATGGGAATTACATTAGAGTGTATCTCCTACTGCTGAAGAGCCTCAAAAGGGCGAAACGACCGGCCGTCCAGTAGTTCACTCTGGTAACATTTGCACAATTGCATTGACATTGCTTTATTTTATCTCGCAGAATTATTCAAAGCTATTTTGAATTTCGCGGGTAATAAATCAATTTCAACGTGTTACCGCCGTTAAATTTACAGTTATCTTTGTTACTTTCTAAAAATACACTATGAGATGGCTTTGCTATCAAACACTTATTAATAGTTTTTGATACTGTATTTTAAAGTATAAAAATATGACACAGTTTGAACAATAGAAAAATTAATTTTTATAGCAGCAAAAATATGTCTACATAATGTTTTTTTTATACTTATTGAGTTTCAGTACAAAATGTTGTAAAAAAATAATAAATAATTCATACAAATAAACATTTGTGTAAATTTATTTTAGTATTAGTTATTTTTGCATACGATTAATTTTAATTTAATTTAAAATAAAGTAAACACGTGAATATTTTTCTGCATATTAAACAAAATGTTAATGTAATTGTCTAGATTAATTTTTTTTCTTGCAGTAAATGTACATATATATTTAAAACTCTTATAAAGTTAAAGATAAAATTAGTAACGATATTGTACTTTTGGGAATCATTTAGATGTAAGGACAATAGATCACTACATTAACCGTGTATAAAATTCACTGGTTACGTATAAACCACATAAGATTCATACATACTTTGTATGTTATTAATGTTTAACTTTGTACGAGCATAAAGGTAAAAGAGAAATGAAATTTGAACAAAGTTTATTACTTTATGTCGGCTATAAATTTACGTATAATCGTTATTACTTAACATGTAATATAAAAATACGTAAGTTTAATTTTGAAAATCAAATAATTTTTCATATTATGTTTATTATGAGTGTATTTGTGAAATTTTTATTGTGGCTACAGTTAAGTAAATATTCTAATATAAAATACTTTTAATAACCCAACTACACGTTTTTTAATTACTTAAGTTTAAAAATGTTGTTAACGTTTTAATGTTTTTAATATTTTCTAAATCTCACTCTAAAGTCTTTTAATAAATGGTACGGTTTCTTTATCCTCCTTATTTAAACTTTAAGTAGCACTATTAGAATCTTCTTTCAAGGAGGAGCATAAAAAAACTGCTCAGTTTTTCTTTGAAGCGACGTTTCGTGCACTAGATGTGCACTTCATCAGGCCACTGCAATTTATTAGCGTAAGTACAACAACTATCTAGTTTAATAAGTTAGTAGTAACTAAATTACAGATGTAACCAGAAAAACAATAACCGTAAGAACTTACGTAGAAACAATTGAGCAATTACTCCGAAGTTTTCGACAAACATGAAACACATCTTAAACTTAATTGACAAAAATGTGATTAATAAAAGTCAATGATTAAAAACAATAAATAAGTATAAATAATAAATAATAAATGACAATACAATTCAACATAGGGAACAAACACTATGATCTGTATAATCAAACATTATATCAAGGTAACCTGATAATCAAAATAGCCTAAAATTGAAAATAACCGCGAAACACACTTAATAATTTTTCGTAATTTTAGAAATTAAATTATTATAAATATTACTTAAATTATTAGTGTCTGTATTGAAATTAATATTATTTTTGTATACGTTGATAAAGATCATTTCAGAGACTAATCTTTTCTTGTAATTATTTTCCACATCTAAAATAATAGGGTTGTTAAAATCGAAATTATGTCCTGTATCGATGTGATGTACAGATAACGCTGTTTCTCCTTTTTTAGTTTTACAGTCGTATTTATGGTTGTTAATACGATTTTTAACTTTTTGTTTCGTTTGTCCAATGTAGCAACCTTGACAACCCATACATTCTAATTTATATACTACATTGTGTTTTCAATTATGTCAATTTTATCTTTCGTTCTGCTGTAAAACATGTTGTAAATAGTATTAGTGTTATACATTATTATTTTGATGTTATCTGTTTTTAAGATCGGAATTAATCTTTTTGTTAGGTTTGGGACATTTATGATTTTTGTGTACATAATATTATTAGTGTTAGAGTTAGCTTTAAGATTAGTCGTAGTTAGATTTACAGATGGTGAAGTATTAGTAGCTGTGTTAGTGTATGTTAATAATTTATTTACTATATTCTTAGGATAGTTATTATTTTTTATTATCTGCTTTAAAATGCTAAAATTTTTTGCATAAAATTGTGAACTACTTAAAACTAACATTTTATTTTTCATAGCCTTGATGATATTAACCTTTTGATGATGTGGGTGCTTGGATAAATAATTGATAGTTCTGTTCGAGGCTACAGGTTTAGTGTACCAATCACTAAGTAAAGTATTAGTAATAATGTCTTTACTAAGCCTAACATCTAAGAAAGGTAAAGAACCATTCTCTTCTATTTCATACATAAATTTTAGATGTAGATTATAGTCATTAAACGTGTTAAGAGTGTATTGAATCTCTGCTTCAGGTATACATGTAATAATGTCATCAACGTAACAAAATAAAAATGACGGCATAAATGTTAAATTGTTTTTTACATATTTAAGTAAATCATGCATAACCAGGTTAGCTAATATAGACGACGCAGGGTTACCCATGGCAGTGCCAAATGTTTGAGTATACATTACATCCTCAAATATAAAATAACTCGAATCAAAAAGAAACTCCGTGAGTCGGACAACATCAACTAAATCTAAAGTAGTATGGCTTTTTAGATCTATCCAATACTTTTTTATAAGTTTAACCACCAGTTTTTTAGATATATTAGTAAATAAAGAAGTGACATCAAATGAAAAAATCTTATAATTTGATGGTATTATTATATTTTTAGTTTTTTCTATCAATTCAAAGGAGTTTTTTATATTATGTTCAAATAAGTAAGATATATTCTGTATTATATTAGAAATGTACTTAGACAATTCGTATGTAGGAGCTCCTATACATGAAACAATAGGTTTTATCGGATGTTCATTTTTATGGGTTTTAATTAGGCCATACATCTTAGGAGGTGTACTCGTATACGTGATAAGTTTTTTGTAAGTGACAAAATCAATGTGTCCATTATCGTATAATTGTTTGCTCATTTTGTTATTTTTGTTTTGGAATTTAGTTGTAAGATCTATTTGAAATTGTAATGATATTATGTAATTGTCTAATTAATTTCAAACACAATTGTATTTCGTCATTACAGGATTTAGTTTAGTTTTGTCAACACATGTTATTAAATTTTATTAAAAACTAATATTTAAATAACTGATTTTAATTAATTTATACTATAAAAGTCAGCACAGAAAATGTTGTGTATCACACGTCCTAAAAGTATTTTGCGAGTATTTGCTTTTTGTAGGCTACGGCTTCACTTCGGCCTACAAATATGCTCATGCTCGCAAAATAGCACTTTCTGAACTAGTGATACAAATAACTATTGTAATTTATTTGTTTCTTATTTTTTTAAGGATTAATAGATTTTTTTATGTTTGTATATCCTTTTTTTATGTTGTCTTTGATAATTAGTTTTTTAGGTGCAGTGTGGTTTTTTTTATATTAATATTGCAATATTTGTATTTTTTGTTATTAACGTTAGTAAACAGAATATGCTAAATCTTGTACAATTTAGTTAAGCAATTTAAACACAAAAAAATTGTTATAATAGAATATATACTACTTTTATCATAATTTTCTATTCTAGATAAATAAATGTAAAATTGTTGATAAACCAAGCTTTTGTCATATGTTGCAGTCACCATCTCGAGAACCTGAAATAGATTGATTAATTGCGTTCTAATTGCTTTTATAGACCAGTTTCTGCTTGATAAACTAATTTTTAAGCATCATATAAAAAAACTTAATTCTAACTCAATGTTAAAAAATTCTTAAACATTTGAATATATTTTTTTTTTATTAGATATGTACACTCAACTAAACAAAAAACAAAACACATTGGATTGTTCGAATGAAATAGCTAGCAGTTTAAATTAGACTTGTTAGCAAATGCATTCGGTAATCGTTTGTGGCCGTTTACGATGCTATTCAAAAAATTCAAATTACACAAATATTATACATTAACAACACCAGTAGATCAAATTGTTTATCCGCAAAAAATAAAAAATCTAAATATTCTAGTTTTGAATGATATGGAACAGTAAACTAAGTTTTATTTTTATACAAAATCGTTTCGTAAAAGTTCCATATTGATTAATTAAGGGTATTTGAACACATATCCTATTACACCCATGTAACATTTTATTAATAACAATTTGAATATGAATACAAATACAAATACAATTGTGTATAAATAAAATGTATTGCAAGGCTGAACTATTTATTCCTTTGTGTTTAATGCATGTTTGTACCCTTAGTTTTTTTCTACATTTTTAGTTTAACAATCTTTTTAATTTAATACAATCAATTTTTTGCGATACTAATAGAAAAATAAGACATTAATTTGAATGTTGTTAATACGAAGGGTTGTTATTGCATTTTCACATTACGTTTGTTTAGGAACAGAGAAGACACTATTAATAGCATGATAAACAAAAAAATTGTGTTTTCTTTATCACCAATATTTTGCTTTACTGTAATATGATAAATAATAGTTTTTGTTGTACTTTTCAAGAATGTCAACAACAAAATATTTTACGTTTATATTTATTTACGATTTTTAGTTTTTAAGTCGCTGTTATAGTCTTAAAATTATAATTGATCGGTATATTATTTATCATGTGTGAGTTGTGAATGTGAATTACCGCCACCCTTAATGATTGTAAGAGTAATTTTCGTTTTAACTTTAATTTATGATTTAGTAGAAACATAGCATCAAGTTAGTAATTTTATCTAAAAAGCTATTTGTTGTTGATAATGTCTGCTCATAAGAGTGTTGATTTGAATACTCAAATGATCGTGGAGTTAACGCGCGGTCTCATAGTGTTGAAGAAATTGCTCTAATGTTTTTGATTGTACGGACTACTGATACTACTACACGATAAACAGGATCATTGAGAGTGGCAGACAAAAAGTGTCTACAGTAGCCTAGAACGCGGCGTTAGTAGCTTATGTTAGTCAAGATCCTTTTACAACACTCTGAAATGCTCTATCCGAAGTCAAATTTCCAGGATGCCGATAAACCGCATGGGCTATACTAAAAAGATATATAAGTCCCAAAAAGGGAGCGCTTTCTTTTCAGTAAATGTATGGGGTTGGGTAAGTTCTCATGGCCCAGTTTGTTGAGTGATTAAGAGTCGCCTTAGTACATAAGACTATTTAGGTATTTTAAAGAACGTTATGCAGTCTTTTGTCTAAATTTTGTTTTAGAACGATAACATCTTTTAACAGCTTTCTTAATACCTAAAATTATCTTAATTTCTCCAGTATTACAAATATGCACGTCAAACAATAATCCAACAACTACTCAAAATATAGGCTAGTTATAGTCTTTTTAACTGTTATTATTAATTTTGTTTATGTTGTAGGATAATGCCTGGACAAGTTAATGGCGTATCGGGATGGCAACCATGCCGACTCCGTCTCACAAACGGCGACGAGTAGCGCAGTGTGAATTAAGATACCAAAACGTATCGTCATATCTACAGTTCACATGTAACAACAAAATTACGAATGTAATAAATAATTTAGACCAGTGTTATTGATTAAATTAATGTCCTTATACATACAACCGGATTAGTGCAAAACTGAGTACAACAAGATAACATGAACGTGTTACCTTAGCCAGCAAAAAATGTCAATAGAATTTGACCTCAAACGTTTTGTTTGAGGTCAAATTCATTGCCAAAGACCGCAAACAAATTCCAATTTTAATATAGATGGTAACGGTAGCCATTTTTAGTCTTAATGTAAATATAAATTGTGGATCAAAATTTAAAAAAAATCTTTTTATGTAATTACAAAATCTTTTATTTAATTTTTTTAACTAATAATCTATATTTTACTAATATGATAAACTTTGAATGACAAATTGCTGTATTGCGCTGCAATGACGACTCTCTGTTGTCAGTCTTAGATTATAACAGCGACTTAAAAACTAAAAATAGCAAATAAATATAAGAGTAAAATGCTTCATTGTTCTTAATTGACATTTCTAAAAAATACAATAAAAACAATTAGTTTTCGTATTATAGTAAAGCAAGATATGAATGACATGGGAAATACAAATGTTTTTGTTTATCATACTAATGATGTTGACTCCTAAGGAACGTAACGTGTGAAAACTCAATGACACATTAAGTTTCATTTATTTATTCCTACAAATATTACACCCATTTATTTATTTATACACTAAAATATTTTGTAAAATGAAATGCAACAAATATTTTTCTTGACAAAAAATACCTTGGCAGTTATTTAAAACATTTATTATAATTGTCTTTTTTTGACATTTTGACCAAAAAGGGATATTAAAAAAACAACTTACATGGGTGTAATAAAATGTGTTTAAAAAATAGCTTTAATAAAGTATATAATACACTGTTATATGTTGGAACTTTTATTCACACACAAAAATATTTTGTATAAAAATAAAATGCAGTTTACTGTTAAAAATCATTCAAACATAAAAACATATTAATTTTTTAGTAAATGTTTATAATTGTTTAATTTGAATTTTTCAGTAGCATCGCGAACAGTCACACGTGATTGCCGTTTAAAATCGCTAACAAGCCTAATTTACATAGCTAACTGTTTCACTCGAACTAACCAAGGTCTCCCGTTTTTTGTTTAGTCGAGTGTACATCAGTAACAATTAGCTTTGTAAACACATTTCAATAGTTTGTACGTCTATGAACAGCATTGCTAATTACTATATTACAATATGGCCGATGGCGTTTAAACGTTTGTGCAAAACAATGCGTTGTTAATCAATATATAATATAAGGTCAGAACAAAGGTTTTTACCTATATTATAGATATATTTATTTAAATATTCAATTCTACAAACGAAGTAACAATAATAATAAGAACGTGAAATTCTAAAACTAACTATTACAGTTTACAGTGTTTATGTCTAACTTAAGTCTAAAAGCCGGTTCTTGTAAATTTGTATGCTTCTTTTATAGATGTTAACGCTTAGTATGGTCGTCTACATACTATGTTCTAAAAAAATTTCTTAATTCTTTAAAATATACAAATTTGGATAAGTTTGTAATTTTGCAGTTATAAGGAAAATAACACCAACATAATAGACTAAAGCATTTTAAGGCATTGCAATGCAAATGCTATGTAACAAATAATAGAACATAAATATGTAGATAAATAACACAGTAAAAGTTTACTACTATAATAACAGTACTTTGAAATGTAAATATTTAAAAACATTTGTATTATTAAAATACATAAAAAAAATATTATGAGATGAGTTTAACACTGTTATAATTTTATTACTAGACACACTTTTGCGTAACAGGAATTTATTGTAATACAGTAAATTTAAGTAGTATTTAATTTCCATAAATTTGACAATAACTGATTTTTCTGCACATAAATTAAATTTGTATATTCTTTTAACAGGCGTAATGCGTAAATCAATTTTTTTAGGTATTTTTAATATTAATAAAAGCAATCCAAGAAACATATTGTTTTTTGTCTGTACTAGTCATTGTTTTAAAAATTTATTGTATTATTTAAAAACAGGAATTAAATTATAGAATCTACTACAGTAAATTAAGAGTGAATAAAAATCTATTATAAAATATGTATTAAAAGATACATGACTTGATGTAGATATTTCACTTTATTTACAAATCTCGTATACACCACATAACAACAAAAAATACATTTTCAAATGCGGAAATAAAAAATATTGATTTCAAGCATTGATGAGAGAGATAACTACAAATTGCAAAACCTAACAAAATTTTGTTTAAACATAAATATTTAGATTAACTTTTATACGGTCAAATATACATACAGTTGCAATTTGCTTGATAATAATTAATGTTTACTTATCGCAGCATGTATTAGAATCATCTACCGTTTATATTTTTACCAATGTGTCAATGCTAACATTTCTTTTACAATTCCAAAACGTGCATAATGTTATTTTAATTATGATTAAATGTGACAATTTTAAAAAAAACTATTTAAATAAAACATATCTAACTAGCAAATCCTGCTAATAATTTGGCCAGCCAGCAGCGACAATGATAATATTTATTCTAGTGTCATACGTTACATGCGCTGCTACTACATCAAACATTTGTATGAATGTAAATTACATTTTGAAAAATAATACCGTCGTTAGCTATACACATACAAAACCTCTTTAAATAGATGTTATATAAGGTTTATTAATTTAATCACCATTAAGAAAGAAAACGTTTAAAAGAATAACTAAAACATACAAATTTGTACTTCATTATAAAAAAATTCTTGTTTTTTTTTATTTTAATTATATCAAGAAGATTTTAAATTTTATTATTTAAAAAGTATTGTTCTAGTTAAAACAAGTTTTACAAAAATGTACTTAGAGCCAATTTCATAATGTAAACGTTAATAAAAATTTAACCAATTTGTGTGTTAGGTTAAAAATTTTTAAATTGTTCTTCAAATATATATATTGCATTTTATAATGCATAATAATAAGCGTTACGCTTAAATAAAGTCAGATAGGTATAAGCTTGTAATTAATTTGCATTTATCATTTTGCTGATGTTTATTATCGATTATAGCTTTAGAAGTGTACATATCAATAGAATAAAAAGCACGTAGAATAAAAAATGAGTTTTATTAAAAAAGATAAAGAAATGTTTTAAATAAAAATTATAATTATTATTAGGGCAATTATTGTGAATAATATTTACTTTATTTGTAAATAGAATTTATTCTATGATCTTGTAATTTTTATAGTATATCAAAATTTAATATTTTTTTCGTTATTTTTTAACAATTAACATCAGCTTATCGTCTATAGAAGCAAGTAACTAAGTAACATTGGCATCAAATCAATAAATCAAAAAAAAAAACAATTACTAGTTCGAAAAGATTACAGAAGATAAATTTACAATAAGAGTTGAAAAAGGCTTTCAAGAAGAAATATGTTAAACTGATGTAAATAATCATAATCATAGCCCTCGTCAATAACGAGTTTTAATGACATTATCCCTAAAGTTTCTTACTTTGGCGCTTTAATAATTTATTCATTTATTTAGCACCTGAATGTACATAACTATTGAGGGGGTCTATTAATTTTATTTCCGCATTAACAGACCCGTTTCTGGTCTATGTACTTGCAAGGCGATTATTATTAACCACGTGCATGTTATACATACCGCTTCGTCGCAACGCTAGTTATTTAACACTCAAGTAAATTAACCGATTTAAAATTAAAAGTGTTGCTGCAACAAAATCCAAAACTCTACGTTGCCATCAACAAGCAACATAGCTTAAGTCTTTCCAAATCATTTGCCGACGCACAGTAGTTTCGTGCATTTCTGTAGGAGTTTCTTATCTATCGGTGCTTAGAATCAAAAATAAACAAAACAATTTTATACTATAACGTCATCATATGGCCTTAACAAACCGGATTGATTTGCGTAGTATTATTCTTTTTTTTTTTTGAAATTGCAATATAGCTACAAAATCTGGCAGTAATAACGACCGCACTAAACGACAAATTCGAAAATTAATGCTTACATGCAGCGTGCTAAAAGCATTTCTACTGTTATTTCCACGGTTTTGCAAAGTGATGATTTAATTTTGTCTAACGCCGCTGCAATTGATACCTTGCGATCTGATTTTATATCTTGTTTATATCAAACGATTTAATTTGAACTTATTGTCCTGACACAAGTCCAGACTATTCTTCTTTAATCGAATTAAAAAAGTTATACTCAAAAATTAAATACGCTCAACGCTTTTCTATTTCTAGTACGCCGATTGGAAAAGAGTTAAATGTTTTGCGATTCCCACAAAAACCATTCGTAATCTGCCACGCTTACACCTTTCTTTCGTGGATAAATCTAACGACAAACGCGTTCTTGCCGTATCATACGTACACCAATTATTAGACATCAATCGTAGAAGTACAGCAACCTCTGCCAATTTAGACGCTTTTATTGATAAATATTCAAGTATTATCGCCGCTCCTAAACAACTAGATATTGACGACATTGCGGAACTTATATTTGTTCACATTGGCCTTAAAAGGTTAGATATTGATACAGTTAGGTCATTTGAAATGTACTTTCGGGATGATAAGAATTCACTTAATAGCGAAAAGTTAATCGAATTTGTTTGTAAGCAATCTCGCATATTAAATCGCGCTAATTGTAAATCGAAGTTATCGAATTTTCTTGTAAAGGAATGTTAATCTTCCAAGCATTTGTTGTAAAAGAACAGGTCAGAATCACATATATCAATACCCTAATGTATGTAAAATGATACCACGCGATAGGTACAATTTCTCCAAAATAAACAATCTGTGCATTAAGAATATGCTGCGAAAATATAAATCGGCAGTAAAGTGTCGTTGCAATCGTTCTCCTCATTTGCTTTACATTTAGAATGTTTTTCTACCTTCGCAATTACTGATACAAATAATAGCGCTCAAGTAAAAAACCCTTTTTATCCACTACTGTTTCGTTATGCGCCGCTAATTCCATCAGCATGTCGCTTGCTTGCAACCACGGCATTTCGATTGTGCTGTTAAGCACCGATCCTTGTAACGTTCTGGATTCACCTAATATTATACAAACAGTACACATTTTGGTAGATAGTACATACAACTTTCGCAAGTAAAGTATGTCTCAGGACTCAAGAGATATAACAAACAAAATTGAGGGAACTATGAACAATAAATCTTTATATTGTTTAACGTATTACTAATACATTTCCTACCACCGTTGTTAATACCGCCACATTAGGATATTTACATAAAATTCCACTTACTGATGATAAATATTGTACACCCGGGAACATTGACATTATTTTAGGTTGTGATGTCTTTGCACGCATACTGTTAATAAAAAAAAAACAGTTCGTTCACTTTCTGAGACTATCGTTATCTAAATTTTATTAGGTGATTTAGTATTAGGTAAAGCTCCTACTATTACTAGTACCGTTATTAGCAATTTTATTTATTATTGCAACTTTTCTGAAAACAAAGAAAATTGCATGAAACGCTTTGTTGGTCTAGAAAAAGCTGCAGCTATTCCAATATTAACACCTAATAAACAAGAATGCAACATTTATAAAGACTACTACAGGAAGTATACCGAGGGCTGTTATATCGTGAAATTGCCATATTTCGTGATACAAAATTCCTCGGCGGTTCATTAACACTTGCAAAACAGCGATTTATTTTATTAGAACTTTGTTTGTTATCAATTCCTACAATAAAACTTCAATATGACAAGATAATTTGGAATTATTTAAAAAAAGAATATATTCTCCCGGTACATGAAGTTAAATCAACGTTAACGGAATACATACGTGATACCACATCACACAGTCATACGGGAAGATAAACTTACCACTAAAATTCGTATGGTTTTGGAAGCTAGTACAAAACAAATTTGGAATAGTCGTTTAATGATCTATTACATATAGGCAAAAATTTACAAACAGATTTAAGAATTTTAGTGCACGTAGGTTTTCGACATTTTCAATTATACGAATTTAATTGCGTTACCTTTAGTATGAAATAAAAAAGAGCGCATTGTATATAGATGATTTGACGCTAAGTTGTAGATCGGTAAACGATGCAATCGAAATGTATACACAATTAAAACAATTGCTAGCTCATGGAGGATGTCAGTTTGTTAAATTTGCTAGTAATTCGATAGAGTTTATGTCTAAAATACCGGTTGAAGATCTGCTAAAGCTTTAGTGGACACCCAGTTTAGACTATTTTACTTTTACAGTTCATATACATAATCGAAAATGCACCAAACGTAATAATGTGTCTACTGTTGTTAGACTATGTGATTTAATGGGACTTGTCGCACCACTTGCACTTGCAACATTAATTATGGAATCTCTTTGGTAAAATAAAACAGATTGGGATGACACACCACCCTATAATATTGTAAAGATATTGGACTAATTTCAAAATGAACTACTTTTATTAGAAACAATAAGAATAACTTGCCATGTAGGAGTTGATCGAAATTGTTTTTTATCATTATTAGGATTTTATGACGCTAGCCAACTTGTATATGATGGTGTAGTGTATTTACATGTGCATTTTCTAAATGAAGAAATGTTTTTTGTTAATTTAATGTGCGCAAAATCCAGGTTAGCCCCTTTGAAAGTTTTTTGACTTGTTCGATTGGAACTATGCGGTGTTTTAGTTCTTTCACAATTAATGTGAACGGTTTACAATGTTTATTCATCTCGCTGTACAAGTAATAATGTTTTTGCGTTTTGCCATGGTACAGCTGTTTTATCTTGGATTTATTCTTTTTCCGCAAGGTGGCAAACATTCGTTGGAAATCGCGTTTCAAAAATTCACAATAACTTTAACGACAATTATTTCTACTATGTTAAAGGCACTGAAAATCCAGCAGACTGTTTGTGTCGTGGTTTAACAGTGTCGCAAATTATTAAACATATAATGTGGTTTAAAAATATACCTTTTTTTCATTTTACAATTGCTGATTAGCTTATACAACAATTTGATTTTAAATGTGTCGCCGAACCGCCCGAAGTTAAAACAAACGTTTTTACAAGTAGCATTGATAACAAAGAATTTGCCTGCTACTTTTATATCAACTGGCATCTAGATTTTCTTCTTGTATTTTTGTAGTAAACTTATAAGAGATGTTATTTACGTTTTACGGTTTATTAAAAAATTGCTTTGTAAATTTCAAATACATCATTATGGAACCGCTGAGTTTGCCATTATTAAGCTTTTGAAACAAGTACATTTTTCAGAAGAACTTAAATTAGCCCGTTCTAGAAAAACTCGCTTAATGCTAAAATTAAATGCGTTTCTTTGTAAAAACATTTTGAGAGTAGGAGGTAAGCTGGTTCTTGCTGATTTTAGCTAAGACAGACAATACCGTATTTTGTTACCTCGTCGCGATAATATAGTAAATTTGATAATCGATTATTATCATATGAAATCCCTACATACAGGTTCACAGTTGTTGATGTCGCTACTACGTCAAAGGTTTTTGTTTCTTTTCGCCCGTAATATTGTACAACAACAAGTACAACTGTGTAATTTGTGCGTTAAAGCCAATCGCAGTTTCCATTGATAGGAAATCTGCTTTTGTGGCGTGTATAAAATCCAAACTTTTCTTACACACTGTTGTCGATTACGCTGATTTACTAAACATTAGTCCTTGTAGACAACGAGGTGTTCGCAGACAACAGGGATATATACGTCTTTTCATTTATTTTGTAATCCATGCAGTACACATTGAAGTTGCGTCGGATTTGTCTACAAAAGTTTTTCTCAACGCATTAATCCGCTTTTTATCTAGACGTGCACCCATAAGCGTAATGTATTCAGATAGTGGCATTAATTTTGTAGGTGCTAAGTGGCATCTAGATTTTTTACACCAGTTATTAAACAGCTCTAAATATCAAAGTAAATTTGATTACTATTTACAAGACACTTCTATAGAATGGAAAATAAAACCCTTTCTTGCTCTCCGCACTTTGGTTCTATGTGGGAAAGCAATAATAATTGAATAAAAACGCATTCGACAACAATACTAAATACTAAAAAGTTCTTTCAGATTTGCGACCACGTTCTGTTCTTTCTTCTACTTTAAAGTTTTTCTCCGCGAAAGATTTTTCAAATCAAAATTTAAATATTCTGTAACGAAAACATGTCATTGATCATCTTATTCAATATTTTTGAAAGCAATGGAAAGTTAAATATCTCAACACTCTACAAACACGGCAAATGAAAACACTCCACCTCTTCAGTGGCTTATTGGCGTCATAGTTTGTCGGTATGTTAGAACTGACGGAGTAATAGATGTAGAAACTACATCTGTACCGCAGAACCGTTGAAAATTTTTGTTTTTTGCCGCTTTAATAATTTTACTACGCGTTGGTCGTCTTTATTTAAATACCACGTTAAGTTATCTTTATTTTATTTAATTTTTTTCTTAATTTAGTTTGTTTGAAAATTTGAATATTAGTTTATTAAGTCATTATGTTTTGTTTTTTGCTTCTGTCTAAATCGCACCGACTAGTCGCTATATTGTTGCAAGTATTAATGATGTACATTTAATTTTGGAAACGGATTAGTCTCATTTCTTTCCAAACGGTGAGCATGGTTTAGCGCTTTTATGATTTATTAATTTATTTATCGCCTAAATGTTATGCAGACTTCCATGCAAATATATAATGCTATTGAGCGGGTCTATTAATTTTATTTCCGCATTCCAAATAATTTTCCGATTCATAGTAGTTTCGTGTATTTGCGTAGAAGTTTCTTCTCTATCGGTGCTTAGAATCAAAAATAAACAGTAATATTTTATACAGTCCACTATAGCGCCATCGTAAAATTGTTTATGTCAGTGAGCGTTTAACTCATATGAACTTTTGCAAATAATCAAACCACTGTTAATAGATTTTTGCAATAATAAAGTTGTCCTAAAATATATATAATCGAAGTAAAATTAGGTTAATAAAAATAAATTTGTACTCATTGATTATATAATAACTACATATATACTTGCTGAAGTTTTGTCAAATTCTGTACGTGTAAAAACGAACATTGAGTAGAAATAATAAATTGAAATTGATTATGTACTGGATTAATAAAACACATTTTAGTGGAAAACTTGTTAATAAGTTGATCAGTGCTTTACGACATTATCACTAAGTAAAAAATGCAACGAGTAGTACAAGAGGTGCTAATAACGAATAACAAAGTCCGTTGTACTCGTGCAATTAGTTCTTAAAAGTTCGTTACAAATACAAATTAACATTTAGTTTTTTTTTCCATAAACTTTTTCTTTTCATGTAATAAGTTAAGTAAGAAATAATGAATTAACGTACGCTAGTATTTATAGATATGAACCCTGTAAAAGATTTAACTTCTACATATAAATAAATCGTTTACACTAAAAGTCATATAATAAATTTTACAAAAAAATAAACCGTTTATAAAAGATAATATGTAACATTACAAAAATAAATTATTAATTACCTTAATATTGTTTGATTTTACAGTCAAGTATAAAAACAAAAATGTATTAATATTACTTTACTTGATTTTACTTAATTAAAAAAAAATCTAAACTAAACTATGTTATTTGTCATATCATTTATAAATGTCTTAAATCAGATTGAAAATATTTCAAACAGCGCAGCGTAAAGAACTGATTAGAAATGTCGTATTCAATTTAAACTATGCTTCAAGAGAAACTTATTTCGTGAAGCTCTACTATACTTCAATTAAGAACAAATCTAAGTTAGCATTATGAAGCTGAAACTTTTTTTTATATATAAAGAAATTTGTAAACATAAATGTCATTACAGTTTTATTAAATTTAATTTAATGTAATATTTTTTTATTATTATTAGTGAGTGAGTCAAACAATATTAATTCCAACTACTAAAATTTTGCTACTGCTAGTGTTTGTTGAAAACTTGCTTATATTTTAGTTTGCAAAATGCTGTAAATATACCAGTAAGGTAACAATTTGAAACCCGGCAGTATTAACCTAAAATAATTTTTACTTGCAAGTACCACCGCTTCTTTTTTTTAGTTAATTTCATCGTTACCTATAAATCGATTTTTTCAATAATTAATCTACCTATAACCAGTAAAAGTTATTTAATAAACTTATAAATTTATAATTTTGTCTTTTATAATCTTTTGGTTATAGGTAAATGTTAAAGAAACTAACAACTTTTTATTTTTGTACATACGTTTTTTTAAATTGTAATTAAATTATTTTGTAAACTGGTAGTAAATTCATGTTTTGAACCCGGCATATTTACATTCTCCGACTAGATACTATCTAGAAAGCTGCAGTAATTTAGATACTGCAAACAAAGAAAACATCGACGAAGGTAGATTCCCACAACTTCTCAGGTTTGTATTATGGCGAGGTTTATAAAAGTATACATTTTTTCAAGCTAACGGAAAATTGTGTAAGTGGTTTCGGTAGGCAAAATGGATGAGCATTACTTAATAACTACACAAAAAATATTGTTAAACTTTTCAAAGAGTTAAAATAATTTTAATTATTTTAAGCAATGTAAATTAGCTCACGTCTTTGTCTACCAGATTCATCTACTTCATCTTTTGTGCACGATGTACAAAATTACATCATGTTTTTAATTTAAATGTATCAATTTTTAACTTAATTATACCAGAAAAAATTACTTGACTCAGTGTGAGCGAGCCTGATGAAGTGTTCATCCAGAACACGAAACGTCGCAAATTACTGAAGTAGTTGCTTTCATCAAACCTCTTAAAAGAAGGGGTCATTAATTTGAGCAAATTTTAAAATTATCACTTACCAGGAGGCGAACCGTTCTATTAATATTAATTATTTAAAACGTCTCAAGCAACTATTCGATAGTTATGTTAGTACGTATTATTTAAAAAATAGTTGAATTAAAAGTGCTACTATACTTTGTTTTAATAATAATTAATTTTAAAATTATGATTAAAACAAGTAATTTTTTATAAATCTGTATATAAGTTTAAGAAAGAAACAATTTCTTAATATTTGTGATTTTTCTAGATGTAGACTATGTTCTTAAAAGAGTCATATCTTTTATACACTCTTTTGTAGAACCACAAACTAACAACACTTATACTAACCTTATCTTTATTTTTTTTTTTATTTTGTTATTATTATTTAATACTAAATACAACAGATATGTATCTAAAATGTTATATATAAATTATAAATTTAGTTTTATTAGAACTCAGTTTGACAACCTGCTTAATTTTTTTATTTCTTTAATTGACATTATTTTTAAACTGATTTGTGTAAACTGCCTTCGATAAACCTGTCAATACCTATTGAGAATGTATATAATTTTAGTTTTTAATGCAAGGTTTTCATAAATATTTGTTTTTTGTTTAATATATAGTATGTTCGACAAACAACGTTGCTTAGATTGGTATAAAGAAAAACAAAAATTAGTAAATAAAAAATTTGATTTGTAACTAAATTAAAGTTAAATAATTAATTAAAAGCGGTAACACATTGACAACAATACCTGTTTATTTAAAATAAAAATAGTTAACAACAATTATTTAAAATCACAGATGTTTATATGTACTTCAGCTTTGATACAAATGTGTTAATTCTCCTGTATAAACTTTAAAAATAATACGAAGCTCATTAACTTTAATATTTCGAACAATTTGATTGCAGAATTTTTGAATAAATTCAATTGTAGTTCGAATAATATGTGCACTTGCATTATTTTGACACACATTATTATATGGAAATTTGTTTTTATTTAACTGCTAAAAATTGACTCAAAATAATAATATAACGTTGCTGCGTTTACAGTATTGATGGAGAACTTATTAAACCAAATATTTTTTTCTTTAGCTTAACTGCAATCCATACACCAACTTTCAAAGGTTGTAATCGTAGTTTCTACAAAAAAACAATTTTAAGTGTTTCTACTTAGATTAAATGAAATAATTGTCGTTATTTAAATGTTGATTAAACCATTTACAAAATTGTTAACGTTGCAAGAAGTAAAAGTAAGTGGTTTTTAAGAAACCGTAACCTTCTTCGTTTTTATGTTTTTTAAAAAGTTCTTACTGACAATCCTAAAAATTGTATGCTTATAAACTAAAAATTGAACTCAGAATAAGTTTATAATTTTGCTACAAATTTATTAAGATTTTGTTCGATCTAATTGCAAATGTCTTTAACAACAAGTGCAGTAAGTATGATAGGTCTTCCTGTGTATTTTGCTTTGCAAATGCAGTTTTTATTTAAAAAACGATAAATTAAAGTTTGTAGTAATTCTAGAACAAATTATATCAAAAACTAAAAGCTGCCACGTGACGCATTATGTGTTTGACTTTCCACAGATCGTGAAATTCTGTGTGTGGCTAAAAGATACCCAAGTTCAAAAATGTTTAGATATACAAATTAATTCTTAACTTAATATGGGTTATCGTTGAGTTAATGCTTGGGTAATTATTTACATGGTAAAAACCAACATAATCAAATTTTTGCGGCTGAATAAATAAAATCTTCTAGCGCTGATAAGCCCTAAAATAGCGAAACGGCGGTCTAGTAGTTCACTTTGACAGCCTTTGCACAATTACATTAACATTGTTTTACTTCTAATGTTTTTACGTTGTAGTTTTATTCTGCACTTTTATACAAAATTATTTTGAATTAAGCGGGTGTAAAATCAATTTACGTTTTTCGCCGTTATAGGTATTGACAGTTATTATTCATAATGTCATTGATTTCTTTGATAAAGTCAACAAATATATTCAATTAAAAGCGATTCTGAACTTCTTGCTGTTGCAACATGAAAACCCTTGAGTCTCTTAAAACTTACATTTTATTACAAGAAATGCTGTAACGCACTTACACAGTTCAATCAAATTCTCGTAAAAGAAAGTTGCATTGAATAATAACGTACAACGTGGTATTGATATTAATATTTCAAAATGCATTTTCTGATTGAACAAGATTGGAAAAAACGGTGCAATCATGTGTTACATCTTTGAAAAAAAATGTGAAAAGCAAATGGTTTAGTTGATAAGGTTGTTGAAACTTTAAAATTTATAGTGAATAATGGTAGTTCAAATGAGGATCAGCGGGAAACTAAAAAAAATAAATTTTTAAGTAACGATGATTAATCAATTATTGACCTTAGTAATATTGGATGTCATTTAATAAATAAGAGATAAATACAATATGTTGTATTTTGTTAGAATATGAGTATGTTTTAATTTTTGGTTCACAAATTGATTACCTAACTTTTGAGAGGTTTTTAGTTAGATTTTGGTTACTTGTTTGAGTACTTCGATTTTTCTCACGCCCTAATAAAGCCCCTTACGAAAGTGGGCAAAACGTTTGCAACTTCGGTTACAACAATGACACGGTCTAAACTCGGAAGACGTTCTCATCATAGTTTCTAAGAGTTTAGTAAAAGAAAGGTTGACAAAATAATGGCGATTTTGTGAATAACACACCTTTCAAAAAATTTTCCTACTTAGAAGCAATGAAAACTTTACGACTTGTTTTACTCTTGTAGTATTGTTAAAACAACTTTGGACAGTATTAGCACGGGTCCGGACATTAGGGCGCCGCCGATAGAACGCAGCCGTAAAGGCGCGACCGTTAGGGCGCGAGGACAATTGGGCGCGAGGACAATTGAGCGCGAGGACAGCAGGGCGCAAGGACATGAGGGTGCGAGGACAATAGGGCGCGAAGACAGTAGGGCGCGGGACAAATAGGTGCAGGACAAAGTATACAACCCAAACGAAACTTGTAGATTTTTTGTTTAACAATAAAAAAAAGTAGGCATGTACTTCATAACACCATCATCAATAAAGTAAAAATAGTTTTATTCAAAAAATTAACAAAATGTATTACAGCTATTTAAAAAAATTATAAAAAAGCATGCATTCATTATATAGTTATGAGAAATTCCACGTGAAAACCCGACAATGTGCCTATTGTGATAGTCATCTACTTTTTTAAATATTTTCTAATAGATTGCACATTATCGCTAAAACCTTGAATATATTGATGGATTTTTTGCAAATTCCGTCATATTTTATATTCTTCAAATACCTGTATATTCCGAGTTTCTAAAAAATCCACCAAAAAATAAAATTTTTTTGTTATCTCTGATGGCCTGCGTAATGTTTGTTAATACGAAATATATATTAAAAAAATTATTCTTCTAATAACAGGCGCGCCCTAATAGTCTCCAGCGTCATTCTGTCTACGCGCATTAGGTTTTATTAAGTAATTTCCTACTTTTTTTTATCATATATTACACCACTACAGTTTGAGCCTGAAGTATAAAAAAATTAAAAGTTATCTTTGTGTTGTATACTTTGTCCCGCGCCCATTTGTCCCGCGCCCTACTGTCCCAGCGCCCTACTGTCTTCGCGCCTTCATGTCCTCGCGCCCAACTGTTCTCGCGTCATAACGGTCGCGCCTTTTCGGTCGCGTCCTATCGGCGGCGCCCTAATGTCCTAGACCCGTATTACCATGTACTTAAACAACCACTGTCTAACACGATACATCTATAGTGTTTTTGCTAAGTACATTGTAAGCTTCTGTTAATTTTTTAACTTAAAATTAATCTGTAAATTGTTTTATTGAATTATTGTTTTTTTTAATATTATTTCTGATTGTGATTGTCAACAAGTCTAAGGCACGCTTTTTACGTTACTGTATTAACCTTGTAGCAAGTATTTGCACACTTATTTTACTATTTAGGGTGTTCGTTTTAATTCGGAACTATTATCATAATTTGCTAAACTATTCAGTAAACCAAAGAATAATAATCTTTTAGACAATGATACTTAGTCAACAATCGTAGTGATTACTATAAGCCATTATGTTATATATAACTTATTTCTGCTGTAGCCACCGGTCATTTTCAAAACTAAATAAGATTCAAAAGTATTATGCTCCAAGAATTTAACGTTAGTAATAAATTAGACAAGATGCATCAGTATATTAATAAGTATATAATACCTTTACTGTTTTTGTGTACGAATTCTGTTTGTATTGTTTTATATGTGTTACCGGATACGAGTGATTGACCTTGTTAGTTTTGTAATTTATATATTAAAGTAAAAACATGTAAATTGTATATAGTACACTTGTTTATGCTACAGAACAGAACATTAAAACCAACGGTCAAGATGGTGGAAAAATATAAACATAAAACTTAAAGTAGTAGGGATCAGACATTCATTCACATTTCCAACAATACGTTGATAGTTAATGATTTTTTTTAGATATTTTGTAATTTATTTATTTTTATATACTTACATGTGAAGATTTATATTAACTTTACTTATTTGTAAGTGTTTTTGTATCTACTATATACAACGTGCTAACTGAATATAGCATAAATCACAAACTGCATTCTGCGAAAGTATAGCGTAGGTCAAGGTCAATATTAGATTGGTTGGAATAAAAAACGCCCTAAGACATTTTGAACATTTGTTCTTTTACAAAAAGTTATGGCTTGTATTACCAAAGATAAGAATTTACCAAAACAACTACGTTACTAACATTATTAATTTAAGAAATTGGGATTAGGTTAGTTAAACAAACGAAATTCTATTATGCTTGTAGCATACGTTATTTAAGTACAGAAAAAAATCGCAACAGTAAGTTACTGGGAAAAAATTATATCATAGCGTGAAGAAGACTACTCCTTTGTAAAATAAGAAAGTATAGAAAAAAGAACAAAAAAATATAATATTTAGACACAACTTGTGTTAATGCTGGTCATGTTACTACAAAAAATTGGACAGATACAACAATTGAAACAACACAGAAAGTGTTCATTTCTAGATTGTGTACTAGATTTCAAAATGTTTCTGGTATAGGTAACCGATTACTTGTGCTACATTACTCTGATAGACACAGTTTTTTGCTGTCTAGGCACTATAAGTAACACTTTAGTAAATATGTATTTAATTATAAAATTAACGTTAATTAGAAATAATCGCAGAAAACATGTTTTACAGAGCAAAAATGGACTGTTACTTCTTTATTGGTCTCAAGTATTATAGCATACAACATTTTCGTGCAGCAACCAACAATACAGGTATGCATATGCGTATGCATTCTTATTATTTGTCAATGCATATTTGATTTGACATAATTTCGCTTTTTTTTAGTGAGGGACTTATTTCCATTTGTTTAGCGTGTTTAGTATAAAACGTTATTTTACATTAAGTTAATTTTAGTATTGTGATTCTAAAATAAAAACTACTAAAAGTTGGTAACATTATAAATAGTACAAGCTCTTAAATAGTTATATAATAGTTTCTATGATACGTTCACTTTATTCGTTTAAACTAAAAATATAGATTGCCAATTGCAAACATTATTAAAACTTTAAATGCAAATGTTTGAAGTACATAATTAAATTAATGTATAATGTTGGTTCTAAGTGGCAATAAAGTTTTTTGAACTTTCCAGTGCTTTTCCATATAATATTAATTTGTATCTTGCATTTAAGCAATTAAAGTGTGTAATTATGATGTAATTGCAAAGACGTTTGTTTTCTACTAGCAGTTTAAATTTAATTTCACTCTTCAAATATTGATTTAACGAAAAGTCCCGTTTGCAGCAAAGTTTCTTCTAAGCTTTACGAAAGAGATTGTTTGAATTTGGAAATTTCTATTTTGTCTACTTTACGTTCACATATAAGCTATCTTTGTTAAATGAACAAAGTAAAATAGAAGACTTTACGGCAACTTTAAGAAAATTTTGTTCATTCAACTTTGAGAATATTCAGATAAATCTGAAAAGGGTTTTGCGTCAGAAATATCCAGTTTGAAACTACTGTGTTGCATACTATACAGTGTTGTTTTATTGCATTGTTTAAAATTTATGTAATTGCATAATCAGTAATATAGTCAATAGTCATTGTTACTTGATAAAAAATGTAAAACATCACACCGTTTAAATTTATTTTGGAATTCTTTTATTTAATCAAATTTTTATACTATGTAGACATGCTACATTATACTTTTGTATGTTTATATTTATACTGACATATTTTTTTCACCTGCTATTTATAGTATATATAAGTAATGTAGTTAGTATTATAATTTTTTATATTACCAAAAAATGCAGTTATTCAATAAATAAATAAAATGTTAAATGTTTTGTACAGCGATAAAAAACACATTATATATACATAATAAAGTAAATAATTTAAACTTGTTAGATGCCGAAAAAATCTAATAAATGTGCAGAATGTTTTGTTTATAAGAATACTAATGTTTATTTAAATATTTCAGCATATCAATATAAACCAGAAAACAAACAACTGCAGGTAAGTTTATTTTATAATTAATTCAAAATCCTTTATAAAACAAGCTGTACAGTTTTGCATATTACCCAACGGAATATAAGGACGACAAAAATGTTAAAATTTACAAAGTTTTAGTGGTTTAATTTTGTGACAAAATGGGAATAACCCTATGCAGATGAGTGTAAATTAACAACTTAAACTAGAACTGTATCGTCGTTTGCATTGTATACCGTTAAAATTGTGCAGTTACTAAAAAAGTGCAAAGCAACATCACGTTTATGTGGTGAATTTTATATGATCTACTTCTTCAAATCTTTTAACAGCTTATTTTAAACTTTTTATATCAAATTTAATAAAACAATTTTTACAAAACGTAACGGTGTTCAAAGTTAAATGATTTATGAAAAATCCATGATTCTTTTAAATTGCGATTCTAAAAATATATTATTTTAAATTGAACACCCTCATAAAAATAAGAAAGATTACGTACTGCAGGTAAATGCCAAGATGAACCAAAATCCTTATTCCCAAAAGAGCTATCTGTCCGCTATGCCATTCATTAAATCCCCAGTCGTTAGTTCTAACGAGAGCTCTGACGGCTCTCAAAGTTCTTGCTATCCATTACTCTAAACCTGATAAATCTTTTACATGCTAAAATAGTAAACTACTCGCGGCAAAGTAAACTTACATGAATTTGTAATAATTGAAGTTTCGTAGACTTGCTTCTTGAACGATCGAATAAATCAATTACTGTAATTGTAAGATCACAGTTTACTGATGCGAAACATATATTTAATTAAAATATGAGTATGTACAGCTGAACTAGTAAATCTCACATTGACAAATAAACAAAGAACTACCTAAGTTTAGTGATTTACGTAATTACGAATCTTGCAATAAATTTTATTTGAGTAAATAAATATCGAATATGTAATTTTTAAGAACAAAATAATTGTTACATTTTATATTTAGGTTATTTTTTGTTTCTTGTTTGTACTAGTAATTTAATAAAAACTTATTTACATATTTATGAAAATATTCAATATCAGGTAAGAACAATAAAAACGTATTTTTTTGCTTCAGTTTGTAGTTGATATCTTTGTTAAGTGATATGAGTGTTATGTTTAATACTTTTGTAGATTATTGTTAAGTTATACCATTTAAAATTTATTATCAAAGTTTAAGTCATTATCTAGCAGTGTGTAATACAATAAAATAAGTTAGATCTTTATATAATATGTGGAAATATAATTGTAATATATAAGATGGATAAAAAGGTAAGTTTACACGGCTCAAATAAGTAAAAACGCCAAAATTCAAAAATTATATAATGTGTAATTTTAACAGCATTAAAAATTAAAGTACATAGGAAAACGTATAATTTTTAATAAATGTACATAATTACGACGTTTATTTTGACGGTTCGATCCGGATAGAAACTCGAGCGGCTTGAATTATTAATCCTTAGTCTTAAGTGTTTATATCAAGAAGGATTAAGACGAGACATACTTAACCTCACTTTTGTGTTTATTTGTGGTTTATTTCGGTAGTATCTACTACTAGTAAAAGTTTACTATTATTTAACTATAGCAAAAAAACGAAACAAAAGCACCTGAAGCCAAAAAGAAATCATTTTTTACTTGAATTATTAAAAAAAAACTGGTAAAAACGTTTTTCCCTTTGTTCAATTTTATTTTGATTTAAAAAACAACAAAAATTGGTACTTAACTAACAATTTCCACAGCTGATTTTAACATTTATGACAGTTCAAAATGACAGTTAAAGACAAGTGAAACTAGGCGCAAGAACTAGATCCCGTTCAAAAACAGATTAAGAGTTTATTTCGTAAAGTTGAGGTGGCTTACCCTAAGCCAATCTACCAAATTGTTGGGATTGAAATAATTTTTCCAAGCCGCCTGACCGCTTTATCCCAAGTGTTTATTTAGAAGCATTAACGAGAATTTATGTAAGATTTACCAAGCCGCTTGGGTTTCTATCCGCATCAAACCATATAACGTAGTAAATATAAAATTTCTGGCGTTTATAACTCATAACAAATAAATACGGTTTCAACTTTGTTTATTCATAATTTAGATAAGTTATCAAATAACTCTGGGAAGGAAGAACTAAACATTTAAAACTAGTAACAGTTCGTGAGATCGAGCGTAAGATATTGTTAATAATGAATACAAAAATAATAAACACATACAATTTTTAATTGTTTGTTGAAGAAAATCGTATTAAATACGTTTAATTTGCCATGATAGAATTTGTACTAGAATATTTTAAAAAATGTTTGGGTTTGTCAGAATTTGCAGTTTAAAAATCCATGGTTTGAAACCTATTTGTCCTGGTGTACCAAAAAAATGCATTTTACATTTTTTGTTTATAATTGATGAATTTTGTCAATAAAACAATAATTTAATTTGCTACTTTCAATCCGAAACCACGGATTTTTGTTTTCCGTGAATTGAGATTTATTATTAATAAAGCTACTAAACAGACAATTTTTTAGGACACTTTTTGCTGCTAACAATAAAATAATATTATTTGAACATGTGCAGATGTTCAAAAATACTAAAATCATCTGGTACAGTAGTTCCCACACCCTAGTCAAAACTTACTTACGAACCTCCCATAATAAAAAATTACAAAATTAACTTTGATGTCTTTGATGTCGCGTTAAGAACTAAATCTAGTTTAACGTTTTATATAAAGACACAAGTTTTTTTATTTTATCCACAAATATTTATAAAATCTGCACACATAAACAATAATAAGTTTCCACAAAAACACTCATATATTTTTAATGTGTTTAGGTTGTTATGGGTTCATTGTACCTTTGTATGCGTTTTTACATCATTTCTGATTCAAGCGTTGCGTCGTGTCGCGTTCTTTAATTTTACACCAACATTCAAATGCATACGTTCAACTTTGATGGTATATTTGTCGTTTTATCTATTTGGATTTGCCGTGAATTGTAACTCCGCGATAAATATACTTCTTTGACGTTAAACATTTTAATCATTCTTAGCATCAGTGTATTGCTTATAAGTGTCTGTTGCATCTCCATTCGATGAATATGGAATGATGAGTAGTGATGACAGAAAACAATACAAAAATAGAAAATAGTTTAATTTTACTACCAAACGAATTTGTCAAACCAACCAAAAAAACAACACTTTCAAAACTAACTTCTAATTCTTACTACGCAAAAAAGATACCAACCTGATAATATAAATTACCTGACTTTAATCTGGTTAATAGTGACAGGCAAGTTAGTAGACCACAATAATTTAGTTAACCATAGTAAATTTTTAGTGAAGTAGTATTGACAACACAAATTGCAAATACAATATGCAAAAATATTATCGTTATTAATGATTATAATTATTGGTAGTGGTTGTAAACATCGTAAAGTTTTTAAGTAATTAAAAATAAATATACCTTCATTATAGTTCTTACAATGTTAACAACAGTAATGTAGTAGCTGTTTGTTGCAAGCAATCAAATTTAACTTACAAAAATACTTATTGTAGTATAGCATTCAAATCATGCAAAATACTGTGACAAATATATTTATTTTTTAAAATAATTTTAAAAAATTTAGATTTAATTATAAATTGTAATTTTTAATTAAATTAAATTTTTTTTTTGATGTTTTATTTATTTAAACAAAAATGCTAAAAGAAAATTTTCAAACGTAACAAAACCTATAAAACAATACTAAGTAATTTATAAGATACGTTAATTTTCTTTTAAATTTTTTTGTGTGACAATAGTAATTCACGTAACAAGCGTCAACAGTAAAGCACATCAATAATAATGTTGATACTACATTTATTGCTAAATCTTTCAAATTTGACATTCATTTTAACATAATTTTTTTCAATTTTAACTGAGCTTTCAGATTTTTTAAGTGATTTTTCTACCTGTCGCATACTCATTCTAATATAATAATTGATTTTGAATAATTAGTTTTATGTGGATTTTTAGTTTTTATTTTGCTATTCTAGAGTATTTTTCGTCCATTACGAACTATACTAACGACCGAATATTGACGTTTGCGATGTTGGCAGCACAAAAAATTGTATTGATATCAGTTATATCTTAAAATGTGTCCTAAATTACAAGATATATGTAATAAAACTTTAAACTAACATAACCATTACTAAAATACATAACAAACTAAACAATTTTTTGTAATTTAAATACAAAAATTTTAAGTGATTAAATAATGCTGTTAGTTGACGTCGTTGTTAACTAAATCGTAACTATTGATTTGACAATTTTGTCAGCAAAACATTTCATTTTGTACACCATTTAATAACATGATCACGTAGTTAACTACATGATCAAAGTCAACAATGCTAAATGCAACCATGCTTTAGTAAAAATAAACTACTGCAACGATGTTGTTTACAGTATTTTATACATCAAGGTTGAACAATATATTAATATAACTCAAGCGACAAGATTACATAGCGAGATGCAAAGCGTCAACGTATATGAGTCTTTTATGTAATTTTTGTATTTATACTTGTTAATTTACACTTTTTATTTTACAAAAGTTTTTATCAAAACTTTTGTGTTCATATTGATTTTATAAATAAGTTATTTTAATTGTTTTTAAAATTAGGTATTTTAATGAAATTATTTGTAGTTGTAATATACAAACCTGCTACTAGCATTACTTATTGATAATGCGGGATCAAGATTATTAGTTTGAAGAATATTTTGGGAGAGAAGAGTAACACCCAAGAGGTTTTTCAAACAAAAGAAAAATAAAATTTAATTGGTTCGTAGCGCTGATCAAAACAAATCCGTTTGAGCTACATTCCTTATTTCTTTATGCTGATATGTTTTGTAAGGAAACAACTGATGCCTCTAATAGGTAAACCATAATTATAACAATATCGTGCTTTTCAACCCATGTACTTTAAAACAATTGTTTTAGTCAATTTCTGTGTGATTTTGCTAGTAACTTCTAAACATTGTTTTTTAAAATTAATTGACTTTTAGGTGTTCAAGAAATCATGCCCTTTTTCGATAGTTCGTACGCAATTCCTAATCGCTTGTACTTCAAAAGCATTGAAAAAGGCAAAATTTAGGCTATGGGATGCACAGAACAGTCTTTTTAGTTACAATATATCTGTAGCTATGGCTATACATGATGTCCTAAAATAGCTGGGAAATAAAGCTATCACGTATTATAGAGGTCAAAATAAGTCAATTGGACCCTTTTTATGTACATACTAAAATGTACCGTTTGTCCGAGAGAAGAGTAAGAGTCGACTTAAAATTTATTTAACATTTACTGTCAACAATAAACGGAGACAATTATGAACTTGTTTTCTGTCAAAATCGTGACTTTTGTTTTGTTTGTGTGTCCACAACCAATTAAATTTTGTACGTAGAAACCAATTTCTCTCGATTTTTGCAAATCTGTTTAGTGTACATCTGTTAGTTTAATTTTCTATAGTTATTATGCAGTGTTCGTTAGAAAAATTAAAACAAATAAATAAATCAAAAATCTAAAAATTCGACTTTTCTTTTTGAACTATTTTTTATCATTCCAATGGGACCTTAAAACAGAAAAAAAATTAGTATTTATCTTTCTTATTCATATCTTCATATCACTTGCTTATTACTGTACTTCAGAAGAATAAAAATTTAGCTATATGTTAAGTCGATATTCTAAAAAATATATTATGAAAAAAGAACTAAAATAAATAATTGAATATGTAGGAAGGATCGGCCGAATAAAACTTAAAAAACCTCATAAAAATATATACTTGTGTTCCTTTCTCCAAAACTACTAATCTCTAACTGTCCCTATATATATCCAGTGTTGCCAACCTTCACACTTAATGGCGGGTTATTTGAATAACTAACTAAACTACTAAAACACGGTCAACCTGACAATTTGATCGACCGCGATCAATACAAAACTAAACAATTCTTAAAACTATAGTCTAATCTTATTTACACTATTTTCACAAAGTATGATGTTTATAATATTAAAAATGCGGCTAGTATAAGTACATCTTTGACAGCAGTGAATTTGTTTATGTATTTTTTTTTCCATCGTCATTGTACCATCCTAAATAACGTAAAAGTATCCTTTTCTTTCCCTTAGTCTCAAATCTTTGTAAATAAAAATGCTTACTCTAGTAAAACGAAATAATCTTAATTTACTTTGTTTGATGTTGATGTCCTTCGATATCTTTAACCACGTAACGGTCATTTCCTAAAATTTTTGATACTACGTAAGGACCCTTAAATTTTGGAATTGTCTTTTTATTGACCTCTGGCGTTACATCTATATTAGTAATTACCACAAAATCATTAACATTATACTGTTTAGGTTTCTTGCGTTTCTTAAAGCTTCGTTTCTAATTAAACTTAGATTCCGATCAGTTGTTTCATTATTTAATAAAATTCGTACATTATCTGTTATGCTACCTAATTGATTAACACCAAATAACAATTTTGACGGACTATTTCCCGTGCTTCTATTTATCGTGTTGTTTATAGCAAACTCTACATCAACTAAGGTTTCTGGCCATTTTTTTGAATCGGTTGCAAGTTTGGAAATCATTGGCGTAATTTCGCGATGAAAGCGCTCGACTTGGCCGTTCGCTCGAGGCATACCAGAAGAAGTTTTTGTATGATCAATTTGTAGCTCGGATAAAAATGATTCAAAGATTTTTGAGGTAAATGCTGTACCTCGATCAGAAACTATACGTTTACATTTACTATATATTGTAAAATAATTCTTTAAATGTTTAATTGTTTCTGACGCGTTTGTAGTTTTGCATGCAAAGAGTTTAATAAATTTCGTAAAGCCGTCTGCGACACTCAGTATATATTTGTATCCTGTAGAACTCTTTTCAAAAGAACCTAAATGATCAATATGAATTATGTTAAAAGGTAAATCACCTTTTGGAATTGGGTACAGTTGACCCTCTTTTTTACCATTATTTGGGGAAAAAACTACACATTTTAGGCAATTAGATATGTAATTATCAACTTTGCCCTTCATGTTTGGAAACCAATAGTTTCTACGTATCACCTCAATACATTTTGCTGCCCCGACGTGACCTAAATCATCATGACTACCACGAATGACGTTGACTTCCATTGACTTAGGCACGTAAAATAATAAGCTCAAAGAATTATCTATATTATTACGATGTTTGCGATATAAAAGACCATTATTTAGTTCAAAATATTTCGATTCGCTATTTTGCAATTGATTCTTTATTTCGATCATCTCCGCGTCCGTCTCTTGTTTAATCGACAAGTTTCTTTCAAATGTATTATCGATAAGAATTAACACAGTGGTTATTCTAGACAGCGCATCAGCATGACGCATTCTGTCGCTCGGTTTGTGTTCAACAGTGTAACAAAAGTTTTCCAAATAAAGGGACCACCTAAGAATTCTCGGGTTTATCTCTTTCTTTTTTAAAGTCATATTTAAACTGTTGCAATCCGTATAAATCCTAAAATCTAAACCTAGTAAATAAATTCTAAATCGTTTCAATGCGTAATAAATTCCTAGCATTTCCAATTCAAAGCTATGATATTTGCTTTCATTTGGTGTAGCACGCTGAGAAAAATAAAATACTGGATGAAATTGCATATCCTTCTGCCTTTGCAGGAGGACTGAGCCAAACCCAATTGAACTACTGTCACAGTGAAGCTGTGTTTCCGCACTAGGGTTGTAAATCGCAATTACCGGTTCGGAAGTTAATAAAAATTTAATTCTGTTAAAACTATTCAAACATTTGTCATTAAAATTAAAAGCGACGTCTTGCTTTATTAACTCGTACAATGGTCTGCATATTACCGAAAACTCCTTAACAAACTTTCGAAAATAGGAAGCTAAGCCTATAAAACTTTGTAACTCTTTCACGTTCCTTGGGACTGGATAGTTTTTTATAGAAGCAATATAATTTTTGTTTGGCCTAACTTTATTTTCGGTAATTTCATATCCTAAATGATTTATTGTGGTTTGCAAAAATTGACATTTATCTAATCTCAAGTTCAATTTATTGTCTACTAAAATCTTAAATACCTCTTTCCAAATATTTATATTCTCTTGCATAGTTTCAGTTGCTATTAAAATATCGTCTATAAAAATGAGAACTTTATTTTTGCTTAGTAAATCTTTAATTACTAAATTAATGTAACGCATGAAAGTAAAAGGACTATTTCTCAAACCATAAGGAACTCTCAAATACTCAAATTGACCATGCGAAGTCACAAAAGAAGTGAATTTAGTACATTCACTATTGATTTCAATGTGTTCGAAAGCAGATTTGAGATCTTAAGAGCTAAAAAAGGTCTTACCACACAAACGATCAATATGGTCTTCAATAAGCGGTAGTGGATAATTATCCCTCAATGTCATGTTATTTAACGTACGATAATCAATACACATTCGTATCTCATTATTCTTTTTTCTTACTAGCACAATTGGTGACGCATATTTTGAATGTGATGGTACAATGATGTTCCTATTTAGTAAATCCTCTAAAATTTGTTTAACCTGATTGCTTTCACTGTAAGATAATCTCCTTGGTCTAAAAAAGAAAGGTTTGTGTAGCTTACTGTCTAATCTAATTGACATGTTAAATTTCATATTAGGCACTAATGATCGATCAGGTTTAACATAAAATTCATAAAAAACATCGTTTAATACCTTCTTAAACTTATCACAAACCTCTGGGTTAATATTTAAAGCATCAAGCTCATTGTTATCAACAAAATGAATGTTAAAAATATCAGGTACATCTGAACGCTCAAAAACTTTATTTGAAATTCGTGCTTGATCTGCTTCAAATTTTATTTCAATGTCTGGCAATGACATGAAATCACGACCCAATAAACAATCATGTGGTATAGCATTATCACTCACAACATAGAAAGTTAAAGAACCTTTATAAGCATCTGTAATGATATTCAGTTGTACAACTCCCTGTACATTCAAAGGGATTTTGTTAACACCAAAAAATTTTCTCTCTGAGTGAATGATTTTGCTAATGCCATTTAATTTAACAACAATACAATGTTTAATCATTGACATCGGTGAACCACTATCTAAGATACCTGATAAAACTACTTGGCTTTCATCATTACTCAACATAATGGGAACCATAAATGCCGACTTTAATTCTGGTTCAAGGACGAGTGCTGTTGTGGTTGAATCCGGGGCGACATTAGAAGATGACGATCTATGATGTCTAGGCCGAGAGTTAGGACAATCACTTCTTATGTGGTCTACAGCACCACAAGTAAAACAAGTTTTCGGTGACCTCAAAGCGCTCCGACTTACAATCGACGTTGTGGCCACTGAGGCAGAACCGGAATTGTGTGTCTGTGGTTGGGAACAATATGAAGCATAATGGCCCATTTGGTTACATGTGAAGCACTTAACATTTGCAAAACGATCATTACCAACACTGCGCCGAACACCACTGCTAAAACTTGGTAAAGATTCATTACGAAGTCCAGGATAACTTATGTCTTTAAAAACTGAATACATATGTTGCAATGACAAAAATTCTTTTATTTTGGCTTGATTACGTAAATGGATATTTTCAATACCCTCTATCAAGTAATATATTATATCCCTTTCTGGTAAATTTAATTTGTTGCCCAATAGCACCTTGTCTTGATAATAACTCATAAATTTTTCAGATCTTTCCCACTTCCTCGATTCAAATTGTTTCATAACTTGGATGCGGTTTTCTCGAAATGAAAACTGTTGCACCATTAAATTCTTTAGGCACGAATAATCTAACGAAATATAATCTGCTTTGGAATAAAACCAATCCATCCCATAACCTTTTAATTTCTGCGTTAACACTAACAAACAAAATTTGTCTTCTAGTTCATATAAATCACGAATGGCATCAAAACGAGAGAAGAAGCCTGCTGCATCGCTCTGTCCATTGTAATCTGGTAATAAACGTGCAATTTCACTAACTGTAACCCTTTCCGCTTTTCGAACTGCTTGGACTGTGCAATCTACCAAATCTTGTACAGTAGCAACCCCTGCTACCCCAGACAAATTAATTTCGTCTTCAGTATTCATGATGTAAGACTTTAACACAATAATCAACGTTCCAAAAATAATCAAACTTTTTCTAACCTTATAAACACGTGGTTACAGAAAAGTAAAAAATACATACATGTTTAGTTCCCAACTAACCGTGTAAACTTTTTCGCAACCCCACACCTGAATTTGTAGGAAGGATCGACCGAATAAAACTCAAAAAACCTCATAAAAATATATACTTGTGTTCCTTTCTCCAAAACTACTAATCTCTAACTGTCCCTATATATATCCAGTGTTGCCAACTTTCACACTTAATGGCGGGTTATTTGAATAACTAACTAAACTACTACAAATATTTCTAAACAATAATAACATAATAAGAAATCAAAAAACCAAAAAATATAAACCAGAAAAACTGATGTAGTAAATTCAAGATAAAGAACGTATGAAAAAAATTTTGTTTAATCAATAACAAATTAATTATAGTAAAAAAAAAGTTTTTACGATGGCATACAATTTTAGATATAAGTTACAAGATATAATTTTTGACGAAGTGCTTTTTGCGTTATAAAACAAGATATTTAGAAAACTGTAAACAAAGAGTATTTAATGAAAAATTTGATTTTTCTATCACAAATTTTTGTTTCCAAAATAAGAAACAGTAAAACAAAAATTAAAAACATGTCATCATTAATTTAAAAAAAACACTTTTATCATAGTTTTTAAATTGTGTTACTACTTTTGTCACTTTTAGCGTACTTATAATTTTTTATTTGTAAAATTATAGATTTGATTAATCTTTACAATTTTAATTGTAAATGTTTATTTAATACATATATTTTTTTTAATATAATTGACTTAGTTACGTATATAATGTATGTTTACTGTTATTTTCGTAATAAAAATTATAGCAAAAAAAATAAGCAAGTAATAGTATTTTGAGTAAAATACTAGGTAAAACAGAGGGTTTTAATTGTGTTACTGCATAAGACATTATTACACCAATAACAAGTTATGTTTATAGCGTTTATATACAAAAGTAATTAAACATAAAGTTAGTTAACCTTAAAGTTACTGTCGTTTTTAATAAAGTTTATTGGATGTAATAAACACGGTATTTATTGTGGTTTAAGAGTTTTTCACTTATTACAAACTTAATTTGTTTAATGATTCATAAAACTGCATTTGTTTAAGTAACGTTATCATAAATAATTTAATTAAAACAAAAATTTTTAATTTACTTTGTTTTTTATGCAAACTAGTCTACTAGTTAGTAAAAATTTTAAAACGTTTTTGAAATTTAAAAAAAATTCAATTTAATAAACTAATATAATCTTTAGGTAATAAATTTGTCATTTAGCATTACTTATTTTAGAAGGTGAAATGGGTTTATTCAATAATGTTTTATTGATATTAAATCGAACAAAAAACAGGAGATTATCATGATGACATGAATTACATAAATTATAAAAGATAGATTTAGAAGCAATTGCTACATAATTTGCTAAAGTATACTGTAATTGTAATAAACAAATACAAGTTACCATAACGTGTCAGCTGTGAAACATCCAATTTCGACAAATGTAAAGGCAAGAATGACTACCTGGTTAATGGAACGTGGCATCTCATATTACGAAAAATTACCAAAACCAGAACTGCACACAATATAATATTAGTTCAATGTTTGCATTTTACACATAAACGTAATTAAAAAGAATTACACAAAGAAGGAACATATGCATACTGAATATGAAAAGTTTATAGTAGACATAACTGGCGATACTTCCGATGAAGCCCTTGACTGTACGCCTGATTTTGAGTGCTAATAAAACTTACTTACGTAACTGCTTAAAATATGTCTTTTTTAATTTATGTAACTGAAATAAATGAAATCTACAGTTTTAAGATAATTAACTAACTGTAATTATATTGTACTAACAAATCTTAAGCTGTTTAGTATTAATGTTTAAATAAAATACTCTGTTTTTTTCGTAATATTACAAGTCACAAGTACTTCTACATGTACGACATCTAACGTTTACAATGGTTTTAATAAAATCAAAAAAAAAATAAGTTCTAAGTTTGTTTAATCACACTTTAAATTGAACATTGTAATTAAAAACTACTTAAAGTTTAACATACACACAAATAAGTAGTGACATAATCTAACTTTTATGTTACAATTTTTAAAAAAATAGTTTTACGGTTTTCAAATGAAACTTAAAAATGAAACACAAGCATAACTATAAAATAAAACAAAATTATTTATTTTTAATTTTTTGAAAACATATTTTTAAGTTGGGATATGCACTCTGACGTCGCAGTTTGGTGTCTTCCGAACCTTAGAATTTCAAGTTTTGTAGTTTTTTTTATTTTAACTGCACCTGAAAAAAATTTAAATAGCTCTTACATCAAACACTGTCACCGTAGTGTTAATTCCGTTAATTTCCTTTTGCAAAAGTTTCTGTATTTGCGTATTTTTCCTTTAATTTAATGGTTTATAATGTGATTGTCAAAATCGTGAACGTATTTAGCTTTATCAATATTTTATTACGTAACGTAAATAATATTCTTGAACATGTGTGTTTCCTAACAAATTATAAATTTATAATAAATTTTAAACTTTGTTCGTAGAAAATCGTTAAGCTATAAATTATAATTTTTGTGTATAATGTTGTTAAAAACTGTTCTGTTAATTCGATATTTTTGTTGTCTTAACGTTAACATTAGGTAATTTTTAAGATTCAAAAATCAAACAGTTTGTGGTAATTGTGTTACGTTATACTTGGCTTAATGTAATTCTGTTACTTATGCGTCGTGCTTCTGTCTTCGATGAGGTTAACAAAATTTAAGTATCGGTGAACAATAAATTTTCAGGGAGAGGTATAAAGTTAGAGTTGCAGCAGCAGTGAGAAGTTTAGGATATAAGCAATCTTGTTGTGAGTATCTCGTATTGTTGCATAACCCCAATTTTGCACTTTGCAGTTTAAAAAAATTTAACGTTTTAACAGCTGACTTTTTAAATACTACTTTCTACACAACAGTAAATGTTATTAAATTAAAATGTTATTAAAAAAAAAAAAGTAAATGTTTATTGTGTATTAAAAATACGTTCACGATATTAAAATACATTCAACAAATTTAATGCATATTTAGTGAATGTTTCCAATCGTAAATTCCTCAAATATTTAGAACACGTTATATGTATATTTACAGAATGTGCTAATACATTTTGAATAAATAATATTTACGCATGTTCTTTCTAAAAGTATTTGTTCTTTTTAATTTTTTTATGTTAACGCGTCTAAACTAAAGACATTTGTTTCATACTTTAGTTTAACAAATTTAGCTGTAAATATTTCTCTAAATTGTTATCTGTAGTTACAAAACTTTTAATAGTTTTTTAATAAAAATCATACTTGTAACACTAAAACTAGTAAAAACCGTTTATGCTAGTTTATACATTAAGATATGTGAATTTTTAAAAATAGTTCATTTGTAATGCGGTTTCATATACTCCTATTTTTATTTCTCGTTAAATTTTGCCATATTGTTTGTTATTAAAACGTGAAACTGTGCAATGGCTGCCGATCGACTTTTTAAAAGGTTTTTTTAATTGATATGAACTGAGATGATGTGTACTGCAGGATCGGGTCATTAGTTAAAGCATTAGCGATGAGTAAAATTGAAATAAAAATACTAGTTATGTAATTAGTAAGTTTTAGCTCGGAAGTTATGTTTACAATTTGAGACATATATTACTTAGTTTGTGATAATGGTATGATAAGATACATTTAATATAAAAATACTTTGAAGCAATAGTGATAGTTATTACTACAAAATTATCCTAAATCAGAAGCAAATCAATAAAGTGGACAACGAAAAGTATGTGCAGAATCCTTAAAATGGCTTATTTTTGTAGATGTTGGAAGGTGTAAAACAAAAAACCAATTTTGAAGTCTTACATTTAAAAAAATTATTATTCTTTAAGTGTTGTAACAGAATTATATTCTTAAATTAGTAACTTTCTTATTGATATTTAGAAGTTGTTGTTGTAAAGCATCATTGAAACAAGCAAGCGAATCAAATATAGAGACCACTATGTTAAAAATTATTTAGTTTGAATAAAGTTTAGGAAACTACAAGAAAAAATTTATATTAACTTATATATGAAATACGGGTCAATCAAGTGTATAATTAAATAGCGTAAATACTAGGATATGCTGTATTAGTGGTAATTAAAATTCAAATGAAAAAGTATAGTAAGATACATTTAGTATAACAAATACTTTGAAGTAATACTAATAGTTATTATTATAAAAAGGAATTATCTCAAACTAGAGGCAAATCAACAAAGGAGGTGACGAAAAACATGTGCAAAATCCTCAAAAATAAAATTGTTTATTTTTGTAGTCATGACAAAAACGAATTTTGAAGTCTTACATTTGAAAGAATTAATATTTTGTAAATGTTGTAACACATTTGTATCCTTAAATAATTAATTTTCTTATCAACATCTAGGAGTTGTTCGTTATAAAACATCATTGAAAGAAGGATTCCAATCAGATGTAATGTATTATGTTAAAAATTGTGTTGTTCAAATTAAGCTTAGGAATCTACAAGAAAAATTGTATATTATGGTTAATGATTAAGTATAATTTGAAATACGTATCAATCAAGTATGTATAATTAGCAAGCATTCTGTTGTGTGGGTTGATAGTCTCTTTTCTGCAACTTTTTGACTTGTCACGTCCACCGCTTGTCGAAATCGACGTTGGCTTTAAGGTCCATTATTAGAAGCGGTTTAAAGTCAAGAAATTTATAATTTAATGTCAATTGCAAGTGTGGCCAAATCGATTTAAAAACCCAAGTTATGTTACAATATAGCTTTTTTAATGTGTTAAAATAATTATTATAATACATTTACTTTTAAACCAAATAAGTCAAATAATAAAGACCTATTCTGTTTTAAATTTATGACAGACGATTTTAGTCAACATAGGACATTTCGAACTAACAATCATTAGTGTTATATTGCGTAATACAAACACACAACAAAAATATTAAGTTTCGATATATTGATGTATAAACACCAAATTATGCGTTTTTACGGTCAATCTTGGATTTTAAATTAATCTTTGTGTTACTAAGAAATCATTATGGCATGTTTTCGTATTTACTGTTTATATTCCTATAATAAATGTATTTGTTTAATTTTTTGCGTTATTAAATTTATGTTAGCAACATTTGTTACAGCAAAAATTTATACCTTAAAAGGTAGGTTTTTCGAACTAAGTATTTGTTTAGTAGTGATTTATACAAGTACCAACTTTTATTTAAATCAAGGTGATTTTATTCAAAATTTTATAAATTAAAATTTAAGTAGGTACTATTTGAGATGGCGAATCAAGAAGGCAACCACTCACCTTTTCCTTGAGATTAAGAACTCATGTTTCTCTAAATTGTTTTAATTAGTCCGGCCATAATCAATTAAGTTTCCCAATTTTATCACGATTATTATTTTATTTTAAAAACCATACTAAAAACAAAGATTATTACAATTCAATACTAAATTGATAGTTATTTACGCTACGCAAGCTTTTGATTAATTTAATTTATTTTTCTTTTTTATGTTAACTCAATCTTTATTTCTTTTGCCAAAATTTTTATTTTCTAATACGTCTATTTTTTTAGTGTAGACGTACCGTAATTAATGCAATAGCATTTACAAAACTTTATATTTGTGGTACAAGGAATTTATCTTAAATTGTGCTTTCATAGTCCATTATCCTGTACGATAATGACATTAACTTGTACAGAAAGGAAATTGATTATAAAGAATACTCAACATTGCTTAATCGCTAATAAACATACAATGTGTCGTGTTATTTGTTAGTAAAAAAAAATATAATACGTTGATTAACCGGTAAAGAAGCAACGTTTATTTTATACTAAAATACTAAAATTATGTGACGTTTTGTTACGTCTCTGACTTTTACACAAGTTGAACAATTCCGAAAAGCCTCAGTCCGTATTCATCATTGCTTATCGAATAAACACTTTTTTTTACAAATTTCTAAACTCTCGTATAAATTTAGTTTTTTTTATTGTTTATTTTTTATTAATTTGATGTCTTCTATTTTATGATTATTTTCTAACATATGTAGGGCAACACTGGGTTTATCTATTTTCTTATATTTGACATGAGCTAAGTGCTCTTTATCAAGCGTTTTCAGGAGTTTTCTGGTTTGCTCTATATATATTTGGTTACAGTCTTTACAACTAATTTTATATATTCCCAATTTATCGCTCATATCTATTGAATCTTTTGGGTTACCTAAAAGATTTTTTATGTTATTGTAGTGGATGACTATTTTGTAATTAAATTTTAAGATTTTTTAAATCTTCTATTATATGTAAGATAATACGGAAGGTTTACATATATATTTCCTTTTTTGCTGTTAATATTTTATTACACAGCAGCATGTTTAATATTTCATTTAAGTTTCTGTTTTCTAATAATATTTTTGATTATTGAATCCGAAAATCTCATGTATGTTGCAATATGCCTAATATATGTTAATTCTATGTTAAAATTATCTTTTGGCAATGGGAAATTCAATAATCGTTGAATTAAATATTGAAAACCAGCAAGTATGGCAAAGTATGGTTTAAATCATTTGCTGTAAATCGCATTGTGTTGGTATCTTTGCGATAAACGTCAATATTTAATTTATTCTCTTTTCTGATCACTAAAGTGTCCATAAGTGACAACTTCCCATCGTTTTCTATTTCATGAGTAAACTTAATAATTTCAAATTTCACATTTAAGACCTCAATAAATTCTTCGAAGCTGCAAACACTAGTATTAATGACCAAAAAATGTCGTCTACATAGCTAAGCCAAATTTTCGTAAAGTAATTAAAATTTTATTATAGATCGGTTTCAAATCTACTCTGTAAATGGAGACAAGGTGTTGCTTATCGTTGTTCTATTTTTTTGTATTAATATTACTATTAATTTAAAAGTATGATTAATACATACATAATTTTGCTAATTTTACAAAATTTTCTAATTCTAAATTGTCAAAATGATTTTTTGATAATATATCTTTTAGATACTCCCAAGTCGTATTAATGGGAACACTTAAAAATAATGCACATTAAATGATACTAACATTTCATGTTCAGTCAGCTCAACGTTTTTAACTTTTTTCAATATATTCGCAAGAATTCTTGATGCTGAAATTTGATTGTTCGTACTCCATACTGTTGAATTTGTTTGATAACCATTTTGATATCAGATATGTAGAAGCGTTGATATTTGAGCCCATTGAACGTAATCCTTTTTCTGGTTTATTTGTTTTAGGTAAACCGTATATTTTTGGTAGAACTAGATTGTATACAGTTAGTTTGAACCAGAGTTGTTTCACTAAAATGTTTATACATTCCAGCAAGACCTTAGGCGTGTTCGCAACCATTTTGCAAGAAGATTTATTGATATTAACATTAAGGGCCTTCACTGAGCATTATCTAAATTCGGTCGAAATAATCTTCTTTGTCTATAATTACAACTCGATTGCCTTTATCTGCTTTAAGATATAACATTTTTTTTCTTTTAGATTTTTTATATTCTTTGTATATTCTTTTTTATCCAGCTGAATTTTTCGATTGTCGTGTATTTTTTGAAGTTTGATTTTACTGGGATATCTGATGAATTTATTATATATTACTTTTAAATAATTGTTACAAACTGAGAAAAAAAATTATTTTAGATCATATTGACCTAAGAAAAAGCATGATTAACATAAATATATAAATTTATATTTATACAAACTTCTTTCTTTGCTTTATTAGATTTGATTTTGTTTCTATTATCACATTATGTGCAAAGGGAGTATTAATACCAGCTTCGTCGCCTGCTGTCAATCAAGAAATGTTGAAGCTAAATTTTTTTAGCAATGGTAAATCTAAAAATTTGGTAGTTTGCACCATAACAAAAAATATAGCTGTACAGACATGAGCTATTCTGATTGTAACTATAAAGAGCGATTAATTTTAGAGATGATATTCATCAACGTTTACAAAAACAACATTAACTTCAATGCAGACACTAACAATTTAAGTAATGTTTACAACAATTTAATATCAAAGATTGCTTATTAGCTTTAGATAGGTTTATTAAATTTCGTTCTTATCTTTTTTGATTACCTTGACATTGCAAATAGAATTTCTGATTATACATGTCGTGTCAATTGTGTTCATTTACAACTAATTTAACTTATTTGACTTTTTTAGAAATATTTCAACAGTTATTCATGTTAACTTTAATTTATATTGTGTAATAGTTTCATGTCGTTTGGAGTTAAGGACTATATCACTCTAACCTTTTAGTGTAAGTTTCTACGTTGTTTGTACCTAAAATGTATTATTTGTTAGGTAAAAAAAAATGTGTAGCTTACTCACAATATATTTCAGTGGCCTGTAGAAGTGCACGCCTGATTGAACAAAACGTCGCCATAATAAAATCTTAAGTGGTTTGATTTGCCCCTCCTAGTGAAGAATATTCTACAATCTAGTCATTAATTCAATATTAAAGGAGGACGTAACTACAGTACTTGAATGAGCTATTCTATTCTATTCATTTTGTTGTGACTATCCACGTGTTTATGAAGCGTTGTTTTAATTTTTAATTAATTTAATTGACAAGTAAAAACTTTTTGCAAAAATGAGAGCGATATAAACGAATTTGATATATATTATAAAACATCATTTATATAAAATAGAACAGGGTTTAATCAATTTAAAAGAGAAGAGTTTCACAAACATTTTATTTTTTCGTCAATACATAAAAATCAAAAAAATTAATTAGCGAAGAAGTTTTACTAGTTTATGTTAGTGAGGCTTTTTAAAAAGTATATTGATTATTATTATGATAGTTATAATATTCCCAAATTTGATAACGCGAACGAAAGTGATAAGAAATTGTTTCGTCCTAGAAAAAATAAAATTTTACAAATACTTTCTAGCGATTCTAAAGAAAGTGATAACAAAGTAATGGACTAGTCAGAAAATAATAATCTATCAATTGCAAAATTGGTGGTCAACGCCACCTACGTGGATAAAAGGGCCACTAATAGTGAATTATTATATAGAAAACTATGAGGATGTAGTTAGTATTTTGAATTTAAACCACACCATTACAATAGTTTGAAATGGTGTGGCTTAAATTCATAATTCATACTGTGAAAATTTTTCAAAAATTGTTTATAAAAATTAATAGAGATCATAAATTTAAAAAGTGTTAATAATTTTATTCAATAATAATTTAAACTTCAATAATAAACATTAATTTCAATCAAAATTTTGTTTTCTTGTATTAAAAAAATGTTGATACGTTATAAAACTAAGCTAATAACAAAGTCTTTGTTGCAACTTTTTAAAATTTTACATTTATGTACCATAGCTAAACAGCTGAATCAATTTAAAGTAGTCAACAATGAATGCTCTTTCGAGAAACCGACATCTCTTTATAATTCAAGTGACACAATTGTTCTCCGAAACCTGAACAATCTGCAAGCATGTAAATAGTAAATCTGATACAAATAAACTTAAAATGTTTAAGAATGCATTCTTAAAATTTAACAACTTAATGAAATAATAATTTAAATTACCAAATAATTGTTAAATAAAAACATTCAATGCGGTAAAATACTTACTGCTAAAACTGTAATTACATTTATTTTAAAGTATTAAATATTAAACTAAGCATATACAACAGCAATTGCTAATGTTAAAATTAATTTCGTTAGTGTTTGCAGAGATCACAACCAGTATATAAATTAAGTGTTTGATGCAGACAATAAAACTGAAAAACAAATATAGCACTTTCGACACAAAAATAAAAATTTATTGGTATCGATGTAAATATATTATTGTTATCTAAAATGCATCTTAAATCATATCATTTTTTTCAATTTTTTATTTTAATAAAAATATTACTTACTAAATTTTAGTGACATAATTTTTGTTTTAACATGAAAATACCTTTAAATTATTTTTTACATAAAGAAATTAAAAACATAAAGAAATAAATAATATAAATAATTAAGTTAAAAACTTATTGTTTCTCATGTTTGTAATTTTCAGAATTTAGATAAATTACAAAACATAAGCAAACAATTTAAAAAAAAATATCTAGCTAGTTTATCCGATTTTTAAAATAATTAAACAGAAACGTGCATTACATAGAGAATGTGTGATTATGTCTTAATATTTCTTTTAAATATATAAATACTATTGACTATTTCATAAATTTTAAAAAAATAATTAGTAAGACATATCCTAATTATTTACATAATTATAACTTATTTGTGTACTTTGTGTTTTAAATTATTTCCGGATGTTTTTTATTACTGCGTGCGTTGGTTTATTACTAAAGTTAACATTAAATTATTATATAAAATTTAGAAATTTTTTTATTGAATTTAGATTATAAGTTATTTATTTAAACAAACAATTGGCGAACTGTAAATTTATAATATTTTTCTAAAATATATCAATTTTGTCTAAACATTGCACTTGACTAAGAACTTAATTTTTATTTATATGATTTGTCAACATATGATTGTAATTTGATTTTTGTTGTTTTTAACTATTTGGTAATTTGTTAAAAATTAATATTTTGCTCAACTAAACTAAGAATTTATTATATTTATATGATTGTAAATGCGCGTACAATATGAATACATTTTAAATTGATTGCATTTATACAAACACTGTAATTCTATATTTTGTATATTACTAAAAAATTGCAACTATTTTTTTGTAGGCAACGTGGTAACGAAAAAACACTAAAACACAAATTTCAAGGTTATATCATTCTTTAAGAACAAAAAAACACCCTTATCTAATTACGGGTTTTTCTGTGACTAAAACGAATTCATATTTAGACCACAATAATAACACAACAAACACATTGCAAACATGTGGCCAGCTATGACAGGACAAAGGCGTCTTTTTGTCGCGAGTCGCCGCCCCAAAATAGAAGATGATTTAAGCAAAAAGCTTCAAACGCATGTGCAACGCTAAAATGAATTGTGCAAAATAATTTGCATAAACAGTGAATAAAAAATTTTAATTAGAGTCAAAGGTATTCAATCAAAAAAAAATGTGCACGTTGAACAGTAACTTTAAATTTTGCATTAATGACTAAAGCTATAATCATAAACAACAAACTTTGTGACATTGACATTGCAACATTAGGAAAGGGTTAGAATTTTGTGACCAAACTTGGCAGGACAGTTTAATTACTCGGAAGTAATAAATGATGAAAATTTAAAAGAAAAGATACAAAGATAAACACAATTTTTATTTAATGAAACGTTGCTTTTTTTCTCTCTATTGGTTTTACACTACCTCACTCTTTTACACTGCCGCACTGTAGACGTAACCACACCCTCCAAACAAGTTGAACATAAAAACTGCAAAAGATCACATTAAACATTAAAATTAATCAAGACTCGCACGAAATACACACGATAATAAAGTAGTAGAAACAAATAAAAGTCAAATATGCCATTACCACTTGATCTATTTAAATAAAATTTTAATCCTTTGCTACATCCAAGTAAGTTTGATGACAAAATTTCTACCTCTTCTTGGTGTTGCATTAACAACATCACTGAGTATATTTAAATACACATATAAATAATTAATTTTTTTTATTTAAATAAACTAACAATTGATAAAAACAATCACGTCAATACTTTAGATTTTAATAATTAAACTAAGTATAAAGAGATTTAAACGTCAAAGTACTTAAAACTCATCTAATAAGTTTAAGAAGTAAGAATAAATAAAGTGAAATTTTTTTTGTTACGCAATTTTTTTTCACTTAATGCTAGACGTAAAGTTTCTCTAAATTAGCGATTTATTAACGTTAAATCTTCGCTCTAGATGTGTTCACGAGTTTATATTTACAGTTACAGTTTTATTGACTGTTACAGTTTTTAAGAGCCTAATTCTGATAGCATGTCTTTTATTAGAAAATCTATGTAATAAAATATTTATTTTTTCTTATTTCTCTTATTATAAAAACAATGAGCAAATAAATAGACAAATGTGTTTAATTGGTGATACATGTTTTAATAAATTTGTACTTGTTTTAGAATAAAAATTAAGTATCTACATTTTTTTGATGCTAAACTGATATATTATTTTACACAAAAAGTTTGTCAAAATTTAAAATGTTTTTAAAGATAATCTTTTACAATTGTAATACATTTACTATGATTTTGAAATAATAAATTTTACAAATCGTATTCTATTGTGCAACACAAATATTTTTGTCTTTAGGTCAATTCAATTATATAACAATTAAATATTTATTTATCTATTTATCTATTCGTCTATTTGTCTATTCGTCTATTCGTCTATTCGTCTATTCGTCTATTTGTCTATTCGTCTATTCGTTTATGCGTCTATTCGTCTATGCGTCTATTCGTCTATTCGTCTATTTTTCTATTCGTCTATTCGATTATTTGTCTATTCATGTATTTATTTATTTAGCGATTAGTCTAATTATCTATTTTTATTTATTTATCTATTCTAACCTTGAAAGACGTATAAGATTCCGGTTTAGCAGAACTTAATTGTTCACAAACAGCTTTGAAAAAGTATGTTTTAAAAAATTAATCAAATTATTGTCAGGTTTCTTTATTATTGTGATAGAGTTTACATTGTCGGTTGTTGATAAGCTTTTATCAGTATTTATTAGACTCGGCAAGGACGTATTGATTACTGTGGGATTTGTAGTTATTAAATTTGAAATATTTTTTGTTGTTTTTGGAGTTTAACTCACAGATGTCGCATAAGTATTTAACAATTTAATTTGTTCTTGTAGGGACCAAATCACGGTTTTTTGATTATCAAAAAAAAACTGTTTATGTTCTAACAGGTTTGTTTAGATAACTTATTTCAAAAATAAGAATATTAAACTTAACTGACGTTTCCCCACTTGATCTACTGTACTACAACAGTTAATAGTTTTGGCATCAATATTTTTGATATTTTTTAATAATTTTACACAGGTTGCATGCCGCACAGTGTCGCACCTAACACACTTTAATCCACTTTGAGTTGTATTTTTACATTTTCTACACGTTTTACTAAGAGCACTAGCATTTTTGGATACACCGTCTGCCATTACGATTATGATTAGGACAAATATAAATATATTATACTAAGATAAGAATGTTTTCCGGGTTTGGACCGTGTCATTGTTGTTGTAACCGAAGTTGCCAACGTTTCGCCAACTTTCGTAAGGGGCTTTATCAGGGTGTGAGATAAATCGCAAAACTCAAACAAGCAACCGAAATCTAACTAAGAACTTCTCAAAAGTTAGGTTATCCACTTGTGAAAAAAGCTATAATCTACCTCTGAAAAGGTAAGAAAGAAAACGATAACTTGAAAAAGCAAACGAAAATCTAACAAAGAACCACTACCGAGTTAGGTAATCAACTTGTGAACCAAGCCAAATGTTAAACTCCGTAGAAGTGACTTAAGAAGAAATAATCTCCGTATGTAAAGGAAAAGGATTGTCACGGATGGTTAAGCTCGAATCTGATTGGGTTACGGTTGATAAGGGGCAGGTTTTTGATAAATGACTGATGACCGAGAACCAAAGAGGGGATAGCTCGAAACCATGATCGCGATTAAAATTATTAGGATGTTTGATGATTTCTATGCTTTCTCGGAATTTCCTGTTGAAGAAGAACGGAGATTTGGCAATCAACGAAACATTATCAGAATCTATCTTGTGACCTATAGTAAAATGATGTTCAGCAACCGGAAACTTGGAAGTATACTTTTTTCTTATACAACGATCATGTTCTGAAATGCGAGTAATGACGGAACGACCGGTTTCACTAATGTAGACTAAACCACATGAACAAGGAATTTGATATAGACCTTGAGATGAAAGTGTAGGAAATGTTTCTTTGGCAGAAGGAAAAATCTGAGAGATTTTGCCTGTCGAGTTGAATATGGGTTAGTTACCATTCTTACAAAGAAGTTTCCTTATTTGATCTGTAACCTTGTGAATGTAGGGTAAAAAGGGCAATTTCGGATTAGATTCGGAAGTAGAAATGTCTTTAGGTAATCGAATAGGTGGATGTAGACGACGATTAATAACTCTATAAATATCTCGTTTTACATAACCATTGTTCACTAAGGTTCTATTAACATGACGGAGTTCCGAGTCTAGATTCTCAAGTTGGCAAATAGAAAAGGCACGATGAATCAAAGATTCAATAACAGAACGTTTCTGTGCATAATGATGAAGAGACGAAACATGAAGGTATCTATCCGTATGGGTGGGTTTGCGCAAAACAGAATGGCCCAGAAATCTGTCTGGCTTACGAGTCACAACAACGTCAAGAAATGGAAGAGAACCATTACTTTCGATTTCCATAGTAAATTTTATATCTAAGTGTTGATTGTTAAGATGATCAAGAAACTTAGACCATTCAAGATGACCATGAGACCAAACAATAAAAGTGTCGTCAACATACTTAAATTACACTTTAGGTTTTAATATTAATGATTCCAAAGCAACCGTTTCAAAAGATTCCATAAAAATGTTACCTACAACAGGTGATAGAACGGTTGCTTTGGAATCATTAATATTAAAACCTAAAGTGTGGTTTAGGTATGTTGACTGTATTTTCGTGTTTATTTATTGTATTCGTTTGTTTAATATGTAATTAATATGCACACGTTTTAGATGTCTTTATTTATTATTGGTTCTAATTTACATTCTTATTGTGCCTAAAAGTAACTTATTAATATTGCCGCTAGATGGCTCCTGCATTAGCGTATGCAATCCTTACATCTCCCTTTTTTTGTTTATAATATATCCCTAACTTATTTACAAATCTAACTTATTTGGTATTTTAATAATTCTACCACTTCTTGTTTTAATGTTAGTTTCTAATGCGTCCCTACCCAAGCAACATTTTGTAACCGTGGTTACGTTGTAACCAGTTGCAAATTAGTAACATTAGCTCCATGGTAAATAAACCGTTGCAGCAACGTAGCAGCAACTTTCGTAATTTACTGAGGTTTTAAATCTATTACAGAAATAACCATTTTACAACTATGGTTATAACTAAGTTTTTCTTATACCCTTATGTAACTACAGTGTCAATTTAGTGGCATTAAAACCTTCATTTCGGTTTCGAGTGTAACAGTCTTGAAACTATGGTTACAAGTGTGAATTTCTAAAACTACACTACAGTGTTAATCTATACGTTCAAACAGCAACAGAAGAAGTGCATTTTACGAGATTTTTATAAGACACATAGTCCATTATCATTATCCAATAAACAGTACCGAAAGTGTTTCTAATTCAAAACAACGTAAGTACAATTATTGGTATATTATATTACTATAATTTTAATCGTGCATTTAAACTACTGTTTCTAATTTAATCAACGTTGAAGAATTAGTTGCCAATTCTAAGTAAGCAAATTTTAAATTGATTTTATTTTCTTCTAGGATAAAATAGAATTTGTAAACGTGTAAATTAGATCGCCATTGCGAACACCTATAATCTTTAAAAAAACCAGTCGAGATTATGATCATTGAACCGATTATAATTGCACATGTGCATTTGTAGCCTAATACAAATATTTAACTAAGAATTACGTAGACGCATTAAACTATAACATCTGAGAGATATCTTAATCCGCCATGGTCTTTTAACACAAAGACATTTTTTTCTTAACAAAATTTATGCATTTACTATTTATAAAATTTATAAATAATAGACATAATCCGCTTTTCTTGAAAATTTGCAGTAAAAACCTGTTTACTGGTACCTACCTGCAACAGATGTAAAAATTATTTTAGGTATTATATCTTTTTTGTTTGAATTTAGTTCTATAAGAATCTATAAAATTTTAAATAATGTACATTTATTATAACTTTTTATATATCTGTATCTTTTTATTAATATATTTTTATCTCTAATTTTGTTTTAATCTTTATGATGCAGTTAGTAACTAAAATCTTGGATAAGTTGCTTAACAACGCGGTTATAAAGTAGTTTCAAATAATGGTAATAAGCATGTTTTCAAAACAGTTACATAGCAGTTGTTGTAAACGGTAACTACAATGTTACAAATCAATTACAAAACCGTGATGATAAACCATTACAGAAACGATTCAGAATAGGTAAACATGATTTGTAAAAAACCGTTATAGCAACGCTGCAAAACAGTTACAAAGTAGTAATTTCAACGGTTTTAGACACGTTGTAAAACGGTTATAATATTACTGCAGTTGCCTTGCAACTGACCAAATCCGGTATTGACAACGTGTCAGGAAAGACTCAGCAACTATTCTGTAACTAAATACCTTACTGAAACCATAGTTGCAAGAGAGTTTTACAACCGTTTTGTAACTGATTTTTGCTACTTGGGTATCTAAACTTACATCTCTATCTACCCTAAAATCTGTATCATTCGACTTAACAATCCTATCATTATTCAAATTATCGAAAAAGTTGTAATATATTTTTTCTGAATACAATGTTTGATGCTTATTTTCCTCGTTTAATATTATTGTTTCTCCAAAAGTAACTTGTTTCTTCCCTTCCTTGTTGTTTACACTGTCCTTCTTTTCGTTTATGTTTGTTACTTTGTAACGAAACCGATTGTGATGTCCGTATTTGTATTAGAATTGTGTAGAAATCCCGTCAAATACGCGTGGACTTCGACCTCGTCGCGTCTACAAGAGTACATGATCGCGCAGACGAAGAATCCCTCCTCTAAATGTCCACCGAAGCGTGACCACCAACCGTATAAAATGGCCTGCATCACCGGGAAAATCTATCTATTTTTACCAGTTCTCCTAGTGTTTACCTGGAAATATAACCGTCCTGAACCGTCCGAAAAATATTAACAACCCGCACCGTACCTGACAATTCTCCTGATTCACGATTTACCATTTTGCCTCCGAATATTTCATTCATTTTGTACCGCAATCATATTCGCTACATTTTGTATCATAATCATCTTTCATTCATCCCGTACCTCTTGCATGTACCTCGTCCTGTCACCTGTACCGAGTGTATTCATCGCCAGCACCTGTATTCGTAAGTAACCACCCTTTTATACCAGTATTGATCGATTTTATTTTATTTTTACCTGAATGATCCTTTTTAATTTAGTTATTTCATATACATCCCTGTTGTAAATAATTTCTCTGATCTACAATTTCTTGCTGGGGCTAGTGTGGACAGTGGCTAACTGCCGATAGTTACACTAGCCAACGCAACCTCCGTATTGGGTCGTTTGACCTCTAAAAGCCTCCGAGAACATAATTACTCGTTGGTGGACACTGGCTAACCGCCGATAGTTACCTGAGTAATCATTACACCGAAACCTCCCAGTCAACCCTGTGAATACACTTTATAGTAGAATTACTTGTTGGTGGACACTGGCTAACCGCCGATAGTTACCTGAGTAATCATTGCACCGAAACCTTGTTACATAAAACAGAATTTCGCCTCTACCGTACTTCCACGTAGCATTCATTCATTACCGAAACAACATTCTCGATCCCTACATCTTCCCTTAAAGTTAGTTGCCATCCCTGTACCTTGTCCTCTCTAAAAAAACCCATTCGTTCATTGTCATTTTACAATTCGTACGTACCCTGTAGTAACCTTCGCACAAGCCGCAATCTCCTCGTAATTTCCATTTAAGATCCTGTTTATATCGCACAAACGATCATTGTACACCCTTAACATTTGTGTTAGTAATATTCCCGTTCATTCACTGTTGGAACTTATACTAGTAATTTTCCACACCACCTGTTGTAGATAAAGCGCCTGTCCGACTTTACCTGAAAAATCCGTTTAACCGTTATTTTACCGATTGTAGAATACATCAACTCACCTGTGTATATCCTACTAACACCTCGATTAATTACAGAGCACCGTATTTTAATTAATTACTTGCAGCAAAGTTTGCAGCTGGAAATTCACGCCGCCATTTTCGTACAAGCGCAGTTTAAACTAATCAACCTTTAACCTTGCAGCGCGAAATAAACTACCAGAGGCGTCACATTGGGGCCGTCGCTCAAAGGCGAAGAACAACACGCCAGGAAATCATTTATTTAAAGAGTTTTTTTGTAATTATTACAATATATTTAAGTTTATATTATTGTGTTTATTTATCTCAACGTATCTACCACAAGCTACCCCGGAAGAGTGTTACAACTTTACGTTCTTTTATAAATCTCCTGTTTCTCACTACTTGAGATCCGTTGCCAAGTTCAATTTTGTATCGTCTTAACCCAACTCTGGATTTGATAATACCTATTTCCCACAACGCATTTCGCTTAAGTTGTACATATACATTTTCGCCCGTTTTTAAAACGTTAAGGTTTCTTGCTCCATATCTTTTATCGTAATAATCTTTCTGATACGTTTGACTCTGGTGAATATGTCTATTGTATTTACGGTATTCCGTTGGTTTGGGTTTTAGATTGTTGGGTTGTATTGGTAATGTTGTTCGAGGCTTCCGGCCCATTAGTAAGTGAAATGGTGAGATGTCCTCGAAAATTGGTGCGCTTCTATATTGCAACAACGCTAGTTCCCAGTCTTTCTTTTCAGCCAATACTTTGCATATTGTTTTCTTGACTGACTGTATGTGTCTTTCTGCCATACCGTTGCTTTGTGCATATGTTGGGTTTGTCACTACATGGTGGAAATTCCATTCAGTTGCAAAGTTTCTAAATATTTCGGATGTATATTGTGGTCCTCCATCAGTGACTAAGATTTGTGGAATCCCATGTCTCGCGAAAATTGCCTTCAATTTTTTAATTATGTTGTAGCTTGTAGTATTTGATCCTAGCATTTCTACTTCAATGTATTTTGTATAGTAGTCTACTACTAACAAGTATTTGTTCCCATCTATTTCAAAAAGGTCACTGGCTAATTTGAACCATGGAATTTTTGGTATTTGATGTGTAATTAATGGTTCTGCTCTCTGATTGTTCGAAAACTCATTGCATGTGTGACACTGTTGTATCATTTGTTTAATGTCATTCTTCATATTTGTCCAGAAAATTGATTCTTTGGCTAATTGCAGACATTTTTTAAAACCCAAATGACTATAATGAATTTTCTCTAGCATTTGTTTCCTCATTGACTTTGGTATAACACAACTTTGTCCTTTAAATATAATTCCGTCTATGATCGTCAGTTCATTTTTATAATTGCAGTATTTTTTTATTTCTCCACTTATTTTCTTATTTGAATTTGGCCAGCCTTTATTAATTACTTCTTTGAGTTTGCATAATTCCTCGTCCTTATCTGTTTCTTGTGCTATTTGTTCCATGCATTTGTCGGTTGCGTTTAACTGTGATTTAATTAAGTTTATATGTGCCACAACTTCTTTATCCCAATTACTATTCAAGGTTTCTTCTTCATGTATGTAGGCTCTTGATAGAGCATCTGCTAATACGAGATCTTTACCTCTTTTGTATATTAACTTGAATTCGTACTTTTGTAGTTGTAAAAGCATTCTCTGCAACCTCGCTGGGCACTGATTTAGTGGTTTCTTCATTATGCTAATTAAAGGCTGGTGATCCGTTTCTACCGTAACGTCTTTTTTCCCATATATGTAGTCATGGAACTTCTGTAATCTAAACAATACTGCCAACAGTTCCTTTTCCATTTGGCAATATCTAATATGTGCTTCAGTTAATGCTTTTGAAGCGTATGCTACCGGTAGATTATTTTGTATCAATATTACACCTGTGCCCGTTGATAAACTATCCACTGTAATAATTGCTGGTTGGTTAACATTGTAGTATTGTAGGACTGGTGCTTTTACTAGCTTATTTTTTATAATCTGTAAGGCTCGTTCATGTTCAACTTCCCATTTGAATTCGGTTTCTTTCTTGAGTAATTCTCTTATTACTGTTGTTTCTGTTGCAAAATTAGGTATAAATTTGTTTACGTAGTTTATGACTCCTAGTATTCTTTGTAAGTCCTGTTTTGATTTTGGACTTGGCATTAGTATTGCTTTAACTCTATCGCCATCTGGTGCGATTCCGTTGTTTGTAATTGTATGTCCCATGAATTTGATTCGGTTAACTATGAATTGACACTTGTTTAGGTTGAATTTAATTCCTGCTTTCCTGGCTGTATCTAGTACCTCTTTTAGTATTTTTTTGTGTTCGTCTAAGGTCTTTGTATGTATTAGAACGTCATCCACGTAAACTTCCACTCCTCTAATATTGAAGATTTCTTTAAATCTTTCAGCAAATATTTCAGGTGCTGTCACTAGCCCATAGGGTAATCTTAAAAATCTGTACCTTCCAAAGCTTGTTCCCATTGTACATAAAATTAGAGCAGTTATCATCCAGTTTTATGTTGTAGAAACCATTACTTGCATCTAATTTGCTATAGTATTTGCTTCCATTCAATTTAGCCACAATTTCATCAAATGTCGGTAATACTGTGTGTTCTCTTTTTATATTTGCATTTAAATTTTTAGGATCCATACATAATCTGAGTCTTCCATCTGTTTTCTTCACAATTACTGATGGGTTAACCCACTCTGATGGTCCTTTAACTTTTGCGATTATTCCTTTCGTTTCAAGATCATCGAGTGTATGTTTTAGTTCATTCGCTAATGGCATTGGAACTTTTCTTATAGGGCAGATTACTGGTTGTGCACCTTCTTTTTAATTTGATTTGATATGGTTCAGTCATACACCCAATTCCCGAAAAAGGTCAGCATATTCTTTACTTAATTGTTGTTTGATCTTATCTGTTTCTATAATTGCATCAACCCTTTGAATTAAGCTTAATTGAATGCAAGTTGGTAAACCCAAAATAGCCTGACTATTTACATCATTAACAACATAAAATTCTACATTACATAGTTGATTTTTGATTATACAATTCAATCTACATGTACCTGCTACATTTATTCTATCTCCGGTATATGATTTCAAAATTTGTTGAGTATGCTTTAATACTGAGGAGTCAATATTTAATTGTTGAAATTGCCAGTAGGGCATGCAGTTTATTTGTGCCCTGTATCTAATTTATACATAAACTCTATGTTACAAATCTTAACACTTGTTAGCCAGTTACTTTCAATTTGACTATCATTTTTATTAATTAACCCAATATATAAAGCATTCTCATCACCCACATTCTCATCATCCTGTATTTGTGGATTTACAACAGTCTTAATGTATTTGTTTCTACACATATTAGCAAAGTGATTATTGATTTTGCAATTTGTACATCTTTTACCAAAGGCGGGACATTTATTAATGAGATGCGTATTACCACAATTTCTGCAATTACTAATGATTTTTTGTTTACCTCTAAAGTTCAATGTCGAGGGTTGTCTGCTATGTTGATGATCCTGGTGATAGCTTCGGTGTTGACTTCTACCTGCTGATTCTTGTCGTCCTCTTGTCGTTGATCTTGATCGATACCTGCTGGGCTCTGCTATTTTATTTTTGATAGTTACTTGTGCCAAATTTTGTGAAATGTTCTCCATTTGGTTTGCTTGCTTCAGGGTTTCCATGTATGTTGCACATTTCTCGATTGTCTCTTGAAGCGTTTTAGTTTCTTCTTGTAGCAGTTTGGTACGTAAATCACTGCTGTTAATTCCACATATAAGTGTTGTTTTTATTAAGTCTTCTTTAAGATCTCCAAATGCACATCTATTTGCACTTTCCTTTAAGTGTGTGATGAATTCTTCTACCGTTCTTTCACTTTGTTTGCTAGTGAAAAATTTGTAACGTTCAAAAGTTCTATTTTCTTTGGGTAGAAAATAGTCATCAAATTTCTTAATGACCGTTTTTAAGTCGTTTTCTGTTGGATTTAAATTGAACGTCTCATAGATACGGTGTGTCTCAGCTCCCGCCAAATGGAGTAATAATGCTACTTGTACTTCCTTAGTTTTCTTATCCGTTTCAGTCGCCGTTATGTAATTCAGGAACCTAGTCTTAAATATTTTCCAATTCTCAGCTATATTCCCATTTAGTTTCATTTCTGGAATTGCGGAATTCATGTCTGTATTTTCTCGTTGCCGCCAACTCTAACCTCGCAGTTTATTTTTTAATTTTAATTTTCTTTTGTTGTATTTCTATGTAATTTGTATTTTCTTCCTATTTTTTCAGGTTCCTTAGCCGCAGCGCCATGTATTTTCGTGTTTATTTATTGTATTCGTTTATTTAATATGTAATTAATATGCACACGTTTTAGATGTCTTTATTTATTATTGGTTCTAATTTACATTCTTATTGTGCCTAAAAGTAACTTATTAATATTGCCGCTAGATGGCTCCTGCATTAGCGTATGCAATCCTTACATTGACGACACTTTAATTGTTTGGTTTTATAGTCACCTCGAATTGTCTTAGTTTCTTAATCATCTTAGCAATCAACACTTAGATATAAAATTTACTGTGGAAATCGAAAGTAATGGTTCTCTACCATTTGTTGACGTTCTTGTGACTCGTAAGCCCGACGGACTTCTGGGCCATTCTGTTTATTGCAAACCCACCTATACGGATAGATACATTTATGCTTCGTCTCATCATCATCATCCTGCACAGAAACGTTCAGTTATTGAATCTTTGGTTCATCGTGCCTTTTCTATTTGCCAACTTGAGAATCTAGACTTGGAACTCCGTCATCTTACTAGAACCTTAGTGAACAATGGTTATGTAAAACGAGATATTCATAGAGTTATTAATCGTCGTCTACATCCACGTACTCGATTATTTAAGGACATTTATACTTCCGAATCCAACCCAAAATGGTCTTTTTACCCTACATTCACAAGGTTACAGAACAAATAAAGAAATTTCGTAAGAATGGTATTAAACCCATATTCAACTGGACAAGCAACATCTCTTGGATTCTTCTTTCTTCTAAAGACAAATTTCCTTCACTTTCATCTCAAGGTGTATACCAAATTCCTTGTTTATGTGGTTTAGTCTACATTAGTAAAACCGGTCGTTTCGTCATTACTCGCATTTCAGAACGTGATCGTTGTATAAGAAAAAGGTATATTTACGAGTCTGCGGTTGCTGAACATCATTTTACTACAGGTCACAAAATAGATGTGATAATTTTTCGTTGATTGCCAAAACTCCATTTTTTTATAACAGAAAATTCCGAGAATGCATAGAAATCATCAAACATTTCTATAACTTTAATCGCAATTATGGTTTTAAATTATCCCGGTCATCAGTCATTTATCGAAAACACGCCCCTTATCAACCGTAACCCAATCAGATCGGAGCTTAACCGTTCGTGACGATCCTTTTCCTTTATATACGAAGACTATTTCTTCTTAAGTACTTCTACGGAGTTTAGATTCTGGCTTGGTTCACAAGTTAATTACCTAACTCGGTAGTGGTTCTTTGTTAGATTTTCGTTTGCTTTTTCAAGTTATCGTTTTCTTTTTTACCTTTTCAGAGTTAGATTATGGCCTGTTTTACAAGTGGATAACCTAACTTTTGAGAAGTTCTTAGTTAGATTTCGGTTGCTTGTTTGAGTTTTGCAATTTATCTCACGCCTTGATGAAGCCTCTTACGAAAGTGGGCGAAACGTTGGCAACTTCGGTTACAACAACAATGACACGGTCTAAACCCGGAAGACATTTTTATCTTAGTATAGATTCCGGCCGTGGAAGCCTTTGCTATTATATAAATATAATAATATATAATAAACAATAATACATAATTTTTTTATACTAGAGTAGTATACGTTTTGTAATAATATTATAAAATGCGGCAAGTAGGTATATGATATAATTTAGTAAAATCTATTAACATAACGTTGATTTGTGCAATATATGTAAAATTTTCAAACAAAAATCATCGGATATAATCTCGGTTTATAATTTGATTTTATTTTTTAATAATTATTAGTTTAAAGTATTAATTTAGAATTTACGAACAAAAAAAAATTATTTTAAATATAATTGTTATAAGATTATAAAATTCATTCATTAATATTATAAAGTAATAACATGCGATGGCGGTACCATCTCGTAGTTTAAAGTTACTACAAACTACATAAACAATTGTAAATAGCTATACCGTTGAAACATGTAAGTTGATTATATATCCACGTAACTCAAAATTGTTTTGAATAAAAGCGCGGGTTAAAACCACTAAATAAAAATCATTAAAAGTAATCAATGGCAATGGAATTGTAAAAATGTTATCACGGGAGTGTCGTTTTGCATTTTTGGGGCTTATTAGTATTGGGAGATACATTTTAATGTATGTATTTCTACAATTACATTGACAATCTATATAGCTTTTATATTTAATAGTAAAGAGCAGATCAAAATGTACGTAACATAAGAGAAGTGTTAATTTTATTTAAAAAAACATAAGTTTAAATAAAACGCAAGTACGCCGTGACAGACTGAATATTTTCGTAAGTGTCAAAAAATATATAATATTAACGAATTTGCAGTCTGTAATAAAGCATATAGTCATGAACAATTTAAACAATAATAATTGGTTTAAAAATGTTACAGTAGAAAATTATACTATAAATTCCAAATTACGTCTAACTTACAAATTTCACTAAACAAGCTGTACAAAAGTATGTGTACTTATGGTAGACTGCAGTCAACAAACATTAAACTGGAAGCGTTAAAGCCCGTTCACATCCACTTTGCATACGTAGCATAACAAAAATAACGAAAAGTACATAAAGTTGAATAGCATTGAAATGCATGTCGACGTTCACATTCACTTCATCACACAGAAGACATATCCAAACAAGCTTGAAAGTTGAGTAAACTTCAACTTTAGCAAGGATGTATGTTACGTCTGCTATGCACAGCAATAGCATTTAAGCGTGCGCAAGCAGCTTTCGCCCGTCGAGCGCATTAAGTAATCAGCTGATATTTTGTTTAGTCAATTTTCTAGGTTATATTACCGTGCTTTGATATAAACATTACTAATAATTACTAATAAATATTACTGTTGTAGCTAAAAGATGAAAATAAACACCGGCTCAAATGTCGCACAGCGCAGACGCAAAAATTATGTTTTATTTGAATGTGAACTGAAAAGGAGTATGTTATGTCTTCTATGTTATGTTTTTCTGTTATGCTACTTATGCAAAGTGGATGTGAACGGACTTAGGAAGTATCGTCATTAAACTAATTGGTGCTATAAACTTACATTGTGCTGTAAAACAGATAAAAACGTTTTTGATTCTTGATTATATAAAGGAATCATTATTAAGCTTAGATTCTTGTGTAGAGTTAAATCTAATTAAAAGGACCAGTCAAATTTAACTATGAAATTTTTTTAAAATTAGCAAATTAAAAGCAACTTTGAAAGACTTGGAAAATAGAGAAATTTTAGCCAAAAGTAAAATAAACTGTCTAGACAGATTAGCAATCTTATAATTGTTAAAGAAAATGATAATTGTCTCAGGTTTTATTTGGATACACAATATTCAAATTATGTTATTAACAGAACAAAAAATTTGTTAATACGGACTTTCGATAAATTGTTATAAAAGTGTTTTAGATTTAAAAAAAAAGACTTTTAGCAAGTCGAGCTAAATACAAAAGCATTTGATTTTTACTATAGAAGAAGAACTTTTAGCAATACATTTCGAAGATAAATTTGTAAGATATTTTAAACATGTGTTTACAGCGAAAGAATTAAGTATAGATCGTAATTGTACTAAAGCAATTGTAAAAAATCTACAAAATGAAAATGCATTTCAGTCGTTTCTAAGTATGATAAATTTTCATGGATTATTTACATATACCAAAATTTGCGAATACATCAGCTACGTTATGAGGTCAAATTTAGATGGTGTCCGTTTCATGCTGAAACAGTACTGAAATTGAAGGAGGTTACACAAGCTCTAGTAATAGCTAATTTTGAATTTGTAAAAAGATAACGATACAGGTAGATGCTTCACAAAATAGACTGGTGTTGCTTGTTTTAACAAAAGTTTATTGGCAGTAAAAATTATTGTCAGATTGACAAATAACTAGAAGTTATTGTGTTTGTTTATTTATGGCAGAAAAATAAATGTTAGTGCTGATTATAAGTTATTTATTAGCTTGTTAAACAAAAATGTTTATTGCATACATTTGTCAAAGTTACAACAAATAAAAACTAAATTATTAAAATATAAATTTAAAGATAAGTACTTACTAAGAAGTACGTGTTTGAAGCAGGTTTACTTTTGAGATCTTCTAAAAATAAATATAATGATAAATAGTTTAGTAAAATTATGCATTTTTTAAGTAACACTTTATATTTACAGTACACATCGCTTATTGAAATCACGGATAATGATATCACTTTATTAAAGAACAGGTCGGACGTATGGTACTACATAGAAAAAACAGCGTTTATAGTAATCATAATTTCGGTTTATGTTATCAATTTCCTTCTCAGGTTCGCTTCTATACATAAACAATAATTTATTTTGCATGAATTTTTTAGGTGAATTTTTACAATACGCGTGTTGAAAGTAAAAAATTTTATTATTTTACCCTAAAAATAGTTGTTTTGCATATTTAGCTTTATTTTTGAAGTATCATCTGTTTATTCAAGCACTTTGAAAGCATGTGGGTTATTTTGTATTTACATTTATTTTTTGTGTGTAGTGTTTAGAACAATGAATTAAAGATTATAACGTTGTTTTGTAATTTCTTTTTATTAACGGCGTCCGTAATTTTTGATTTATTTGACTCAACATTTTTAATTTTTTTAAACGTTTTATAAACATTTTTTGTTTGTATTGATGCTGTGATTTCACATTCTAAATTAACGCCTGTTAATCATTTATACGTTATATATATTTACTGCTTTCTAACCAATGAACGTTTATTTGTTTTTTTAACGAATTTCGGATATTGTTATCATTCGGTCAAAAACCTTAAGTCTTAACGTGATTTTATTAAGCAGCGTACACGGTAACAGCAAAACTATGTAAAGAGTTTGAAACTCCAATTGAAAATGATTTAGTACAACAACAATGGTTGTGCAAAAAGTGTAAACTAGGTTGAGAATAATGTCAAATTTTATTTTAAATTTAAAAATGTAGAAAAAAATTTGATGTTTTTAAACCATAGATTAATTATACCTTCAGAATTTAGAAATTACATAATAAAATTGTTGCATGAATCGCACTTTGGGATTTCTAAAAGGAGGAAAAGAGAAAAACAAACTGTTTATTGACTAAAAATAATTTAAAAAAATATTATTTTTCAATGCAGTGAAAGGATTTTACAGAATATGTCAAACTTCAAATAAAATCCTAAATCTTTTATTTAGTAAGATTTTATAGATTTAGTAGGTAGTTTGGTAATTTAGGATTATTTTTTGAAATAGATGCAAGTACTTGAGATCTAAAATACCAAATTAAAGAATAAGAAATGTAAAGCAAGTTTTTGCTAATCATAGAATTTCACAAATAATGTGATATCTTTAGAAGTATAAAAATTTATGAATGGAATGGAGTTTTGAAATAATTACTGGTTAGTACTTATAAAAACCCATGAATTAATTATTAAAGTGAACGTGCACAGTACAAACTACAAAAAGAATATTAACGAAATGTTTTTTTTTAAGTTAGTTATGAAATAGGCCATTTTAAAAAAATTACTCAACCAGTCGCTATGAATACAATTTTTGATTGAACTAATTTTGATTATGTAAATTCGGTGTTGAGGCTCGTGTCTATAAAATTGAAATTGTATTACAATGTGCGTACTAACATTCAAAATTAATGTAATCGTTAATAAGAAAACGGAAAAAGCAGTACGTACAGTTGTATTAATAAATCCTATCTGTGATTATCTAAGACTTGCCATATTTAAATACTGCATTTTTTTCAGGTCGAGTATTCATACTTTTTATGTATTAACTACAAAACTTTTATAAAAGTAGAATATACATACATTATCAATGACTATTAAGTTTTTTTTTAATTTTTTGTGTTTGTAAAACACTTATTTTTATCGTTTTAGTATCAAACAACTGATGTTGCATATTATTAAAATATTTAAAATAAAATTTAAAAATTACCAAAAACTTTATAAAACTAAAGTTAATACTTATAATTCAATTCTTTCCTGCTGAAGTTGAAAGGTTTTCGGTTTCCCAACACCACAAAAAGGCAAAGCGCAGTACAAAGATAACGCCTTTAACTTGTCGTTTCGTAACCTTAAGCTGTATTTAACTTTAAAAATAAAATTCGTATTTTAAATGGTTGTGTAAAGCCAAAAAAGGCGTAGTTTCTTTAAACTTAAGCTTAAAAAATACGATTTGCTAATACTTATAAATTAGTAGAAATAAATACACAGTTATAAGTTACGTTTAAATCAAACCAAAATGCAACAAGCTTTTGCACATAGTAGGTACCTAAACATTGTATTTTTTATTTTATTTTACATCTTAAAATACTTTCGGTAAATAGATATTATTTTTGGCTTATCACTAATATTAAATCTGTAGGAAAAAATTAAAGCTGACGAATAGCAAACAAAATTGGTAAAACGCTTAGAATCTACATATCGTAAGCAATAAAATATTAAATTTATTACAATTAAAAAACATACAACAATAAAGTATTTATAGAAATTGTTTTATGTGTAAAAACATATTTTAACTTTTTTATAAAACGGCGTTTAATCAGAAACATCTTCAATAAATAATCTCAAATTACTTAATTTTTTTTATGTTTTCAAGTTAATCTTCACATGAACCATATTAAACTATACTATACTAAACTAGTTTACAATGTATTATATGCAAACTTTGAAAACGGGAGACAATATGAATTTGATTAAACTAGAAAAAAAATGTCCATTGGTGTGGACAATTCCGTAATGATTTTATATTTTTAAAAGTTTTTAAATGTTTAATAAAAAATAATATGAATCTAACTCAAAATTTTATAATTTAATGCAGTTTAATATTGAGCTACTATAAATTACGACGGTACTTTAAGATTTATTTAAACCTGCTATTAGCTGGCTCTAGCAAAATTTTTTTAGCGTCATATCAGATTTTCGGATTTTTAAAATATGTATTTGTAAATGTCTTTTTAAAATGAATACGTTTATATTGAATGTATCATAATAAAAGTAATACACAGGGCATCTCACGCTAACGTATTATGTTTGTGTTTTGACATAAAAAAATGTTGTTTGCATAATTTGTTTTAATTGAATACTACAAAATTATTTTTAAAAATGACAGATTTTTAGTGATACTAAAAATTGGTTTTTTTAATTAATTAATTTTTAAAAGTATCGCTATACGATAATTGATATTTTAAGAAAAAAGCATCACGATACCGATGTTCTTTACTTTGACTAGAATGGTATTGCAATACCGATAAAAGTATAGTTATAATTTTGCGTTACTTATGGCGATACTTTTGCTTTAGTGATCTGAAGATACAAATTCCGTTAAGAATTTTATACTACTCTGAGTTGCATCTCTATTGCTAAGGTTTAATTGTAGAGATATCTTTCTAAAGTAAAATAAAAAATTAGATAATCAAGTAATCAAATAAATTCTAATCATCTTTACCTTACGATAAAACCGTTTTGACTTATTTAAACTACAGAAAAAGATCACCAATTCAATTTAGCCGTATTTTAACAAGGATTAATTATAGGTCTATTTTTCAAAGATGTGTAGTATTATATCCAGGGTATTTAGATATTTTGTTAGTACCTATTTACATAATGCTTAAAATAATGTTAGCGAAAAACTTAATTAAACTTATACAAATTTCACTACTTAATGAGCCAAAAAGTAGTTGGTACTATTTTGTTCCAAACAAAAAATTTCATTGTATGGGTTTTACTTTATAGTTCGGTTGTGACCGGGATTAAAAAAGATAAATATACAATTTGTAAATGAATCTGAAGTTAGTAAAATTTGCAACATGAGTTTTGGGTGGTTTTGCAAATTAAGACTTTCCGCCATTGCACTGCAGTTTTTTTTATCCTAATTGTTAATTAGAATAATTAATTAGATTAATGTTGTATGTATTTATTTAGATTACAATCTACAAGCTTGTTGGGAAATTTAATAATTTCAATTGTTTCTCTAATCTTTCTTGATTTCCAGTTCTTTGTTTTAGATATTGTTTTAGTTTGCTCAAAGTTTATATTATGAAGAGCGTCAATTGCATGTTCAGCAATGGCAGACTTAGTAAACTAGAATAGACTGAATAGAATGTTATTCCAACTTTTTATTTTTTTTTTTTTTTTGAATTTTAGAACATCCTCAGGCTGCACAACTAATCATGTTCTGTAAGTTAGCTTTGTTAGTCTAAAATGCACAATATGCACAATAATATAACTACACAATTAAAAAAAAATTAAATTAAACTGATTCGCAGATAAACTGCTTATGGTTACTCTTTAAAATTATTTTCATATTATACAGGGTGTCGCAAAGAATCAAAAGAGTTAAAACTGTGTTTTTTTAATTAAAACCCCTTGTATATTATTACATTTTTTATTTCCGAATCACAATAAGTGTTAGTTTAAACAACGTTTGTTACGAGAATTTTCTCGCAACTTAAATGCAAACGACTAACTCAGTTGTATCGGCAAGCGGATCGCAGTCTCGATGTGCTAATCCTACACTAAATTAAAAAAGTGCCAAAACAAAGTAAATGTCACCCAATACAAACATTGTTTAAATCTGTTGATCACTAAAAAATTATAATTACATAAAATAAATTAAAAAACTGCAAGCTGACGGTTAGTGAATACAATTGAAACAAATTAAATAAAGCAAAATTCTACGTTACAGATGTAAGTTTTCTCTCGTTCCTTCTGATTACATAAAACGAGGTAGACTTCACAAATTACATATCCCAAAATTAACGGGGTACAAAAACAGCATAGTAATTCCTCAAAACTTGCTAAAAAAGTAAAAAAATAACGTGACGATCTTTGCTTTACTGCCTGAAACGTCGCGGAACTAACCTTAAACGCCAAATTCAACCAATACCTAGAATACGTTTTTTTTAGAACATTCGCTAAAAGCGTAATAAAAATTGTTACCAAAAAAAATTCAGCAGCAAAAGAAATTACTCACATTAGTGGACTACTACGACGTTTAACAGCAATTTCCAAACGGTAAAAAAAGTAAAAAAGGACGTTTGACAGCAATATAACGCTTATCCATACTCATTAGTAGCGCCGTTAAACAGTGCAACCGTTAATTTTAATTTACAATAAATATTTTTGATAAATACAAAATAACGACATGTAACACGTTTACAAGGCCTAAATCTTAAGGTTTTTTAAATAATTTAAATTTTGTCAAAATTTTATCTAATTTTCATGATTGTGATACTTAAAAAATATCTAAATTATAGGAGCAAACATTATGATAAAGTCTAACAATAGATCATATTTTATTTTTCAATTATAATAAATTTTACATCTTATAAAGGATGCCCAAAAATTAAAACATTTCAATTAAGAAATTTAAGTAGTTATAACTTGATTAATTTAAACTAGTGGTGTATGAACTCTTGTTACTTTGAACCAAACTCAAAATAAACATTGTTTGAGAATATTTTTACAAACTATTGTTTAATCAAATTGAACCTACTGTTTGACAACATTTTACATAAATTACACTAAAATGTACAAGAATTTTTATAATAAACAGATTAAATAAGGAAAAAGCAAAAACTTAACTTTAATTAATAATAAAAAAATACAATATTACACGTCATTGTTTGCATGTTACTTACATCTCTATATTTTGTTTTGTAAAATACTTGTGTAGCAAAAGTAGTACATTATAGTCACCTTGATAAAAAGTGTAGAGTGCTATGAATTGACATTTGATGTCTAAAGTGTTTGTGCTGATCATATTTTGTATACTTTGTATTGCTTTTTTAAGTTTACTTCTTGTTTTTATTAATAAAAAACACTGGGAAAACGGTTTTTAACAATTACAAATTAAAATTGCATTATAATATTATTGTTTAAATTTCTGTAAATGCCAGTGTTTTTTGTGATTTTTACCGCACTCGTGCGGGAATAACAATTTCCTGATTGGCTGCACACGTATGTAAAACTTCACTTCCCAGGCGGCGAGTACAAAATAGTTATTTACATACTAAGTGCGGGAAAGTTATGTTCCCGAATGAACGAGTTGGCAGCACGAGCTTGCGAGTGCTGCCTTGAGTGAATTCGGGAACAATCTTCCCGCAAGAATTTTGTACAATATTTTTTGTACGAATACTATTAAACTTGTCGAATTTATATTTTTATTCATGTATTAATTCCAGAACATAAATATGTATAAACAAAATTTATATGAGTATTAAATCAAATCACCATAAAAATGAAATTTGAGAGTTGGCAAGTTTTTTGTTTTGTTGATTTACGTAATTGTTCAATTAAAACTTTTGTCATAACGTGAACAGCGCGTGATTTCTGTCATATATTATCATTAACTTAAGGGTGTAACTTAAATAACTTAAAAATTAAATAAAATAACTTAAATTATGAGTAATAGTGAAAATATTGATTGCACACCGCCAGAAGTACGTCAAGACGCTAATGAGGCATTGGTAAATTTACTACCAAAGAAATCGAAAGCAAGGTATGAATTGGCATACTCAAAATTTGTCAATTGGGCCCGAACAAAGAAAATTTCCAATTTTACTGAAAATGTTTTATTGGCATATTTTCAAACGTATCCTAATAAAGTCTTTGTGGGCTACGTATTCAATGTTAAAGGCATGCTTAATTTTACACGACAACGTCAATATTTCCAATTATTCAAAACTAATTGCCTTTTTGAAACGAGAAACGGAGCACTATCAGCCAAAAAAATCTAAGGTTTTAGAAGAGGAGCAAATTGCTAAATTTATAAATGACGCACCCAACAATGATTTTCTTTTAATGAAGGTATAGATACAATACTCATATTATTTACATATTTTTAAATTTTAAAATGTTAGGTTGTTTTAATAATGGGTGTAGCTGGAGCTTGTCGTCGCGAAGAGCTATGTAAAATGGCATTGAAAGATATCGAATTTAAAACTGATATGATATCAGTAACGATACCAGATACCAAAACCTATACCACCAGACAATTCGTAATTGTAGATCCTAAATGGATTTCTTTGCTGAAAGAATATAAAAATATTAGAGCTAAGTGTAACCAAAACCAGGATAGGTTCTTTTTTACTTACCATAATGGTAAATGTATAAATTCCCCAGTTGGCATAAATACATTTGGGAAAATTCCATCACTAATCGCATCATACCTTAAGCTTGAGAATTCAAGAGTATACTGGCCACTGCTTTCGTAGAACCTCGGCCACTATGTTGGCAAATCACGGAGGTGATTTGGTGACTCTGAAAAGGCATGGAGGTTGGAAATCTTCGACTGTAGCTGAAGGGTACATTGAAGAATCTGTCAGTAGTCGCATAGCTACAGCGCAAAAATTGACTGCGGGTACATCCAGTACAGGTTCAGGCAGTTCCTTTGAAATTCCTGTCATCAATGTAAACATGCCTCCTGCTTCTGCTACAGTAACGCAGTCCTTGAACATGGAGGAGATTGTTCCAGGAGTCCAAATATCCAATAGCGGAACTTTAAATATAAATAGTATAAATGTTACCATTTGTAATTCAAGCAATCATCGGTGAAATAATTGTTTCATTTTATGTAATTATAATTACTCTAGCTCTGTTATTTTGTTACAGATTATTAAATATTCCGTTTCTTTGTTCTTAACTTGTTCAAAACATATGAAAATAATAATCTTCTAATATTATTACATTTATTTAAATACTTACATTTTCTGATACAATAATTAAAGGTGATGTTAATTAACTTAACCATTCTACAAACACAATTATTTATCAATTACTTCACTTTGTTTAAATAAATATCTTCATTTATTACACAAAACATATGTTTATCACCCATAATTAATTGGTGTTGCCAACCACAAACAACCTTGCCAACTTCATTTATTAAATGCACTAACCTTATTATTTAGATATCAAATATTATTACAATTTCGCCACTTTATCTTAGTATTTTTGCGGGAAGTACACTCCAACAAATCATATTTTCTTATTTTGAATATGGTTTTTAAATTAATACTGTAGAAATGCCAGTGTTTTTTTTCCATTTTCCCGCACGCTGTTTGACGTTTGGGTGCGGGAAATAAATGTCATTCGGGATTCAGATGTTCCCAATTATGCGTAGAAGGCGGTAAATGGCATCGAACAGTATATGAGTACAAAAAACGTTTTTTTGTGCAGTTTGTTTTCAATAAAAAAACGTTTTTTATTCTGAAATAAAAACAATAGCGCGTTTTTTGTAAGCGTTAGAACTTTCTATAAAATGTTATTTTTAAGTTTGTGTATATTTTAAAAGATAAATTTGACATATCCTCGAATTTTATTATTATCTACCAAATCAATTGTATTAATTGCTCAGCTGTCTATATAGGTCAAACCAAAGAATTATTAAAACAGAATAACTCAACATAAAATTTTAATAAAAAATGCTATTAAGAATCCATCTATACCAAAAACTGTTTTAACTGACTACTCACTAAATCATTTTCACAACTTCGATTATTCCAAACCAACCATATTACACAAAGAACCAATATTACATACCCGCCTTTTCTTAGAGATGTTTGAAATTAAACGTAATATAAATTCAAACAACTTCCGCAATGATGTAATGAATTTAAGTTTCATATTTTCTAACATAATATAATTACTATAAAAATTTCTCTACCCAATCTTAATATTAATTTAATAATATTTTCATAGTAGTAATGCATTTTATACTCAAACCTTTTTTATTGGATTGTATTTAATAATCATTTCCTATAAATTATGTTACATTGATTCCCACAGTTATTATTCTCAATTGCAATTCCATTCCTAAATATCATTTCTTCTTGTTAATTTATTAAAAATTGTTAGTCCTTAAAGCTGTGGTTTTATTTTTCTGTTTTTGTTTATAATTAAATCATGTAAATATAATAAAATTTAAAAAAAAAAATATTTTTCTACACTAAATTGCCATTATGTAATTACTTATTTTAATAGTTGTTAGTTTGATTCAATAAACAACAATAATCACATATGATTTTTGTATTTTAATTTTACACATGATAAAGCCAATTAAAGTTGGCGAAACGTAAACATGACTAAAGAATAAAAAATTTGCTCTTGTTTTACTAAAAAAAACTGACTAAAAATTCTTCCTTTACTAATGAAAAAAAAATTACTAATTGTTTTATTGTACTGTAATTTATTGGCCAATGTAAGCAGTTTAAGATAATAATATTATATGAATATTTCCAAGAAAAATTTGTAAACATTTTAATATAGATATAGACGTACACCGACCATGTCGTATTTTTATTATTTATTCATATATGAGTTGTATTTCCAAATGCGTAAGACGTAAACCGAGTATACATTAAAATACATAATTCTTCCCATTTTTACACAATACGGCAAATAATCGTTTTTTGTGCCATTTGATGTTCTTTCAATAAAGGTTCTATTAAATCAAGTTGTTTATTGTATTTAGAAATAACAAATAGCAAGTATCAAAATAATAACAATAGTAGTTTATTTAACGAGTTTTTGTGTAAAATAGACGTTTTTTTTCCAAGAAAGCATTTTTAAACCCAAGTGAAACGAGGGTTTAAAAAGTACTCCAGAGAAAAGTCTAATTCAGACAGGAACGAGTTGAATACAACATTTTATTGCTCAAACAGAGTCTAGGAGGCCCCCAAAATTTCAAAATCTCTCAAAAACAATTTGACGTTTATGTTGACAAGTACGCAAAAACTGTCAAAGACCGTTTACAATAGCAAAAAATTAAAATTTCTCACAGTTAAGAACAATAAAATATATTTTTTGTGCTTCCGTTCGTTTTGGCGTATTTTACAGGCATCATAATTGGCCGGAAACTTTAAACATTAATTAATTAAACGTCATCTGTCAATTTGTCAAATTTATTAACATACACACAAATTTGCTTATATCTTACAATTGTTAAAAACAACAATGGTTTCATTTTCGTATTAGTGCAATTGTAATAATATTATGCAATAGTCAATTTAATTTCGAAAACAATTGTATTTTTTCATTACAGATTTCAGTTTTATCAACATATATGTTATTAAATTTTATTAAAAATTAATACTTAAACAACTACTTTTAATTAAGTTATACTATAAAGGTCAGCACAAAAAATGTTGTGTATCACACGTCCTAAAAGTATTTTGCGAGTATTCGCTTTTTGTAGACCTTGGCATCACCTCGGCCTACAAATATGCTCATACTCGCAAAATAGCACTTTTGGGACTAGTGATACAAATAACTATTTACAATTGTGTAGCAACTTGAAAAGTAGAGTATGCATTAAAAATGAGCGTTTTTTAATAAAAATCAACAGTTTATTTTGAGAAGACTATCCGACTCAGATCGTTCAAAATACTATCCATCGGCAGCTACAACCTTCTCCGATCTTTCAGGTAGCATGCGAATTCCATACTGGAAAAAGTCTTGGTTTTTTGAGGCAATCCAGTCATCGGCCCATTTTTGGTATCGTCATAAGAAAAAAATCGCGGCTCAGCCAGGCCATGTGTCATCGACCGAAACAAATAGTAATTGGATGGGGCATTGTCTGGTAAATACGGCGGATGGGGTGGGACTTCCCATTTGAGGTTCTCCAAATCGTTTTTTACAACATTTGCAACATGGGGTCGTGCGTTGTCAGGTGTTTCGGCGTATTGCGGCCTTTTATTGTTTAATGCTTGACTCAGTTTGATCAATTGTCGTTGGTAACGGTCTGCTGTAATTGTCTTATTCGGTTTAAGCAGCTCATAATATATTACTTCAAGCTGGTCCCACCAGATACAGAGGATGAACTTAGAACCATGAATATTGGGTTTCACTCCCAGTAACAATTTAATGCAGAAAAAATTTTCTTTTCTGTCGCGCGAGCAACTGTTCGCAGGTAAAAAATCGTATTTCGATCTCCTTCGGTTTCATCTCATACGGCACTCAATTTCTTTGCTTTTGAATCATTCCCAGTTGTTTCAAGCGCCTAGAAACTGTTGATTGATCGACTCCCAATGTTTCCGCAAACTCTTCCTGTGTTTGGCATAGATCTTCATCAAGTAATACCTCCAATTCGGTATGTTCAAACTTTTTTTCAGCACCAGAATATTCTTTATTTTCAAGATCAAAATCATTACCCTTGAATTGTTGAAACCATCTTTTGCATGTTTGTTTTATGCGTCTCAGCTGTTCTGCTGATCCAGAGATCTAAGGGACCAATTTGTTACACTCTAAAACGATGGTTTAGAGAAGGTAACAATGGGATGGTGGTTTGCCAGCTAACTTAGTCGAGAAGGGGCGGGTCGAATTATTTGTCTCTCACTTACCTTTTTGCCGAGTTTACTTAAATCAGGAAAAGTTGTTAAGGGCGCCACCGAATTTTTAGTCACTGTGAAATGTTCGCCAAAACCGGAAATTCGAACACTCCGTAGATGAAAACAGGCGATTCAGAGAAAGTCAAATATGAGATAATAATTCGTATATTAAAATTTAAAGCAAGTAAAATGGTTAATAAAATCATTCAAATTAATCTTAACTTTAAAAGTCGCACAGGGAATCAGCCGCAGAGCGCTTGGTCGTACGTACGACTCGCCGCAAACGATAAATGCCGCTACTCGAGAACTACCTTAACTTAATTCACAACTAAAGCATGCATACAACAAAGCATCAAACAAAATAATAAATCAAGACTGCGCACCGAGTCAGAGGGGTCTATAGTTTGATAATCAAGACATAATTGAATTCTAAGACTCTATTCTGATCGATTCGCCCGTCTTGACTTTAATCAACAATTTAAATCAACCAAAAACAAAGTCAAATAGAAGTACGCGTCGAAAATAACGGGTGTCCGTGATGTTCCTCTAACGATCGAATTGGAGGCGAGTTCTTCAGTTGAAGAAGGTGATAAGTTGTTAAAGGTACTTACAGGTATGCCTGCAGTTTGACAGCTACTAATCCTTAGTTTACAACAAAAACTCAACACTTTATTGTCAGAATCGATTCACTTAACTCCGTCAAAGACGTTACACGCGTTCAGCATCGGTAAAACGCGTCGATACAGTACCATTAGCCGGGAAAACTTTATAAAGTCCGCAGTAGCGACTATTTTCTCAATTGGGAGAACAACCGGCAACTTTCCCGGAACTAATTATTACCATCGTCAATTCTTTAGATGTTCCGCCTGTTCAACTACCCACACTTTAACATTCTTCGTTTACCAAACTTTTCACCTCTAGGTCTTATTCTCGCCTCAATCGTTTGATTTTAACCAATTTTCGTAGTTCACCTTTATTTAATTAAACACACAAAAGTGCGGTTCTAATTTGCCACTTGATTTAGAATGTTTAAGTAACGTAATGTTCATCACCTGTATTTAATATGCGTCGCCGAAAACTCGGTGTTAATTACCCGCATAAAACACTTGACTTCTTGAACCGAACTTAAATCAACTCTTTGTTTTACAAATTTTAATTATACAAAATTTCTGATTGGAGTCGAAATTATATTAATTGACCTTTTTTTTTCGAGGGCCAAAAAGGAACATAACTTTCCTCTGGAAAGAATGAAGCTTAAATAGCCCCTTCTCGAAAACAAAATCTCCAATCAAAAACCTTACATTAATTACATCTTACTTTAAGACAAAGAACTTAACATAATTTAGGTACGTGACAATTCTTATCCGAATCTTCCCACGCAACAGCTAAATTAGCACTTGCTTCTGATTATGAAATATAACAAGAATGATAGCTCAGCAAGTCCATGGGAACAGAGTAATAAACGCGTTCAGAAACATAAATCTTACTCTAATCTAAACTTAAAATATACAAAGAGACATCTGAACAAAGAATAATTCTAAGTAAAATAATTTTTAACATGAACCAAATCTCAAGTTTCAAAAATTTAATGGGTTTAAGGCACGTACACAGACATCCGTCGCCAAAAGATATTCAATTACCAGATAATAAATAATTTTAAATGAATGTCAATAAATACAATGGAAACTTTTAAAATGTTACCAAGAAATACGCAATTCGAAAATACAAAGAAGTTTAATGAACGATGGAAATGCTAAACACACCCGTAATTACAACATAATAATAAAAAAAAATATTTGGATAAAAACTCTCAGTTCTTCCAATCCACCTGTTTTATTTATTGTTAATATGTTACTACTATTATTACTTTTATAGTCTGTTAGGTTACAATTCATTATTTTTATAGTTAACTATCTAATATTTTTAAACATTATAAGCAACTAGATTCATCAGAACTTTTATTGAAAAAACATGGTGTAAAAAAAATTATTTAGCGTATTGTGTAAAAACAGAAATACTTACCTATAAAAGATTTTAATACTGTTTGATAGGTATCTACAAATGTATCTTTTAGTAATTTAAAAAATATGGCGTTCTAGTTAAATTAATCAAGTTATAGCCGCTTAAATTTTTTAATTGAAAAATTGTAATTTTAAGCACCTTGAATATTTTATTTTAAAAAAACACAACCTTGATACTTTTAGAGCCTTTTCTGCACCTTTTATAATATGAAAGTAATTTCACAAAGTAACCATCTTATCTATTTTTAAGTGAGTTTTTTTTAAGTTTGCATTACTTTAGTTTTATTATTAACTTTAGTCCGTATACTACTAATATTTTGTTCATGTTTTTTAGTTTTTATACCTAGATGTTGTTTGTTGTCTTCAATTATTACTATGTTATCTGAAAATGTAAATTAGGATATATTTATATTATGTGAATATATATTGCATATTATAACAACGTTTTAAATAAATTAAGTTTGAATTTTTAAAGGAGTTGAGTACTTTAATTTATGCGTTGATAATTAATAGTAAAACGTTTACACGTACTACTTTACTATATTTTTGATGATTAAGTACACGTTAAATACACCTGTATAATAATTTATAACAATTCTTGCAAAATTATATCCAAAAACTTTCATATATCAGTTTTTACCAATCAATTATACGTCATTTTATTTTCTCGTCAGTAGGTATGTAATAATAATTAATTCATAATAATTTAAAACAAATTTTCAATAATTCTTCTATTTAAACATATAAAATTCTTTATAAATAATACACCCGTGAAAAAAGTCTAAGCTATGCTACGACCGTGCAGGAACTTATGACGACTAAAGTTACTAATGCACTACTGTGCACGTATTTTAATGTTCAAATTTAATAAACAGTAAAACAGATGAATACTTTCAAGGCAGTGTAATAGGGTGTTCTTGATTAAAGTTAATACTTACATTTTCCGGCTTTCTGTATATAGGTACTAAAACAATAAATATGTCAAATAAAAGTAAATTAAACAGTAATAATTCACTAATATTTAAAACTAAAAATAAATGCACAACATTCTTAGTAATAACGTAAATATTGTCATTTAATTGTATTTATTTAATAATTATTTTTGAGTAAACTCAATAAACGTGTTAGAAATTCAACAACTATATACATACATACATATGTAGTTATTTACATTTGTACACAATTAGTTTCGTATTTACGTTTAACGAAATTTATTAATTTGTATAAATTTATATTTCTCAAAAAATATACATTACATAAGTGATAATAAACAACTTCTTATTGTGTGACAATGTATAACAAATGGTTTTCTAAATTTCTAGTATTTAAAAATAAAAAATAGCGAGTGTGGTATCTTTTCTCCTAGTCTTTAAATACACCACATTTCTACTTAATTTTTGCATAACAATGTTCTTTATATTTTTATAAACTAATTTAATGACGGGCGATTTACGTTTTTGTTTTCGTTTATATTTAAGTAAGTCAAAAGTATTTCAGTGAGAAATTCACAAAGTAATAAATTACTCGGGTAATAATAATATTTATGTTGTATGTTCTTTGCATCAAAAATATAATAACTGCATCAATTTATAAACTAATTTAAAGTTTAATTTTGCTCCTATTTATATTCTTCAAATTTGAGGTTACCTCAAAGAAACACATTTTATTAAAATAAATTGTAACTACACATTTCTAAAATTACTTATTTAATGAAACTACATTATGCCACTTTTATCGTTCACATCGCTATATCATTATAAGCATTTTTTATAAATGCAAATAATTTTTGAGTTACAATAACAATATTTCCAATACCTTCTCAAAATAATAATTCTTTTTAATGTTATGTCGCACACCTTTCTTCACAACTTATATGTATAATTAAACGCTTATAGATACATATGTTAAGAAACTTCTTAATAGCATAAGATAGATGCTTTTATCTCACTTTTTACGACGGATTGCGCAAGAGTTGTTCAATAGTACAGGCAAAGATAAACAGATTTCTATTTTGAATAGAATAATCAAGTCAGCAAAAGTTCTAAACATTATTAAAGTATTTATGTACACAAAACGCTTTTTTAAACTTTATTATTGGTTTCACTTTTAATTTTTTGAATAATACTTCAAAGCATTAATTAAAGTTGTAGTAAGTTTGAAAAAAATATCACATGCTGTAACAAAATTGGTCTTAGACTAATTGTCAAAGGTGTATTCTGTTTAGATATTTTAAAATGCTTTACTAAAAATTATGTGGAGCTATGCTATGTTTCTCGATATGTCATTGCGGTCTCATTTTATTACAACTAAATTCAGTCTTTAATAAGTAGCGTCAAACTGTGATACTCAATCTTTACCATCGAGATAGATTTTCTTTTTTTTGTACCCAGCAGAAAGAATTCTTTGACTTCATTGCCATCCACTTTTTTATGGTGGACTCCCGTGTTCGAGACAACAAAAAAAACGTTCTCAGTCACTAACAATGAATAAACTATTTTTAACTTTTCGTTTAAAATATTTTTAAAATCGAGTAAAATGTAGTGTCTCTAAAAGTTTTGATTTTGTAACGTTTTAGTAGCGTTGTAATTTCTTATTAAATAAAATGTATTGTTTATAAGTATTTTGCAAGATGTGCTTAACTAGAAAAACAGTCCGCGCATTTTCATTCATTCCTAGTCATACTGTTAATTACATACAACTAAACAAATGTTGCAATTATTAATATTTTCAAAACTAATTATAATAAATCAAATTAAAGGTTCATTGAAAAGTAACGTATATAAAAAAATATAAGAGAAACCACAACAATAAATGTAGCTGACCTTAAAATTATAAAATGTTTTTATTATTTAAAAATCACATTTCTATTTAAACTAAAATAATACAGTTAGGTAGGTAAAATGGTAAAATGTTAAAATTATAAGAATATGGAAAAATTAATAATAAATGAACGGAAAAACTTCAAAATCAACTCGTTTATTAATAGGCAATTATTGATCTCCAAAAACTCTTGATTATTAATTGCCCTCTTTGCTAATTTTCTTAGTAGTAACTAATAAAAAATTAATAATTATAGTTTGTTGGCAGTTTCTTATAACGACAGAATCATTTTAGCAAACGTATTTTTTATGATTTGCTGCTAGAGACCCCACTAGGTTGTCAAAGATTAAGTATTTTTTGATTGTGAACTTAGTACACTGATTTTGTTTTTTTTGCATTAACAGGTTTAAATTTATATTTTTTAGTCGCAATTACTTTTCGCACAATAAATGTTTCCACTTCATTAGGAATATACAGACAAATCCGTTATATGCAAGTTTTTGTTTCAAATTTTACTTTTGTTTGTTTTACTGTCTTAATATTATTTTTATGTCATTAAAAAAAGAAATTTATTAGTTTTTATCAACTTATGCAAAATTGAAATCAATGTTTAACATTATTTAATTTATACTTACTTGGTAAAATTAACTTAAACAGATAGTTAAAATAACTATAATTTATATAACTTAAATTTTAATAAACACTGCTGTGCGTAGTTTTAAACAATCATTACACTTATTAATGCAGATGACACACTAATAGAAAACAAGTCTTGCTTTATTTACAAAAAAGTAGAAGAAATTACTTAGCGATACATGTAAACGCAAAGAAACAACTTTGATAAAATTGCTTGGGCGTACTGTTAAATGAAAGTAAGTAGCGCATAAATACATTTGTTTTAGGATTGTAAGATTAGGTTTTTTTAAAAATATTAATATTTATATTTTTTTAAAGTAATTTTAAAGTTTAATAATTGTTATTACATACGAGCACACAGTTTAGGTATATAGTACACTAAAGTTAAAGATTGAGATTTTTATGTTAAATTTGTATGAAATAAATATATTATGTTTTTAAATCTTATTATAATGCTTATTATATACACAAATTTCCTTTGCATTATATAATAAAACAAAAAAAAATTATAATATAATAATTCAGACAAATGAATTCAAATGTAGTAAATAAACAGATTAACTTTATCTTAATAATTAATAACGTTGTCTGCATTTAGAATTTTCTTTATTAATTGTAATTTTAGAGTGTCTTGATATTTTCTTTATCAAGTTATTTTACATTACAGTTAATTTCGATATAAATTAGAACAAAATGAACAAGCTTTTAATAAACTCTTATGCATTATGAATTTATTGTACTAAATTTATTATCAATTTTAATTATATCGGTGCAATTGTCACTTCTAGAACCTCCGTATGATTGTCTCTCTATAGGACACACTTTACGTTGCGGTGGATCAACAAGTATCATCCGATTCATCTTCTTGATATCTCTAGTTAAAGCAATTTTATGTAATCTAAATCGCAACAAGATGAAAAATAAATCGGTCTGTATCACTGAACCAACTGTTTAAGTATGGTTAATAGACACGTTTGAATTAGTTCTAGGTGGTTGGAGATTAAGATTTTGTAATCAAATGAATGGTAAGTAATAATAAGAGACGTTATATAAATTCCTACTTAAGTTTGAAGTTTCTATATTTGCATAAGAGACCTTATTACTATCTACCTTAGTCATATGTCTTAATTTCTTATACTCCTGAATGAGTTTAACGTGTTCACTACGTATTTGTGAGTTTCTCGATAATTTTTTCTCTAAATTAAAAAAATCGTTGTAACGCAAATTTACAAAATTTGCCTACGCGAGAAAGGTTGCAATTAAATGGTATACAAACAACAAACCTTCTATCTTTATTACGTTTTACCATTCTCAAAAAGTGCTGCTTGTAAAATTTTTCTTCTCACAATAATAGAGATTGATTATAATTTGGTAAAATATTTTCCATTTGCCAAAATTTGATTAACGTGTCATTAAAATTATCGTTAGAATTAAATAGATTCTTAATAAAGACATCACGTATAGCTGTTATGAGTATAATTTTTTTAAAACGTTACATAGAAAATCTAAACTCAGAATTCCCACGTAAAGTAGATTTTATAGATGAAACTTGGAAATGATTTTTTATCGTACATGCTGGTACAAAATCTGGATTTGTAAAGAATGCTCGTTACTGTTTTCATCTAAATCTCGGCATGAAGTTATCATGGAGATATGAATGGTGAAACGTTTAAAAAATAGATTGTGGAACGTTTGCTTAATAACTTGAAAGAATCATCAATTTGTGAAGTTGGAACAAATCTGATTTAATTTCTTGGCTAAACAAAAATAATATTTTGTATAATGCTAACATGTTCAAAACTCAATTACTTGACATAGCTTAGTTTAAATGATTCAAGTTAATTATTGAAAAAAATAAACTTTTATCCTCAGATAGTGATGATTAAAATAAATGAGGTTTAAAGTGTTTTTGAAACTGCTCATTTTGTTGTTTTATGTATCCAAATTACGTTTAATCTGTATCATACATGACTTGACTGTGCTTAAAGGTTTTTTTCATTATAAATTACTTCAATTACTGATGTAATGACTACATATGTTACATATACATACATACATACATATGTTAAAATCTAAATTTCACTTTAATAAATATAATTAATCGAACATGAACAAATCGCATTTGCCTTTTAATACTATTTATTTAAATATTAGTAATCTCGCATTAAGCATAAATTAACCATGAAAGTTACGCGTGTTGTGACAGCAAAATAAAAATTCTTATAGGTGTCAAATAACCAGGATAACCAACCCTGAATTTTTAATTGGAATTAATAAACTAACACTTAATTTGACTAGTGCGTTAATCTTAATTCATATGAATACGATGATGACGTACGGACCATCTCTTATGACAATAATTAAATCAATTTTTCGGTTTGGCATTATATAAAATTTCAAAAGCCATGATAATTTAGATATTTTAATAAACAATTTTACAGCTTTGTTAACGATAACTGTAGATGAATTAGGCAACATCACCCTTTCAGAAACAGAAGTAATAGTGAACCCTTTTGTTTTCGATATTTTAGAAACAACTTTAGATGAAATAAATTTATTACTCGAACCAGAATCAAGTAAAGCTAATAAATTAATATCGTTTGCAATAACATAAATTAACGGTGCAACAGTATGTTGAAACAATTGGTTTCTTCTGGTGATTGATTCTATTTTGATTATAATTTGATCAAGTTTAGTGAAATTAGAAGGATCTGAAAAATATTTTATAATGTCATAAGTTTTTTAGTTACAGTGCGTCCAAATTAGTGACACTAAATGCTCTTCCGTGTATTGAAGAGAGCAAGAGCTTTAGATCGGAGGTAAACGTTTCAAAGCTCTCGTTAACTCGCTGAGACCTATTAATAAATTTATCTGATAAGAAAATTATATCAGATTTGTTAATATATTTTTCACAAAAAGAGAGTTTCACCACTGAAGACTACCCTCCAATATATGGTCATCAAGTTTGAAAATTAATGCTGTTAAAAAACTCGGCATGTGTAAATTTGGAATTTTAAGAATCTTTTCAACCGACTCGATAAAAAAACGATCGACTCCTGATTATTACGCCTGCAAAAATTAACATTAGAAATAATTTCGGTAGGATTAACGGAAAACTTAATGTCATTGGAAGATAAAATCTTTTGTGCTACACTAACTATAGTTTTGTTGAAATTCATTATAGCCTCGTGGTTGTAATGTGTTAATTGTAAATCACTAGCTATCGAAAGCAAAGAACCTTCTAACAATTTTTTTTTTTTATTTTGTTTGATCTCACTTTTTTGATTTTTTACGTGCTTCTAAAGCAGTAACTAAGGTTGGACCCGATGATTTAGAGCAACTAAACAGACAAGTTTCGTAATCAGACATAACGGTTTTCGCAATTTTTGTTTTAAAAATTACATCGGTCTTACCAGAACCAACTACTCCCTCACTTTCTAATTCGTGTAAATCGGTGGCATCTACGACTGAATTAGCTTCCATTACGAGTTCGTTCTTTACAGTAGGAACTGCCGTAACGTCTGTGTTTGAAAACGCGTTTTTGACGGCATGTAAATTCTGTTATCTACAACAACCTTATGTATATCTAACGATTAGCACACACAAAACAACTATTCTTAAACAAACAAACGTATAAAACACTTAAATAAATTTATATAATTAAGAAATACGTAACGCTCTGCTACCATTTGTAGTGGTGGTGATCCGGTGCCAGATTGTCGACACCGCCACGGATCGAACAAAACAAGTCTATGAGGTACTAAATTCTTAATTGGTGAAAATTGGGGTGGTGTACGGTAGATCGCCGGTTAATTATGATTATAGCTCCAACAGAACCTTCTTGCCAATCTTAATAAAAACACATATGACAATTTGGTCTAAATTAATAATCAATTGATTTGATTGCAGTTGCATGCTCAAATATTTATAAAGTTTTATTCTACAAGGTGCCTTAACCTATGCAACTGCTTCCAATCAATACTAATATAATTTCACTTAATAAATACTCTAATTCTATATAAATGAATAATTTTATTTGTTGCTATGACCACAAATATAATTAACAAATTACTTAGATTATTTCGCACCTCGACAAGGACGTTTAATACTGATAATGCAGTATCACAATTACAAATACGACATTGAATAGTTGTTACAGGGTAACATTATGATACATCTAAAACTCAATATACAATAAATATTTGGATTACCAATAAAAACAATTTTTTACTGCCTCTTTTGACAGATTGTAGTTAGTTAACATAACCGGATTCGTTGACGTTAACTATAATATTATAATAAAACAACAATACTATTTGTTAAAATTGTGAGAAAAAACAATCTACTACGCACTCAGTTTATTTTGTGCTAAAAAAGCATATCATTCTTTATTCTAATAAAAAAAGGAAACACAAAAAAATAATTTAATTTTTACATTATTTATACTTGCTGCTTTAACAATGCTTAAATTTCTAACTAAATGTTTTAATTTTCTAATAAATTAATTACTACGGAATTATTATAAAGTAAAATAAAGGTTAGAAAAAACTTTAAACACAGCATCTTATAATAAAGCTTTAAATTCATTTTAAAGGAGTGCTATTAGAACGCTCACTTGCTTTGTTCTTTATTTTATTCTGACAGCTTGTAATAGAGATGTTGTCTAGGATCGATTTAACATTACATCTGTCAAAATAAGAGTGCTTCTATTAAAGTATCTCTGTCTGCATTTAATTTAAATAGAGGAGGATTAAAGTCAATAGGCAACAAAATCTCCGCATGCGTATATGTCAAAGAAAGGAAAAATTTATTTAAAAAAAACACACACACACACAGAGACACTCAAAATTTTTTTGTCAAAAATACATTTTTCTGATTCAGGACACCTTGAAACGCTATACTTTCTTTATAAGAAAGTAAAAATAAGCAAAAATGACGTTGCAATAACGTTGTATTTTTAAAATTTTTGTAATTAAAACGTTAATATTCAATTTTTAATTTAGATTAAAAACAAGTAAGATACAATAAGTAATTACTGACATTACATTTTATTTGATATTTAAAAAAAATTAAATTTAAGAACGTATTTGCCTATGTATATTATTAAAACCATTAACTGTGAGCTTTGTAATTTCTTAATAATAAAAACAGTTTTAAAAATAAAAATATAATTTTGTAAAAATTATATAAAAAATACTTTAATGTAATAAGAAACACATAATGAGAAAGTAGAAATTCTTAATTATTCTTTGTATAAAATATATTTTGCTTAAAATTTAAAAAATAGTAATAACATATTTTTTTTAATTTTAGCATAAGAATTAGCTTACACTAGAATCTGTAAGAATAAGCAAATTTTTAGACAAATTTTAGTAATGCAAGTTGTTTCAAAGTTGGTATCCCTGCATCGTAAGTTGACGCTACATGAAAAATAAATCAAAATTATTGTAATTCAACAATTCAAATGTAGTAATTCTGGTAGAGTTAGTTGTATTTTTTTCTCAAACATTTTTTTTATGAACAGCAAACATTAGAGAAATTAATTTCAATTTAAATAGTTGAATATGCGCATTTTAATAAGTCAAAGTGTAAATGTAACCAATTCAATAAACTATTACTAAAATTTATGCTTATGCTGTTTGAAAATTAAAATTATACAAAAAATATTAAGATTGAGTCAAAATAGAGAAAGTAGTGTAAAACGTACGCCATAGAATACGTTTCAATCACTCCTCTTCGTACACTTGCCGCTGTGCGGCTCGTGTATGTGACTCGGTCTCGTTAAAGCACGTTGATTCCGTAACTTGTGTTTTAATGTACTAACGTTAAATATTATTACGTTTTTATACTTTCTGGATATAAGTTTATTTGTTTCTAACGTAAATGCTTAATCTATAATTTAAATATGTTTCTATTTATATCAGTTTTTAATGTAAATTAAAAAATATAAAAAAGTAAGAAATGCTGTAACAAAGTTTTAATAATCGCACAAATAATAATACATAGAAATTTTTTTGTTTGTATCTTACTTAATCTATATATGTTAAAGATCCAATTATTCAACTATATATAAGTAACAGGAATTAACATTGTCTGATTCATAAAAACAAATGCGAAATTATTACCATAATTTTAATTCCAATTTCGCTTGTACGTATTTAGGTGGCTAAAGATATATACTTGTAGTGCTATAACGGTGTTATAATTAAGGTATGTTGTGTACTGTAGAAATTGCAATTTACGTTGTTTTTCAATCTCAAAATTTACTACAATCTGTGCTACAATGGTTCTAAATTGTGTTAATTTTAATTGTAATAATTTACATCATGCAAAAACTCAAATACATTGACACAAAATTTTCTCTAAAATGTATTTAACATAGTTTAGTAAAATAAATAACATTTGAAAATCGTTAAAATACATAATCATATTTTTAAGTACCTACGTCAACTTTAAACTTTTTTGTGCAACGTGTTTTTTTAAGTATTTGTCGCTGAATAGTTCAAATTTTAAGAAAATTTATTTTAGTTTAAAATTTAAATTGATCTTTTGTAGACTTATGTTTATTAAAAAATATACTGTTGCGAATTTATAAATAAAAACTAATTTATTTAACGACTAAAACGATGTTTTACTTATACTAGAAATATGTAAACAGCTTCTAGAAAGCTCTTGAATTTGCAAATAACTTCTCGAACGTTTCAATACTTTAAAAGGCATATAGTTAAATTTTTATTAATGAATGCTAAGTAGTTTAAAATTAAAAGTTTTGGCGCAAAGAGCGTGGTCTACCTTTACAATTGTATCATTCCTGTTACACACAAAGCGATCAGTTTTAGGAACACAATTTTGACTACAGCAGTAGGTGATACATTTGGACAAAATCAGCGCAAAACAATACTAGATGGATCACATAGCTGCAATGTGAGGTTTTTGCTTTTATAGGTTCAAACATAAAACAGGTTTACAAAGGTTAAAAACCTAGAAATACAACCAATTGTAGTTAAAAAACAACTGTAATTGATATGTACTATATGACTTACTCAGTCTTTTAAAAAGATTTAATTAAACTTATTTCCACTTTAAAACTTTAGTTTTGTGACTGGGATTAGCGCGCAATACAAAACAACTGAGTCTAATAGATTTTTATGAAAATAATTGCTTATTACTTTTTAGAAAAATTTGAAATACCTTTTTGTATTTTATGTGATACGTTATTAGTAAAATTTCTACAAAAAAACTTATTTAATTTAGAATTAAGTATTGTCTTAAAATTAAAACAGTTAAAATTTGTCAATAATAATATTTTGTACTAACATATAGGAGAGATTAGAATATGTCTACAGGTATACCGCAACTGAATATTCACTTGCTCGGCATTTAATCTAAAAATTTAAGAATAATTAAAATAACAAAAAAAACCTAAGATTGTTTTTTTTTAATATTCAGATAATTATTTTTATATAAAGAATAAAAAATAGAAAGGTGTATTTACATTTTGTCAACTCAAAATTAAATTTAAAAATTTTTTTAGTAATTTTTAAATGCTACTTTGATTTTGTCTATAATAGAATTTTATTTAAGACGTAAAAATTTTGATTTAAATTGAAGAGAATTGAGATGAATTGCAACCGATGCTAAACACATTCAACAAAGACAACTTACAGGAAGCGTACAAATCGTAGTAGAAACGCTGAAATTAGTCTGTGCGTTTCTAGGAAAACTAATTTAAAGACGACAGTAACAAATAAAATCTAAGTATAACTTTTTCTTTATTTAGATTTCTATATACAGTGGTTATTTTACATTTTACAAAAGCAATTTATAATTTACCTCTTAACGTATCAATACTTAGTTACAGCTATTTTATTTAAATAAAATATTAGTTTTTTATAGTATTTTAAAATCTTATTCAAGTATATTAACTAAAAACGCATATAAATGTTATAAGGAAAAAATACTATATGATTCAAAAACAACTGCTAGCAGCTGAATTTAAATGGTCGTTTATGATTATAAGTGACTTTCGGCTTAGACCGCGTCGTAGTTAAACACCCAGACTTAGGCTTGGTCCTAGTCTCTTCTTGAGAGCAAAAACAAGAAGTAGAACTTGGCCTATGCCGTATTGTCGTTTGTGAACCGAAACAAACTGAGGTTTCGCAAGGTATTGCAGCTTGCATCTTCAGAGTAGTAAATGTCACTGGAAGAAAAAGTGTAAATGACGATATTTATACCAATAGCGATTAGCGTGATTAACGGACCTTATGCTTCCGTTACCGCTTGACTAACTTCGTTATTACTCGGAGTAAGTGTTTGTGTCCTTTCCAAGAAGGCTGATGTTTTTGCTAAAGTCCAGGTCGACGAAGTGTTGTTTTTGCTCAAGGAGAGAATTACTGAAGAAGAAGTTCTGTTCATCAAACTTTGCCTTAAAAACACTTATTTCAGTTATAACGACAACTTGTTTAAACAAGTAGAAGGAGCGGCTATGGGTTCACCGCTGTCTCCAGTTATCGCCAATAGTTACATGGAATATTTTAAAACTGAAATTATGAAAAATGTTGAGTTAAAACCAAAAACTCGGTTCAGATATGTTGATGATACGTTTGTTGTGTGGCCTCATGACAAAGATAAACTAAATCAGTTCTTTCAACATCTAAACTCTGCACGTAACAGCATTAAATTTACTATGGAGTTAGAACATAACAGCAGTCTAGTCTTTCTTGATGTACTGGTGATAAAGAAAAATAACGAAAAATTGGAGCATTCCGTTTATAGAAAAAAAACGCACACAAACAGAAACTTAAACGCCGAATCTCATCACCATCCAGTACAGAAGAATACTGTTTTGCATACTTTAGCCAAAAGAGGTATACGTGTGTCAGATAATAAAAATCTACAAAAGAAGAAGGAAACACTGTTGGAGTTCCTACAACAAAATGGATACGGGCAATAAATTCAAAAGTCAAAAAAGACTTATCACCTCTTACTAGCACCGCTTATTTACCATATTGTATGAGTTCGTCAGACAAAATAAGCAGAGTGCTAAAGAAGCATAATATTAAAACTGACTTTACCACTAATGATACCCTGAACACCTGGTTTACTTCTGTTAAACACAAACAAAGGGCTCTAAAACATGCCGGTGCTTACAAAATTCCTTGTTTCTTTGGATCTAGTTATATAGGACAGACGGGACGCTCTATCGAAGTTAGAGTAAAAAAACATATGGTTGATTGCAAACACACGCAGAGTCACTAAATCAGCAGTGGCAGAACACGTGTGGAACCAAGGACACACGCTGAACTTTGACCAAACTAAAGTGTTGGCTAGAACTCCTTTCTACTTTCCCAGACTAATCCGCGAAGCTGTGGAAATAGGAAAACATCCATATAGTATGAACCGAGAAGACAGTTTTAAGTCTCAGCAAATCCTGGCTACCAGTATTATATCCTCTAAGACAAAAATCGACCTTCTTGGAAAGGACACAAACACTTACTCTGAGTAATAACGAAGTTAATCAAGCGGTAACAAAAAAATAAGGTCCGTTAATCACGCTAATCGCTATTGATATAAATATCGTCATTTACACTGTTTCTTTCAGTGACATTTACCACTCTGAAAATGCATGCTGCAATGTCTTGCAAAAAAAAGTTTGTTTATGTTCACGAACGACAATACGGCAAAGGACAAGTTCTACTTCTTGTTTTGGTTCTCAAGAAGAGACTATGACCAAGCCTAAGTCAGGGTGTTTAACTACGACGCGGTCTAAGCCGAAAGTCGCTTATAATCATAAACATAACAACCGCGAAAGCTTAAAATCTTATATTAAATGCTCATTTAAAAAAAATAATATAACTCTTATATTTTTATTTAAAATTATTTTGCTATAGCACAAAAAAACATTTTTAAAGAAAATATTTTAACAACTAATAAATTATTTAGTTATTAAATTGCATAAAAAAATGCTAACAATAATAAGGTTACTTTTTTTTAATGCAGTAAGTTTAAGACGTATACGTCAGTGCGAAATATTTAAACAATATCTGTTTTAGTTTTTACGTAATTTAAATATTAGAATTAAGTTTTTGTTTTCTAAATGTTTTAAAAAGTTAGTAATTTTAAGTTACAAATTTTATTAAACTATATAATACTGTTAAAAATTAAAGAAATTACAGTTATTTATAGTATTACCAAAAATTTACTACATTTCAAATAATTTATTGTTCTTAACTGTCATAAATGTTAATTTTTTGTTATTGTAAACCGTAATATAAACGTCAAATTATTTTTGAGATTTTGATAGCCTCCTAGTTCTGTTCGAGCAGTAAAATGTTGTATTCAACTCGTTCGTATCTAAATTGAACGTTTTTTTCCCTCGAGGACTTTTTAAACTCTCATTTCATTTGAGTTCAAAAATGTCCTCTTAAGAAAAGCGTCCAATTTACACAGGAACTCGTTAAATAAACTACTATTAATTTCTTATTTACACTGACTATATTTAGCAAAACCTTTAAAATGTTAGTCTCAATTTGTACATTCTGCTTTTTTTTTAATTATTAAAACATCTAATATTTAAATTGTTTTTACCTTATAATTAAAACGTTTTTAACAAAAATTGTTATTGTTCTAAATTTTGTTAGTATAACATTTATTTATTTTTTTTATTACACAAGCAGAACTTTAATTTAATTCTATCTCAAAGCAAACATTTTAAATAACATTAAAAGTAATTTGAAACATAAATATTTACAAGTTAATTTGTTTTTATCTAACTGCAGTAATGAATAAAATACTTTTCGAATATGTTATTAACATTAAAATCTTATATCACAATATAATTATTTTTGTTTTTCATAAATCACGTTTAATAATTGCTTTAAATATCATAAGTCATAAGTTTAAATAACAGAAATTTTAACTTTGAACTTATTTTTCTAAAATTTATATATATGGTGATCATTTTTTTGTAGTAATCTATCTCTTGGTGATTATAGATAAGTAAATTTAATTAAAAACAATATTTTATAAAATGTTTTCACCAAAAGAAAATCAGATAGTTTTTGTAAAATGGCTATTGATCAAGTTTTGTTGGTAGACTTTTGTAATTTTATGAATGCGAAATTCAATGCATGCTTTTCAGCATTTGCGGCTTCTCTATCAGGTCATTTGGTCAATTAATAAATAAACTATTTTATTTGTATATATTTTATTTACTTTAAAATTACAGAAAATCAAATTATCAACGTTTGAATTTTATGCGTATAAATAATTGTCAATTTAACAGATACGAAAGCTTGCGAATTTACTTGAGGCAGAAGTGTGCCCGCATGTACACTATATTGAGGTTAAATAGTAAATTATGGTTATTGTAGTAAAAAGTGAGACCACATATCACAATTTTATGCGAGTTAGAACGGAAGATAAGTAAATGTTTAAATGCCTTCGTGCGGTCTTCAGCCGGTCCAACTATTCGGTGCAATTTTCTTTGAATGCAATGCTTACGTGACCTACGTTATATATCATATCTTTGCAGCACGTGTGTGTAAAACACAGTTGCTGGAATGCACATTTCTTATCTAATATGAAAAACTGTACAGTCAATTTTCTTATCAATTAATAAAGTTTATTTATAAGAGACGATTTATCGTTTTTGTTTTATAATAACAATGGTACAAGACATGAAAAAATTAATAGCTATTAATAGTTTACACGTTTAGAATTTAAATTTAATGCTTGTCTTCATCCTTTACTTCAAGTTTGACAAACCAGTAAGCACAAAAATAAAGAAGTCAACAGTAATTTTAAAGAACCTATGTATGATTCGTTAGATTGGATTTGTGAATTTGAAATAAATACTAAATTTTACTGTTTTCTATGTTTACTGTTTTCACATGATTCATTAATCATTATGGTGCAAAAATAATGTTACGGTGAATCACATGAAAGATTATATGAATTGTGCTACTCAATTAAAGACCACAGTGAAAATGCTTGTAAAGATACATACATTTATTAAATAAAATAATTGATTGATTTTAGCTATGGAGTAGAAAGAGAGCGATGCTTTCTACGTTAAAAAACATAAAAACGTTTCTACGTAATCGGCAATACTATGGGACAAAAAAGATTGTGTGCATTTCTATGCTAGGCATAGTTTTTTTTAACTTTTTGCGATAAACTACAATAAATTGACATTTAGACGTCTTTCAGGATCTTGTGAACTGTGGCGCTGTAGTCTGTATATGTCAAAATATTGTTATTATCCGTCTTACAAACATTCGCCGGTACATTTTTTCTAACCTATCTTTGCTTTTGTCGTTGTATTTGTTGTTAATAGGTCTTCAGGTATTATTATAAGTAAATTAAATTTTAATTAATAAATAAATATTTGATTATTTTTAATTTTTATTGACATGAGTGCCTTTTAAATAGACTAACGTTTTTGAAATTCAGATAGACTTGTCAAATTTTTGACTTTTAGTTTATTAATTCCGATTTTCGACTCAAGGTCACAGTTCACGACATAATGAAACACCTCTACAATATAAACTTATAAAGTAGTGTGTCTAAAACTACACTTTGAAACGGTCACAACAATAATTAATATTGAAATAAAATTAACATAAACAAATAAGTATAAGACAACAAACGTAAACGTGATAAATTTATAAATTTTTCAGTCATGCAACCGCACATTATTCTATTTTATATGGATTGTTTGTTGGCGGAAATTATAGATCTCGCTTTTAGACAAGGAAGCATCGAAGAACCCACTTACCAATTATAGAATAAGTAGAGCAATAAAGAATAGAAAAAAATTAAAAAAACAATAAAATAGCAACTTCTTATTTTGATAGTTTTTGTTTTCACTTATAATCCTAGTATGAATTTCTGAAAGATACAAATTTGAGTAAAATGAGAAAGTTCAAAAGTCACATTATTAAATTTTAATAGTTATTAACTTGACGTACAACATTAATACCTAGTTAATTGGTATAATGGTATTTGAAGTAATTATTTCTGCAAAAAACAGTTGTTATATTTACTGGGAATTGTGGTTGTTGTATTAAAATAAAACTACCTACATATAAAACAAAAACTTCTCCAAAATTCATTCATTCACAAATCAGTAAAATAAAAACTAGAAAACACAAATTGAAATATAATTTATCGTTTCAAAACAGTTCGATAAGGAATTATTTTTATTTAGCTTTCACGCGTATACAAACAACATATTCGCGTATGTTACTAAATTTATATTTTTATTTCAAAAATTCTTTTTATGATTCTATGCTAGCATCAAATATTTGTTTAGCTAGTTATAGTTATATTAAATACAAACAACACGTGTGAATTTTTTAGCTATTATCTTATCTGAACGCCCACGGTACACCTGAAAGCATGCGGCTACGAAAAGGAATGAATATCTAAACTAATTTCCATTTTATTATCACATATTCAACTAGCCTAACAAGCAAACTTTAAGAAATAGCAAGTTTTCTTTATCTTAAAATCTTTTCTTCTACAGCATACATTTTTCTAAATATTGTTTTTGTGAATTATATTAGAAAAAGTTTGACTGAAATGGTTCTTTTGTATTAAACATAAAACAGCAAAATTATTTTGACACAGCTCTTGTTAAATATACTGCAAAAAAAGACTGTCAGATTGGGCTACAATTACCATAATAGTTTAAAAATTGTTAGATAACTGCAATACTAATTTACGTAACAAACGTCGAAATAAAGCATAACTTAACAAACGTTTTAATGCAACGCTAGGCCGCAATGCCGAGCGTTGTATGTGAGTCAGTTGTGCTAAAAAACTTTCAATGAGAGAACGTACATTATTTTTTGTGTTGGTAATTGTAAGATTACAATTTTTATAAAAAAATAAAAAAATTAAATTTTAATTAAATTTTAAGATTTTTTAAATAAGTTTTCCCCCTTTCACATACTTGTTGTAATATAATAATTATTTGGATTCATCGGATTGCTACTTTTTACTTTGGCACTCTAAAACTTTTTTTGCCTATTACATAACTACACTAACGAACAAATATTGACGTTTGCGATGTTGGCAACACAACATTATTTATAGTCTAAATAACGACATCGTGCATGAGGTACGCTAGAGGTGGCATCAATAACTAACTATAAACCGTCATTAATGACATGCATGCACGCTTTTATTATTTAAACTTTTTTATAAACAATTTGAAGCTTATTTAGCACATTTTTCTTTTAATTGAAAAAGTTAAGTTAATGCACAGATACACATCTGATTTAATTTTAAAGATTTTAAGAGCATACATGCTTGTTGCAATTACCCAAAAACTAGGTAAAATTATTATTATAAAAAATAAAATGTTAATAATTGTTATTGAAAAATAAACAATAATTAATAATTGATTTTTACATATTTGTTAAAAGTTTACAATAAATGCTTGCTTTTTGTTCCTTTTGTTAAAAAAATCGTAAATCGTGAATATATGTAGGTTTAATTTTTGACCTGAATGCGGTCAGAATGAGTCTCTAGAGTTTTAGGATTTCGATAAATAATTGTTTATGTGCATCCGTTTAAACTTCTCACACAAGAACATAAACATATTTCACTATTATATAGTATTAAAAGTTATAGATTGACTAGAAATACGCGATTTTTTATTTTATCCGGTAAGAGAAATTTTCCCTTGATATATTTTATAACGTTATAAAAATCAATTTTTCGCCGTTTTTTTCTAATTTTACAGAATTTCTATTAATATTTGAAGCAATTCTTAAAGCAAGGATTAAAAAGTAATCAACTGTATTATTATGAGTAGTATATACCCCGAGAAATTAATAAAGAAGTAATTTCCTTTCCGTAATCTTACTTCTGAACTACTTTAATTAATAAAAAAAGAATTATGTATACAACAGTTTTTCTAATGCAATGCATTGGATCTACATAAAACTTTAAATTATAATCACGTGCTTTATTAAATTTTTAGTTGTGGGCTCAAGTTTATAAAAAAAAACTATAAAATATTATCGATGATTTTGTATTATATTTGTGTATCTTTGTAATTTTTAGTAGATATTACACTTGACATTGCATGATACTCTTATTAGAACCTAGTTATATTTTTTTAATTAATAGTATCATTTTGCTATAACAAATTTTGACAATTTACTAGTAGTTTGTTTCATCTAGGTTTTCAGTTTTGCGCTATTTTGTCGTCGTCTATACGCTTTGCGTTATTATTCTAGTTTAGTCTTCTTTGATGTATCTATCTAAATATGTTTTAGGTTTCACAGTTCGTTTAATCGTATCAACCCTCACTCTGTCTGGTAACGTTTTTCTCGTTTGTTTTTATTAATGCTCTGATATACGTACTTTACTGCCTTTATTATATGTTTATTTCTTTATTGTAAGATTTTTTTATAAAATGCTAGATTGTTATCGACAACTAGTTTGCATTGTGTTAATTCTATAGATATTGTTAGACGATTTATTTTGGTAAAATTCTTAATTCTTCTTTATATCTATAGTACAAATTTTTTTAGTTCTTCACTTAGGAGGGGCAAGAAAAACCATTTTATACTATTATAAGGCTACGTTTTGTGCTACAAGTGAGCACTTTTTCATGCCACTAAAATTTATTAAAAATTTGTAAGTCTAAATGATCCAATTTATGTGATTATTTTGTAAATATGTTACAACGTAGTAGCTCATGTTCATGACTTGTTGGATAGTGCCACTATAACCTATTTGTGTAAGTTCTTTTATGCTAGAAGGATAGTGTATTAGTTAGTTGCTTAAATCTTGTATTATCTTAGACTTTTTAATTTTTAATAAGTTTTAATGGCCTGCGGTAGTGCTATCTTGTAGCACAAAACGTATAAAGTGGTTTTTCTTGCTATTCCTAAATACAAAACAAAAAAATTTTGTATGATTTATTTTGTTTATAGAAATGACCATGTTGTACATTTCGCCTTTTTTTAAAGCTGTGTTGTAAACGATATAGCCCATAACTGCGCCACATCGCAGATAATTTTTATTTCTCTGTTTCCAAATAGATATCCAGTTCTAGAACTTATTGTATTTGTTAAAGCAATTATCTTAACGCGGATACCGTTTTACCGTTGTAGCAAAAATACAAAGCTGCAGTTACTTGCAATGTAAAGGTTGGTGCATGAAGGCATAGCATTAAAGCAATATTACAATTAAATTAGTTAGTGCAAACTACTGTGTTTCTTTTAAATAAGTTACAGTCCACTTATGTATACATCCGATAACTGCACGGAAGAATTACATTAAACCTCAGGTATTCAAAACAATATTATTTGCAATTTTATTTATGATCAGAATAAACAGAGTATAACTTAGGCTGTCTCTTTAGTCTAATTCCCGTTTTTATATGTATGTATTTTTTTTGTTAAACCTTTATTAAATATTTTTCTGTGATATTATTTTTATGTTGTTATTAGGTACGTGCTTTTCTTTTATTATTGTTATTACATTTTGTAATCTGATTCAAATACTTTAGTTTGATTTACAAACCATATATAAACCGTTTTACTGTATTTTATTCAGGTCGAAAAGGCGTTGTAAATGTCATCATGGCGGTTATGATCGGGGTTAAAATATAAACAAACTGATAAGTTTAATATACCGTTAAATGTTTGTTCATTTCTATTGTGGAAATATGGTCGTACCAATTTATACGATATTAATTGTTAAATTTATTTTAATTTTTTTTTAACTTAGTAACATCTTGTGAGTATTAAATAAGTGAGTATTTGTTTTACAAATCATGATGTGAAAAAAAGCTGTCCTTTCTTTTAGCATTGCAGTTTATTTAAATTTTAAGTGTTTTTGGGAAACTTATTGAATGACGTTTCAATGATATGTTTAAGAAGAGATCGCCATTTTTTTTGTTAATTTAAAGACTTTTCAGCAAGTTGGAGAAAACACAAACTCTTTTCTTTTTAGCACAGTTGCGGAGTGTGGAAGCATTATTCCTTTGTAATGATATCTAATACTTAGTGGACTGATTAAAACCCGGTACAATTAAAATTGGATTGATAACCTTAGGAGTTACGTTCGAAAAGGCCTTCAGCATTGTTAACTGTATTAATTTTGCTACTGTGTTTCCTATTTATCTGTATTTCTTTAAATTACGCCTTTAGCTTTATTAATTCTTTTCAGGTTTTAGTTTTATCATTTGTATTAATCTTTTAGCTACCTTTAGTGTATCTTAAACCATAATTAATATTTTATTTTCAGTCAAGTATAATTATTCAATCTTTAGCTTATTTTAAATTTAAGTATTTACTGTTTACGTTGACTTAAACTAAACAAATAACTTTAAAAATTGTTCGTATTGGAGGCCGGTGATTGCTAATTTAAATGGCTAGGTTAAAGAACTCCAAGTCTAAGGGTAAGTCTTACGTTACTTATAACAACTTGAAGGACCACTTCTTGCTATTTGAGAACTTAATTATTGAGACTGTATGTATTTGTTAATGTTTGATCGACTTGCTTTTATTTAGCTGAATTTTTTTTGTGATCTATATTGTCTGGAATTTACTAAATTATATGTTGTTACGTTCTTTCGTTAAAAAAAAACGAATTTTCTCTGCTCAATTTTTTTGGTAGTGGTTTTGTATGTACTTTTGGTCTTTTCGAATCAAGTACGCTAAAAGTGACGCTCTTTTTTTTAATAACTATGTTCTTAACCACGCTCACACACTGCTGTCTTAGCTAGTAAACTAAAACCCGCTAAAAGAAAAGTTTCCAACAGGTTAAAACTATAGCTGCTAAAAAATTATTACAAGATAATAACTTCAACTTTTACCGCTGGGTCGCTACGGTTTTTTGCCCAAATTTCTTTTACTCAAATTTGTTTTATTATAAAAATAACATTAGTATTTTGTAACTACAAACTATTACGCAATGCCGAATAACGCAATCACACTTAACAAAAAGAAATCTCTAAAAGTAGTTAAAACAGTCATGAATTAAAACGCTAAAAAATAACAAGAACAACAATTGTGGTATAAGACTCAAAACAAACAATAGTTAAAACGAGATCAACGAGATCACAAAAAACCAAAATAACCAACTCTTAGTCTCAGTTGGTTATTTTGGTCTTTTTGTAATGTTTGATGATGACACTTTAATTCCGTATTAAAGGTTATTATAGCGCGACAAAATCGTTACTTGCAAGTAAACACGCTTGAAGCAGTTTTTCGTTTACAAATATATTTGCTGAGAGCATGGTACCGTAAACGCTTTAAGCAGTAAAATTAAAAAATTTGAACTTTTAGGAGTGGGTTTACCAGACAAGCAGTAGTAGATTACGTGATGTTGTTACATGCCAAAATTAACACAAAGTCACTGCCTGCAATGTAGTAACATAAACGGGGTGTGCCACTAGCTCAATGGAGAAGGGGGTGGGTTTTATTTAAAAGTTTCGTGATCGAAATGGATTTACTTGACGAAAACACAAAATCGATAAATAATAATGTCGAAATCAAAGGACGCCAGGAAGGAATAAAGCTTAATGGACTAATGACCCTTGCCAACCATAAGTCCGCTTCTGTAGTATACACCCCCAACGGACTTACCTTAGAGGGTGCATTCGCTAAAACCTAAAATAAACTAACAAAGTTACACACGCGGAGGCCGACGGAATTAAAAGCTCTTTACAGTTTAACAATTTAACATTTATTTGAACAAAATAAAACAAAATGAATAAAATAATAAAATAATTGAATTGAAATTAACAAAATTAATCACACAAAACAGAAGCACAGAACGCAAAATGAAAATTTGAATAAATACACAATACAGAATAAAATAATAATAATAAAAATTAATATTGGTAAACATTAATTACCAAAACAAAACAAATATTCACGGCCGTGAGCGCGTCGAAATTAATTCATAAACAAAATGAAATAAACTTATAAACTAATTTATATATATATAATTTGAATCGATAATTCGGTCCCGTTTAATAAATTTTAAACTTGGGATAAAACAGTACCGTAAAATACGGTCATTAATTAGTTACATTGAAGTTAACTTTGAGACACTCGTAATACTTTTTCTTAAAATTCAAAGCTTTTAACACTTAATCGCGTAAACGTAAATTTCACATATCAATAGATGGTGCAAAATAAATACCTTGAATTACTCGAATACGGGCTTTTGGTTAGCGTAGGCCAGCAGAACGTCCGGAACCTCGATAGGGTACCAAATCCAGATGAATAATTTACCAACGGAAGATTTATTATTGATCCGCCCCCAAGGCGAAAGATATGAGATTGCGAAACAAACTCACGCACAAAATTCACTTAACGAAACATGCGATATTAATTAGGAAAACAGTGATCTCCATAAACCGTAATTACGAAAAAGGAAAGTTTTATTTTCCACTTAAAGAATCACTGAACCATTTTCATTTACTTCCGCGGTAACTACATTCTGACGACTGTCAACCAACTAACTTCGGACTCGTGTCCCATTTACCAAAATCACATCTATATATCAACTTTTGTCGACTGCCCTTTCCACAAAGGCGGCGTTCGAAACCTCAAGAACCAAAACATTCTAATTAAGAAGTGCAATAAAGAGGCAATCAGTCCCTATTACGTCATATTTATATTAGGACACAGCGTTTCGCTTGTACGTGAAAATGTCAAATTGACAAAATATTATATTACAAGAATTTAAACTGCCTAATAAATTAAGATAATGACTTAATTTTTCCACGTAATCTAAACGATTGACATAAAGAAATTCAAGTACGAATGTACTCGAACAAAGAACTTTTAAACCAACTTAACAATAAACATACGGCAAAAATATATTTAATTACGTTTATATCTCAGAAGGGAAACATAAATCACAACTGGAATTTTCAACAATTCAAGTGAAATATTCAATAAGCAAAATCGCGAAATCAGATGATTCACGGCGTAACAAAATACAAAACTAAATCAGCAATTTAAATTGTAACCTTGAATTTAAAATCGTAAAATAACTTATTAAACTCAATCTAAAATCACATTAAATGAAAATCGTCAATCCAAATACTGTGTCCGTTACCAAACATTACTTGATCAACCAATCGATATTAAACGATGGTTACACCGAGCTAAAAGGAAAATCGAGAAAGACAAAAAAAAACGCAAATTCAGCCAGCTGAATCTATTTATGGGGCCTGTCATAAAAAGAAAACTGCTGAATCTTCAACCGCAGGTCACAATGTTATACCGCGAGTGACTATGTTTGTTTTAAGCAGCTAATAATTAAAACGACCCTAGCAATTGTACTCGTTTTGAGCAGTGTCGTCTGATTCGTATATATTCGCCTTCAGCAGTTAAAGGGTTAACTACTGTTTATTTGAGTTTTATACCTTAGGCTTTAGTTAATGACTGTAAGAAGTAGACGCACTAGTCCACAAAACGTCGCCTCTAAAAACGATAGTGTTTTTTATTGCCCTCTTCTACACATAAAGGATTTAGACTACTTCGGTTTTCTTATTAACATAACGTCACGATTTCGCGCAGATAACCTTGTAAAATAAATGGATTCTAAAATTAATTTATCACTAAAGCTCCATCATTTTGCAATATTCAATATAAATTTGTGCAACTGCTTAAAGTAACTATTAATTGTGCGTACTTGAAGAAGACTTGAAAATAATATTCACAATTTAAATCAGAAAAACATGTTACGTGCATAAGTTTGATAATATAATACCCTGTATATTTATTACCTTAAAACTCGATTTCTATTTTCGACGCCCTCTAGGGAGCTTAGTTTTATGTCATTTTCTGTCAAGACGTTAAACCGTCAACGATTTAAATTCGTGCTTGTGATGGTATAACCTCTGAATCTTATAATATCGGCGTTAATGAAAATAAAATTATAATTTTAAAACGCATTTATAGTAGTTTATTTAACACAGAGTAAGCTTTTCTTATTCGTTTTTAGAATTATTTGGTAATTTTCTTCTTAATTTGATAGCACGTCCCGCCACGTTTCCGATGCATGTTTCGATGTATTATCGATCGATGAGCAGTTAATATCGACAAATGCCATCGTGGAACGAGTATAATTCTGAAAGGCCTACGTTAAAACTAAAAACGAAGCCTCGACAACAACTTTCTTTCGAGATTCTACTCCTTATGCGTCAAGCAACTGGGATATCAACTTTTACTTAACGTGTGCAACAGCATTTGATAATCGGGTTTTTATATCTACATTCTTTTAATGTTAATTAACAAGTTTGTAGTTTTGTTTTCGTAAGTCATTGTGTTGACACGATTTGCTGTTCATAGTTATTCCAGGTCAACGCAACGAAGAAAACGTTTTCTTCGGACAAGTACTAGATTGGGGTTAAGTTAAGTCTTATTTAATTACTTTTGTGTTAGCAAAATTAAACACCAATATATACAATTTTTGAATAGTGCTATGCAACATTAGATGTCAGTAAACCTAATTTATACAGTTATACTCAAAGATTTTATACTATTAGTTTGTTACCAGTAACAGCAATATGCAAGCATAAACAAAACGTGACAAAATGCTAAAATTATATTATCTTTGATTTCAATTTCCGTTCATTATTAAATAAACAGAAAGTATTAGTTGCCACATTTACACATTAAACTTAAACACATATCGATTGATGATTTTTAATACCCAATTATAAAATGGCATTCTAATTACATTTTTGAACTTATTTATTTTTTGCAAATGTTTTATATATCAACTTTTCTTTAAATGCTTTTATGATTTTAATAATCATTTTGGAATCCTCAATTGTACAATTGTTTAAGCTTCTGTATTTATTTTACAACAAACACTGTTGAGGCAACCTCAGTCTACTTTTTAACTACTTACAGAACGAGTTGTCAATATCGACGTAAATAGGAGCATAATTAGTTTTAGTAATGTTCGTTTTACGTATTATTTCTAAACAGATTTAAGACACTGTTGTAAGATACACCCAGATTCAAATTTTACAAATACGCAATTTATTTAGCTCGGTCAAGTTAACCCCCCACTAAATACATAATATTCCAGTGTAATCAATTGTGCTCATTTTGTGCTAAATTGTGCTAATAAAAAAATTAAAACAAATCTGACCCGCTAGCTTCAGTTTTTTCAGCTTTTTACATTTTTTTAATTTTTTAATTGTGCTTGTTTTGTACTCAATTGTACCGTTATTATTTTTAACTGTGCTCAATTTTAAACTGTTAATAAAATTATAACAAATCCGTGTACTAACTTAAAACAATCTTTGCCAAACAAAGTAGTTTGGCATAAGGATGATCGATGTTTAGCAGTAAGTACTTAATATCGAGGTTGAGAGACCAAAATCGCTGTTTTGACATCGGTAATGAATAACGGTAAACATATTTTATTTAACATTATTTATTGTCATCGATTATCCCTAGTTCATCCGTACATTGAAGTGATAAAAAAACACTTATTTATGAGATTTAATTTTTTGTGCCAGAAATAAAAGTATTGTGGACTTGAAATGATATGCAATTTACCAAACAAGCGTATTCAAAATTATATACTTCTCAAAATAATGTTTCAAAAAAGAAGCTTTTTAGAGAACAATAAATACAATTATTGACAACTGATAACAGGTAGTTATGTACGTATTTACTTAAGCAATAAAAGTCGAAGTCGTAACGATAAAAATGATCTTCCTGTAAAATTTAATAAAAAAAAAGTTAATGAATTTTTATACGGATGAAAGTGATTCGAAAGAAGCTGAAAAATAAGCTACTACGATTTATCGTATTCACTGTCATTGTAAATACATTTTGTTTACGCGTTTGTATAAGAAATGCAGATATATATATAGTTTTAGATGTTTCAAATAAAAATTATCTTAGTGTTGTAATAGCAATCTGCCGCAGCGCCATTTACATTTAAAAAGCTCAACCTCATTTTTGTCTACCAAATATGATCTACAATCATAATAATCGTAAGATTTTGCGCCATCCAAAGTAATGGCTTCTGTCTCCAAATATTAGAGACGTTTTTTTTAAAATTGGGTGGTTTTACTATAACATATTTATATAATGATATTGCGATTCCTATAGCATCAATTTAATAAGTTTTATACGTGGGCTCATTAACCCTCATTAACGAGATGACGTCGACCATAACACTTTTATATAGTACTTACAACCATATTACTTAAAATAAACAAACAATAAATTAATAGTAACTGTAAACTAATAAAAACACCTTTTTTAATTACTTATTTGTTTTAACAAATTATTAAAAGTTTAATTACTTAAGTACTTGGGGTCAACACTTTCCATTAGAATAAACGTCGTTAATTACGTTATGTGGTAAATGTAGACTAGTAGTTAACGTTTGCAAAGTCGTAGATAATGAAAATTTCCGCTGTATAATAATTCAACAAAATATTCTACTCCATTAATTTTGTTGCGTAGGCATTGAATATTTACGCGTGCCACATTAATACATATTAGTTACACTGATTTTATAATTTAGTTAAGAAATAATACAATTTACATAATAATACATACTAATTGACAAATAAGAAGTAAAAAATTAATTTTAACGTATTAACTATGTTTAATAAAGTATCTTACTTTATTTAATTTTTAGTGATTTGTTTGCATAAAATAAAATTCAAACTAATTTTTTTTTACTAAAATTTTTTTACAATATTATTTCTTTCCTATTTGATTAACTTTTGGTCTATCTATTGTGAAAGTGGGAGTAAAAACAATTTATAGTTTCATTAGATTTAAATTACTTATATGTAACTGTATTTTTTTAATTTAAACATATTACGTTTGGAATTAAATAATTTACAATTACGAGTTATTTATTGTGTTAGTGAGTTTTAAGATTGATCTGATAAAGTTGAGCGCTTAGCTAACAAAACGTCGCGTCATCAGACGAAAAACGATTTAAAAAAGATTTCAATTGTACTTAAAACAATTGTTTAAATTGATTTGCAGCAGTAGTTATGTAAAAATGTACGAGAAAAAACAAGCAATTGTTATTGTTATTGCTTCTAATTAAAACAATAAATACTTAATATTCTAGCTTTTATTTTATTCATCATTTCAAATAAAAAACTACAATTATAAAAAAATTATATAAAATTTAAAATATTAAAAATATTAAAAATTGTGTATTGTAAGAAAATTAAGTAAATAATTTATCGTACTATAACAACTTACAGTTATTGCTGTTCATATAAATTATAATGCGATTTTTCGACGCCGCTGTGTATCAATAGCCTAGCTCTTAGTCACAATTTTATATGTAAATGTTTGCTTTACTCTTTTACTAAATAATTAGTAATAATTTACGTAACAAATTTTATGTGACTAGTTAAAAATACTTAGGGTCCATAGTCTATTAATGTATTTAATATTTAATTATTTCAAACCAAACTTTACAAAATAATTGCACTTATCAAAAATGTGTTTTTTAATGTGGTAAAACACAAAAATTGTAAGAAATATATTTATTTTTCAATTAAGGTTTCCGTAATGCGAGATCCCTACGGTACGTATAAATTAAGAGCGGAAATGCACGATAAAACTAAATTGAGTTTATCACCAATGTATCTGTCAGTCAGATATCCTTTTAACGTAGCCAAACTTTTATTGAGACCAATTGGATTACAATAATTCTACTATAATCTACGGTATATAACTTTCAGCCACACTAGTGTACTAATGTTAACACAGTTTATTAGTTCAGAACTTATTTTGATTATTAAAAAAAATAATTTAATTTTCTTTATAAGGCTTAAAACTGAAAAAAATAATTAGTAATGTAAATGATATTTATTTGATAACTTGTATAATACCACTTAGTAAAAAACCTAATATGTATGTGAAGAGTTGGTAAAAATGTACAAGATTATAACTCACTCGAGAATTGCGTTAAATTATAGTGTTAAATATAACAGTATCAAATTAGGATGTTCAAGTTTTACAATTACACTAGTTTAAAAGTAATATGTTTTAAAGTTTTGTGTAGATCTCATTATATAGTATGCAGATACTTTACATTTGATGGTATTATAGAATAAATTACCAGTAGAACATCTGGTATCAATATCATTATATTTATGCATGAACATTTTGTAATTTTCAAATATGTAAGCAAATTACTATTTAATAAAGTAGTACAAATCTAATAATTTGTAAAAATTAAAAATTGTCACTCAATTTTTCCGAGTTTTATAACAATTTTTTTTAAGCAAATTATAAAAAGGTTTACTCATTACTAAGTTGAAGTTTCATAAAAAAATTGTACAATGTAGTAATAAAAATTATCAAAATATTATACGCAAATGTGCATAATTGTCGTTTCCGACACATCTACAATTTTTTGTGTCCTTTTATTGGTCTTTTGTTTTAAATGTGCGTCACAAGTACGACAACGTGTGCAGGTTTAAACTTGTTTGAACGACAATTGACTTTTCTGTGCAGTTCATTCACAGTCTATATTAATGGTATAGAAATTTCATTTTGTTATGGCTTGTGGCGTTGTATCATATTTTGCCGGAAACACGCCATTAACCAATCTACAAGTATCTTGTAATTTTATAGTGATTGTTACGCACCTCACAAACACGTAACTAGGTTCGAATAAATATAATTTGTATACTGTATCAAATAACACTTGAAGAAGTATGATGATTTTATTTTACAATATTTTAATGGATCTTTACCAAACAAAACAAATATCTTAATTTAACTATCTATAACTATCCTTCTAATTTTGTCGCAACCCGTTTTATGCCTTTTCAGGTACCGTATAATTCTAAGAAGAAGTACAAAAGCAATAGGTACATTTTGAACGAACAAGTTGCAACTTGCAAACTTATTGTAATAGTAATATAGGAATATAACACCTTCCCCCAAAGAAATTAAGTAATCTGAATAATACATTGTTGGATTACTTAATCGCTAATTCTAACTAACAAAATACCTACAGGTTATGCAGTTGACATTATATATCAATTAACAGATTAATTTAAAATTTCAAATAATTAATTACAGAATACAACATACTTAAACACTAAAGACAATATAAGGTTTTACGATGGTTAACAATTATTGATATTTTAAATAAATTGTACGATTATTAAAACAATTAAAATTAATTACAACCAGACGTTTGCTATAAGGGGATTAAAACTTGTCATATAAACAGAGCTTTTCACAAGCAAAGATGTCTTAAGAATAATTTAGATTTGATCGCGAGTATTAGTAAACAAATTCAACTAAAATCAATTATAGAAGATTTTTACTTCATTCTTATAAATACAATATGGTTTGTAGTTTTTGTTAATAATAAAATTTTCATTTTCTCCTAATTCTTGAACTACGTAAGGACCTAACCAGTTCGAATCTAACTTATTTTTGGATAAATGATTTTTAATAATTACTTGATCACCTACGTGAATATTTTGTGCATGGCTGTTCGAATCGTATTTTATTTTAATTATCATTTTAGTTTTTTCAATGGTTTCTTTAGCGATTTGCCAATTTTTTTGGAAATTTTGTTTAATTTGCGATGAATAATCGTCGTAATTGTAAAGAGGTGTGACTTTATTAAAAATTGATGGGGTTGGAAATTTTCTACCGAATATAAGCTCAAATGTTGTGTAATTAGTTGTATTGTGAACTGAAGTATTATAAGAAAGCATTGCGTAAGGAATTAAAGAATCCCAATTTTGTATATCTTTATCAATGAAAGATCTAACATATTCAATTAAGGTACGATGGCTTCTATCGAGGGATCCATTACTTTGTGGATGATAAGCATTTGTGTGGATTTTTTTGATATGCAATAATTTGCATACATTAACAAAGAGTGTACTTAAAAAATTCGTTCCTTGATCCGTTACCAATGAATCGGGAATTCCGAAGTAACAGATTACGTTCTCAACAAATACACGGGCGACTGTTTTGCTATCTTGAAACAATATTGGAAAAGGAAATAAAAATTTTGTAAGGTCGTCTTGAACGGTTAATACATACTTGTTTTGATTGTAAGATTCAGGTAAAGGACCTACAATGTCCATGAAAATACGTTTAAACGGTTCAGATGATGTTGTTGTTATGACCATCGGTTATCTCATTGTTATATTTTTTGTTTTAACCTTTTGACAAATTTCGCAGGATTTTATGTATCGTTTTACTGCTTTTTTCAATTCTATCCAATTATAATTTTCTTTTATTCTTTTGATAGTTTGCTTTACCTCTTTATGACCTGCTATACGCGAGTTATGAGATTCTTGTATTATTTCCAATTTTTGCTCGACAGTTAATTCGGTATTTTGACTTTTATTATAGTACACGTGAATATTAATTGAAGTGTCACTAAATATAAAACGTAACATGGTTTGTACAGTTTCCCACTCTAAATTATCGTGTCCACAACCCAGTCGCGGTATTGCGATATTTTTTTCAGAATTAGAAACGCAAAGATTTTTAAAATTTTGTAACGCTTGATAAAAGTTTTCGTACCTAGGTTTTTGGTGATATAAATTTTTAATTATAATATAATAGATTTTACGGTTGTTCATGGTAAGTTGTGCTATTTCGAGTAAATCTTTGTTTTGATTTTTTAATTCGGACACATTATTAAATTTTTCTTTTATTATTTTTGCCTCGAGACATTACTAAATCTTTTGAAACGCAGTGACCGATGCTGTGCGTTTCATCACACGCGAGTAAATCGCCTTCATATTCTAAAAGATTTGAATTATGTACTACATAATTTTGAATGTACTCTAGATATTCTGTGTAGGTATGATCTTGGAGCACATTTGAAATTCGATTTTGAATGGGATACATACGCGATAACGCGTCGACGTTAGTATTTTGTTTGCCCGGTTTGTGAATTATTTTGTATTGATATTCTTTAAGTTTTAATTTCCAACGCATGAATCTAGATCCCGAGTCTTTTGTATTGAAAAGCCATATTAGTGGTTTATGATCCGTGATTACAAAAAATTCCCTACCGTAAAGATATAGCCTAAAATGATGAACACCCCAAACAATAGCCAGGAGTTCTTTTTCTATGGTACTATAGTGAGACTTGGCCTGATTGAGAGTCCGCGAGGCGTACGCTACGGGCAAATCATTGTTTATAGGACCCTGCGATAGAATTGCTCTAATTGCAAAACCTGACGCATCTGTAGTTAAATTAAAATGTTTCGAAAAGTCAGGGTATTGCAGAACAAGATCGTTACTTAATAAGGTTTTAATTTCTTCAAAAGCTAATTGTTGAAGGGGAGACCATTCAAAACTTTGATCTTTTTTCAGCAATTTTGTAAGAGATTTGACGATTGCACTAAAGTTTGGTATAAAGCGACGATAATAACCAGCAAGACCTAAAAAAGCTTTAATTTGTTTGATAGTTTTAGGTACAATATATTCCGATACGGCTTTCGCTTTTGCTGGATCCGGTGATATTCCTTTATCCGTAACTAAATAACTAACTTCTTTGCGCAAAAATTCACATTTGTCAATTTGAAGTTTCAAGTTGTGTTGTCTTAATCTAGAAAATACTTCTTTAATTTTGATTTTATGTTCACTTAAGGATACGGCGTACACGATAATATAGTCAAGGTAAACAAAGCATTTAATACCTTGTAGTCCGGTTAGAACGTGGTCCATTAAACGTTGAAAAGTTGAAGGTGCTCCTTTTAATCCCATTGGCATTCTCTTAAATTGATAGTGACCGAAACCAAGTTGATAAACATGTCGAAAATATTTGGAAGCGGATATGCATCGCCTAAGGTTTTATCATTCAGTTGTCGAAAATCGACGACAATTCGATATTTAACTGCACCCGAAGCGTCCTTTCGTTTCGGCACTACTAGCAAAAGTGCATTCCAAGGACTTGAACTTGGTTCGATTATGCCTTGTTCTAACATAAGATTGATTTGATTATTAATTTCCTTTCTTTAAGATTCGGGTAATCGATAGGGTTTAACATTAATTGGAGTAGTTTCAGATGAGCCAATACATATTGAATGAGAAATTGTTGTTGTTAAAGAGAGAGGTTCTGATTTAAACACAAAAATGTCTAGATATTCTGAGCATATATCAATTACGTGAGTCTTTTCTTCGTCGTTTAAGTGATCTAATCTAAGATTTTGAATTAATTCCGATTTTTTTTCTAAGAGATTTTGATTTAATGTTGATTCATTGGGTTGTTCGCTAAAGGAACGTGACATAATTAGAGGTTCTGCATTGATTGTAAGAGTATCGCAAGTAACTTTGAATGAATTCGGATTTATGATTGGTATGATAGATTTTTTGTTTTCCACTTTTACCAGTGCGTTGCCATTTATAATCGAATTGGGATGTTCGGCTTGATTAACTAAATATTCGCCATCTGGATAATCTATGTAGATAAATTCCTTCTCGAGGAACAGGGAACGTGTCAGGTACTACCGAAAAATCAACAGTACGATTAAGTTCGTTAATAAAAACGAATGTTTTACCAATTGTTGGTACAGATTGTTCGTTTATACCCTTAATTGAAATAGAATTAGTAAAAATCACAGTTTCTTGGTGTAACGAGTTATAAGATTTATATCTGAACCGGTGCCTATAAGAAATTCGTTAGGCCTGCTAAAATTATTAGATGACAAAGATAAATGATTATTAGTTAATGTCGCACAATAATACGTATTTGAGCTATTACTTGTTGTATTAATGTCTCTAACTAAAACGGATTGACCGGAAGTAGAAGGAATTTGATGCGATTGAGTCGAATGCTGAAGATTTTGTTCAATACGATTCCAATTACGTCTAAAATTTTGATTTTGAGAATATTTTAAGTTTACATTCATTTGAGATTGCCGGCGATCGTTATTAAACTTTCTTTTACGGCAATCATTTATGTGATGACCATTCTTTTTGCAATAACTGCAAACAATATAAATTTTTGGTTCTGACTTTATAGCGGGCACCGTACCTACATAATTAGACGAGTTTGAATTGTTTTCAAATCTACTATTTGGAATATTACCCCGACTGGAAAAACTACAGCTTGAAGAAAGGATAATTCTATGACTAATATTAGTTTCGCTTAGAATAATACGCTCTTCGTCTATAGATTTTTGAACTGCGTCGGATAATTGAGTTGCATTTTTAGCTTTTATTATATTCTTTAATGGTTGCTAAAGGCCTTCTATAAAAATTGTAACGGTTAACGATTGTATATAATCCCTAATTGCTTTAGACTCAATGTCTGATTTATTCGAACAGCTAATGTTTATTAGTTGATACTGTAAATTTTCGATTCTTAAACTGTAGGTTCTTACGTCTTCGTTTTTTAATTGTTTACAAGAATTTAACTGTAACTGTAAAGAAGGAATTGTTTTTTTACCGCCAAAATTATCTTCTAAAATAAATTTCAGTTCATCCCAAGTTAAAATATCTTTATATTTTACGACGTTTAAAGCCCTATTACATAACTTAGTTATTATTGCCTGCAAAAGAACTGGTTTTACAACAAATGGTACATAACTGAATGCAAATTCGCATTTTTTAATAAATGAATATAATTTTTATAATGACCCGTCGTAATCGGGAATTAGTTTTAACGCATCAGGGAACGGTAACGCAACTAAATCTAACACTTCACTGACCTCACTATTATTTACACTTTCTGATGTATTTTCTACGGAATTCGAATTTTTACCTTTCGTTGGAGCCATAATGTGATTTTGAATTAAACAAGATTTTCCCTAATCTGATTTAATTTAAAAGATTTCGATCAAAGATGAATGCGTATTAAGAGTTTAATATTTGTAATATAAGATAAAAAATAAGTATTTTGTTTGATAAATTTATGATAACACTACCACGTAATAAATTTAAAATCTCATCGCCGTTATGTCGCTTCCGTTTGCCGCAATGCTGCATGTCCTCCTCAGAGTTACTTCAGCTGGAGTTACCTTCTTTTAATTGGACTCGTATGTAGACCCAAACGGTACTTGGACACATGGAATCGGCAACTTTCTCCAAGTCAGTATCGCACCGCTGCCACCAAAATTATGTTACGCACGCAACTAGGTTCGAATAAATATAATTTGTATACTGTATCAAATAACACTTGAAGAAGTATGATGATTTTATTTTACAATATTTACATGGATCTTTACCAAACAAAACAAATATCTTAATTTAACTATCTATAACTATCCTTCTAATTTTGTCGCAACCCGTTTTATACCTTTTCAGGTACCGTATAATTCTAAAAAGAAGTACAAAAGCAATAGGTACATTTTGAACGAACAAGTTGCAACTTGCAAACTTATTGTAATAGTAATATAGGAATATAACAGTGATCAATCCGTCAAATGTCATTTTACTTCAACGTCGATTTGATTTTTTAATTTAACGATTTTTCTGTTTGTGGGCGTCATTGAACAATGCATTTGAATAGTTAAAGACGTAAAATTATATACAATATAAATTCATGATAACCGATAAAAAATAAGGACATTTTTCAATTCCTTTAAACAGCCTCTGCGAAAAGGTAGCGACAGTTATTGAAGTTGGGTTGAATTCTGAAAAACTTAAACACGGTAAATTGTCTTTGTATAGGAAAACTATTAATAAAAAACTAAAACGATTTGTAAACGAAGAGATTATACGAAGAATCATTTATACTTGTGCCGACATTTATCACAAGGGACCAACAATGCAGACGATATTTTAAGAATTACAGAAAAAAGTTATGGTCGACTTACAAAAAAAATTATCTTTCTTTAGAAAAACATTGTTTTCAATGAAAAGAATCTCAAGATAACCGCAGACAATTAATAAAAATAGTAAGCATTAGAACAAAACGTATAGACAAGTACTGTAGTTACGTCCTCCTATTATATTTAATTAATGAAATGGTTAAGAACACTCTTCACTTAGGAGGGGCAATTAAACCACTTTAGATTTTTTATATGGCGACGTTTCGTGCAACCATGTGTGCACTTCTTCAGGCCAACAAAAAAGTTCGAGTGGAAACGTCCTCGCAGGTGTTTGCCGCATGAGTAAAATCTTGCAGAAATGTGAATATCTTCGGTTTATTTAGTTTTAACCGCAAGCCTTATAGATAGAGTTATACTCGTCCCACGAAAGTATTTGTCGATGCTAATCCGTCATAATTCGGTATCGAATAGAAACATGTGCCAGGACGTGGTGGAATGGCCGGTGACGACTCAAATATTTTATTATCGTAATACACTTATAATTTGATCCCCATTACTACGGATGATCTTTGAGAATTATATTTTTAAACCACACCGGCCATCTTATGCAGTTGACAGATTAATGATTTCGTCGTAAATGACAGTCACACGAAACGATCGGTAGGGGGCGTCCAAACCGGAATCTAATTTCAATTACATATACAGGATATTCCGTAATGAAAATTTCGTACGTAACAAAACCCAACCCCAATAATGTTCATTATGGATTCATTATATGATTTATAAAATTGAAATTTGCAGTAATTTTTTTAAAATTAGTTTTCTTAAAATACATTTACACTTGATTACAATTAAGTTCCAAAAAGGAAAAATATTAGCGATATCTACATCTCGATTTAGGTAATTGTAATGTCACTTTGTGAATATATTAGTATTGGGTAATATTGCTAAATAGATGTATTTACACACTACTAACAAACTTTAAGATCTTGTAGCATACTACGTTGTCTAACTGCTAATAATAATACAATAATTCTATTACCTAATAACCCTATACATTATTTATTTCAAACAAACAATAATATTGATTTTGGTATATTTGAACACATCTGAAAGTATATTTTTTGTATAAAAACTAATACAGCATAATTGTAGCCTTAAAAACGCAATATCTTTATACAATATTTTAATTTTCTTGATACATGTACAATATCTAAATTTTTTTATATTGATTTAAAGAAAATGTATGTTACTTTATTTTCTTACTACTTTATTTTTATACATATTCATACAAACTTTGGTATGGTAATACATAATCAGTCGATAAAATTTGATGCCAAAGCACTCTTATAGTATCAGTTATCATGTATTAAAGATAACTATAAATAGTCATATAGGTGAAGAACGTTGTAAGTTGATTTAAACCCGCGTAATTTAAAACAGTTTAGAATGAAACTGTAAATTAAAACCACAACTTAAAAGAGGTTAGGGGTAAAACAATGTCAGTTTACAATTTAAATAATGAATTGACTTACATTTAATATTTATGTACATACAAAGTGTTTTACAAAAATATACCAAACCAAACTAATGTTTTTTTTTTAAATAAAACACCTTGTACATATATTATTACTTTTGTGATTTGTTTGTTTTACTTTTAATGCTGAAATGAAATCAACTTTGAAGTCACGGTAGCAAAGCTTTACAAGAATTACTCTATTTGTACCATCGATTATTAATAATAGTCGAGTTTTTAAATAATCATTTTTTTTTTTGAAACACGTAAAATTAGATAGAATCATTTATTTACGCCAATTTTTTTAATGCATATTTTTTTTATATTTGGATTTTACGAAAAAGAAATGATAATAGGTTTATTAATCGCCATACGAACCATTATTACGTAATTGACACATTTATGTAGAAATATTCTAGATAAAAAACTGTTTCGACAATAAAACTTAAAATCAATTATTTATAATCAATATTTATGGGGAAATTTACGAAAATGCTTTGCTTTGCCGATTGTATTGTGAATTGATACATGCAAATTTTGCGTTATATTTTATTAATTATCGTTCAAAAATTATTATTTATTCGATTCATGACTCTGAGGTATTGACCGTGTTTCGCGCCGCTTTTGGCGATAAGTAGTCGGACAGCGTAGACACTTCGAGGAGACGATCGTGAACGGTCATATGAAAAACTTGCCTGGGTATTTTCTAGAGCTAATTTTTGCTTAAGGTTGCAAGTTTTGGGATTTTTGAGATTTTTGCTCCAGAAATGTAATTAAAGTATAACTATTGGGATATTATGTTGGATTTAGTATACACACGATTTATTCGGATTTTTTATCCAGAATTTAAATTATCCACCGTAAGAGTTATTTTTCTTTCCTTATTTTATATTGACCCTTGTTTTGTTTCCGCAGGTCAGGCTGTTTATCATTATACATTCCAAAGAGTTGTTCTTAAATAACATTTTAATTTAGTTTAAACACCGATATATTTTTCGGTAAGGTTTGGTAGTGTATTTTTTTGTGAATATTTATTGTAATTCGAAAATTCTTGTAGGTGTTTTACGTTCGGTTTTTTTGTTTCTCTCGATAGCGAGTTATCAGAGCGGAGTTGTCAAGAGTTATCGACAAACGCAATTACGATTCCTGTCTACGAAGTGACGACGTTTAAGTACAGGTTTTCATTTTATTTTACGCTTTATGACTTTGTGACGGCTAATATTATATTATTTATTTTAATTTAGACAAACATAGTAACCGTATATTTTAATCTAATTATTATTATTATTACGTGTTTGGGTTCCACAACATCTCTGTGTACGTTTTATTTTGAAATTATATTTTAGTTCTTAAAAACTTAGGGTTTTTTAAGTTTGAACCTAGGTTGTTACGTCCTTATTTAGAGAAGTTTACGTAACAGAATGATAGAAAGAAGAAAACCTCAAGAAAAATCGATATGGATTGTGGCTGAAAGATTTCAAAATTCTTGAATAGTAAATGAAGAAAGCAAATTTGCAGTTGTTGCGCTTTTTTAATATTAAATGGACACCAATTAGTACCAGACTGATAAAAATTAGTTTTATAGAAAAAAGTATTTACACTAGATAGAATTCAGGCTGATGTAGTTTTAATTCAATAACGCCTTTTTACACTACGCAATTAACGTATAACAATATATCAATAAAAATTATCTAATGAGGTAGATAAGGTACAAAACTACTCAGTTCAATCACCTGATCTTATGCTACTAAATTTCTTTCTTTAATGCTATATTAAATAAAAGCTTTAAAAAACCTCCGACCACCACAAGCGAAAACCTAAAATATAAAATCACAACTGCGTTTTTAATTCATTTCTGCTTCTGTTATGGATAAAACTTTCGTTTTTAGAGCGGCTTGAAAACTGTTTAGCAAGCACGTTCAGCATTTTTAAACGAGCATTTGACTGTTTTGTTTGTTCCATTAATTTTGTGAGTTTAAGAAACCGTTTTGTTGTTTAGTTAGTTATTAATAAATTAATTTCAATCAGTTTATTAATGTATTGTTATTAGTATTTTATATTTATTGTTTTTGTTGTATTTTTTATGTATTCTTCTGCATTCATTCTCATGTAAAAGCGTTAGTTCTACAAGAATGGTTTGTTTAGCGACTACAACAAATTATTTAGTATCTACATTTTACGTGAAATCAAAATATGAAAAAATATACACGGTGTTAGGTACGCGTGTAAATTAATGATTCTATGTAGTTTTACGTGTTTCAAAAAAATTGATACTTATTTCAAAACTCGACTATTATCAATGTTGATCATACATCTTGTAACGTTTTCGTTACTGTTATTATTTAATTTTAAATTATCTATATTACTTTAACTAAATATTGCCTGTAAACCTTCCTTTATTTTTATTTTTGTGGAGTCGCTACTTTTTAGGGCGAGGTCAGCTTTGAAATTCATTCGGTACTTAGCCTTTGAGTAGTGCGCTTGTGGGGCTTAATTTCAAAGCCATGTTAGCTTTTATTTTACTTTATATCTACCATATCTTTATTTAAAAAGTATGTGTTAATAATACAGGTATGTCTTCAATTTCTATTTTGTTACGTTTATCTAATTCCTCGTTATTATTTGTTTTAGATTTTTTTTTTAATATATAGATTTTACTTTTAATGAAATTATCATTACCTTTATAATTTGAGTAGATTTGGTATATGAATAACACATAAAAGCCAATTATCCAAATTGATTTTCTTGAAGCAAGTACCTTCGTCAGCGATTCCTGATGGAAAATTTAACAAGGTTATCTGCTAACATTAGCTTTGCATTCCGTTAGATGACATCAACGTAAAATTTGATCCATATGCGTGAGTTACATATATCTATCTACATTCTTTTTGTCGATTAAAAACTTTGCTCTATCAACGAACTTGGTTTTTCGTCTTACTAAATAACTTTACATTTGAACCTAGTTTGTTAGATACTAAATATTAATATTCTCTAATTAAATGTGCCATTCATATTTGTTTAATTAGATATCTAAAACCTAATTAAGTTTCACTTTCTGTAATTAAAATAAAAGTTAAATTTGCTTACTGCAAATGTTTAAATTAACTGAATTCTAAATTGTTTTTCTTACTATATGTAAAGAAATACCGGTATTCCTTTAGTTTTAAGTTTAATTAATTAAATAATAAAAGTTTCTATATTTAGTTTTAAGTAACAGTACTATTACAGATAAGACTTTAATAGTTTAGTCTTAAAATCAATCTATTTGGCATCCCTGACTGTGGAAGTTAATTGACCAATTTTGACAATTTTTCTAATTGTTTAATTAATTTCTCTCTCTATCTAAGAAACTACCTTAGAGTTAACGTTACAATGTCATATTGTTTTCATGTACAATTGCAATTGTTGTTTGTTTATAATAATATTTATTTGAATTCATTGACTGTATAAAGTATTTTATGTTTATTATTATAAGTTTGTTATTCATGTTGATAAATCTCCGGAGCAATTGCTTAAATTTTTTATGTAAGTTTTTTACGTTAAATACTTGTTTTTGCACGTTAATTAATCTTGATTACTTGTTGAGTACTTAATAAAATAAATTGTAGTGCCCTAAAGAAATGCGCATTTAGTGCACGAAACGTAGTCATAAAAAACTGAGTAGTTTTTATGAGCTTTTTTAAACAAAGAAGTATATAATATATTAATGAGATCAATAGATAAGGTAAGTTTTTTTGATAAAATTACTAAAATTGTTTAAAAACATTATTATTTTAAGCACTGAGGTTATCTAAAATATATTTAAGAAATTTATATTTACATTCAAAAATTTGATTAACTTGCATTTTTAAAATCAAATTAGTGTGGTTAATTAACGATTTAAAATAGCATTAAATAACATATTTCGATTTCGGGATATAATTTTGTATATATTTTTTTCTATAAAACTGTTATAATAATATTAGAAAATGTAAATATTATTTATGTGCGGTTGTAAAAAATGGTACTTCACAACCTACTATTAAACGTAGTAGTAGAAAATAGTATATTAATCAACAAGTTTCGTAAGTCGAATTTTATCGCACGCGACCAAGTTTAATGATTAAGTGCGATAAAATGACTTATGAACGAGTTTTTTATATTTTGGGACTATAATTCGAATTCGTTTATTAGTAGTTATGCATTTGTTTTAAATTATTTAAAAAAGATGGACGAAGAATTATTTTGTACTTCACCAAAAATTCGAGAAATTGCGCAAAATACTATAATTAATTAAATTCCTACTAAATTAAAACATGTATATGATAAACAGTACATCAAATTTGAAAAATGATGCCGTGAAAAAAAAGTGACAAAAATAACACAAAATGCATTATTAGCGTACTTCGAACTACAGCGAAATAATTACAAATCATCAACTTTGTGGTCAATGTATTCAATGTTACGGTGTAGTTTAAATTTACATCAAAAGTTTAATAAATTACACGCTTTACTGAAACAGACATCGGTTGGTTATGTGCCCAAAAAATCAAAAATTTTAGAAGAAGACAATATTAATAAATTTATAAATGAAGTTGATAATGAATTATATTTAGCTGTGAAAGTAAGTATTTTTATAATTAATACAACAATGAGTATACTTCTTGCGTTACGATACGAACTTTAGATCATCCTGATCATTAGTTTTAATGGTGCCTGTAGAAGATATAAATTACTCAATTTGTCTACAGATGACATTGAATTCAAACAAGATTCAATTATTATATCACTTCCTAAAACAAAAAACAATATTTTACGAACGTTCGCAATCACTGATACAAATTAGATTGAATTGATTAAGCAATATGCAAAACGTAGACCTACCAAAACTAATCACAAAAGATTTTTTGTAACATACAGAACTGGTCGTTGCATTAACAGCCCTATTGGTATCAACACAATAAAAAAAGTATCAAAAAACATTGCAGTTTATTTAAAATTGCCTAATTCGGAACTGTTTACGGGTCATTGTTTCCGAAGATCGAGTGCTACACATTTGGCAAATCGTCGCGGAGATTTGTTAACATTGAAAAAGCATGGTGGGTGGAAATCTTCATCTGTTGCAGAGGGCTATGTAGATGCTTCACTGAAAAATAAAATTGATGTTTGTTCCGCAAGAAATTATCGACTTACCTGGATGTTCAAAAAACTCCAACATTAATAATATAAATTTACCAGGATGTTCAAAAGATTCCAATATGACTAGTGTTACTAAAACTAATATTAATGAACATAATATTAATGTAACAAATGGTAATAATGCAAAATAAAAACTAAAAATCGACATAAAACTAAGTGATCAAAAATAATTATTATATTAGAACGAGTACGCGACAAGTGAAAAAATTATTTAAAAAATCTTGAAATTCAGTTAAAATTTAAAAAATAACGATATTAAAGTTAATGTCATATTTGACAGATTTAGTAATAAATGCAGTACCAACATTATATTTCTGGTAATTTTTTTATAAAAGAATGTAATTTTACAAAAAGCAACACAAAAAATAATGTACGTTATTCTCGTGAACAGTATCATAGCATAACTAACTCACATGCAACGCTTGGCCGTGCGGCTGGCGTCGCATTAACGTTCGTTATGCTATGCCTTACTTTTGACCCTGGTTGCGTATATTACTATTTTAGAAAATGCAAAAATAATTAAAATTGCAAAATTTTAGAAATAGTCAAATTGCATAAAAAAGGTCGTATCATTAAAACTGCGTATTATATCTAAATCATGTATTAAAGATAACTATAAATAGCCATATACGTGAAGAACGTTGTAAGTTGATTTAAACCCGCGTAATTCAAAGTAGTTTAGAATAAAACTGTGAACTAAACCACAACTTAAAAGAGGTTAGGGGTAAAACAATATCGGTTTACAGTTTAAATAATCAATTGAGATACATTTAATGTTTATGTACATACAGAGTGTTTTACAAAAATATACCAAACCAAACTAATGTTTTTTTTAAATAAAGCACCTTGTACATATATTATTACTTTTATGATTTGTTTGTTAATGCTGAAATAAAATCAACTTTGAAGTCGCGGTAGCAAAGCTTTACAAGAATTAATGTATTTGTACCATCGATTATTAATAATAGTCGAGTTTTTAAATAATTATTATTTATTTTTGAAACACCTAAAATAAGATAAAATTATTTATTTACGCGAATTTTTTTTAATGTATTTTTTTTTATATTTAGATTTTACGAAAAAGTTGATACTAAATGATAATAGGTTTAATGGTAGCCTAATAAATTATAGTTTTAATTATATATTATACTTATAAATGTATATAGTAATCAATTGAATAAGTTTTAATCGAGTTATTTAAAGTAGTTAATAGCGTATTTACTAATTATTTGTTTATTTTTCTAATTCAGTTTATGTTATTGTCTATACAATACAAAACTACTGAACTAAGAATTTACAATAAATAAAAAGTAAACAAAAGTTATGATACAGTTTTGTATACTTTATGCAGATTTGTATAATACTATTTTGAAAGTTTTTTTTATTTGCCGTGCAAGTAAACCGTAGAAAATAAACCTAAATGGAATATTTAATTTTATGTTTTAATATAATTTGTACATTACTACTATTTTTATTAAATTAACATTTGTTTACATTTACATTGTTTGAATAACGTTTTAATAGCAAAATACATATTACTAAGAATACAATTTAAATTTATTAATAGAATGTATTCATGAAAAGGAGATTAACAAAAGTAAAATTTTAATTTAAAATTTCCGCTTTAGATTATGTAGCTGTATCCGTTTGCCGGTAAACGCTTGCACTTATGGATTACATAAAAATTAAATTTTTGTAAATTTATTACATACTTATTTGTTGTTAATACCTACTACTTAACTCGCTTAATGCAAACAAACTTGATTTGAATATGACATTAAAACAAATGTAAATTTAATAACACTTATAAATATCAAGGAAATATATTGTACCACTTAAATTTTAGACATGTTTGTGATATACTAATATTTTACAAAATTATTTAAACACATTCTTAATTAGAAATAATAATTTTTGCGGTTATGTTATAAAAAAAACAAAAACGTATGATTGCAACTACAATATTTTTTATGATTATTTATAACTACACTATTCGTTTTCTATGAAACGTTTATAATTATTATTTTAAAAAAAGTAAATAGACATGTTATTTTAATAATTATAAAAAAATTTGTTTTTCTGCTTTGACTAAATTAAACTATTAAAAGCAGTAGTACGTTTAAAAAAAACATGATTTAGGTGGGTTTGTAACATTATTTAGTAGTAGTTTTAACATTAGCTTTACTCATTGCTCTCATAATTATGTTTTTTGGTGAAATTAGATCATTAATTTCCATTAAATTATACACATTTTGTGATGGAAACAAAAGCGTTGTAGACATGGGCTGATTTTTTATGTAAGGTATTTTATTAGAATATGTTAAAGTACCACTATGACGTGGCGAGTATTGCGAATTGTGCGATGAAATTGAGGTAACATCTGTTTTGTTATAATCCGGTGGTTGATATGTGTTTTGAAGGTGCTGTCGGCAAATTTGATTCGTGTATAATTGAAAATGCTTTTGTGTTTTTAACACCAATAGTAACAGCAAAGACGTTAGGTGCAGACCGATATGTTTATCAAAGGCGTTAAATTCATTTTCTTCTACTGTAGAGTTCGCAGTTTCACGAATCTGTTTTAACTGAGTGACCATACTAGAAAATTGGAACTTTTTTTTTTGGTTAGGTGCACTTTGAGGTTTAGGTTTACGAAAAGTAAGGAATTGGGTACTGTTTTCAGAAGTCGTGACACTCGTGGCTAAACTGTTTTCTTTGTCAGCCTGAAAATTAATAAAATATTGTTAACAAACAGTTTACTTTTTTTTAAGGTTCCCACCACTAAAGAATAAAAAAAAATGGAGAATGGTGTTTGACAAAAATAGAACTTTGCAGGATGCTGTGAGGTAATCGACGGAAAACATGTTGTTATTAAAGCACCTTTTGACTTAGAAAGCGGTAGAAAGTTTATACTATCATTATAAAGAAACAAACAGCATTGTTTTAATGGCTGTTGTAAATCATAATTATTGCTTTACTTATACAGACGTTGAATGTAATGAGCGTGTATGTGATGAAAGTGTATTTCGTCATTGCAACTTGGATGAAGCATTAGAGGGCGGTATCCTGCTCGAAGATCATTTCCTAGTTGGCGACAATGCGTTTCCTTTAAAAAATTACTTATTAATATTTTTCCCAGGGAATAATTTATTATTAAAACAAATGCGTTCGGTATACTAGCAGCTAGATTCAGATTGTTCAATAAACCAATGCACTACAGTCCTGAAAAAGTGATCTGTATTGTAAAGAAATGTTGCGTTTTACAAAATTGGCTTCAAAAAACAACGTTACAAAATAAGCAGTTTAAATATACAGTAGACAGAGAAAGTTTAGACATTTGAATTATTATTTCTGGTAATTGGGAGGAAAACTCAGCACCTCAAGGATTACAATCTTTACCAACTTGTTTCCACAACCGTTCATCTGGACGGGCTACATGTTTTCTCAAAAAATATACAAATTATTTTGTAGAAAAAGGAACAGGTGAATAGCAACTAAAATTGGTACACCAAAAACTGTACCTGCCAGGTAGGAGTCTTTCATTTTTATCAATTTTAGAGAATAGGTTAATCTGAAAATAACACGAAAATAAAAGTTTAATAACAATATAAGTAGAGAAAAGCTACTATATAAATACTTTTAATTTTTATTGCTTTTTTACTAACAAATTACTTTTATACTATCTTATACGTATACTTTTATAATAACTAGCTACATATTAATAAAAATGTCAAAATTAACCTAATATTTTTGTATTTTGTTTTTATCTGGTTCTCACCAAATCCAGAAATATTGATATTTTCTAAATCAAGAAAATCATATTGTTTTATTTGTGTATTTTTATAATGCGGCGTTTTAACATTGCATAGGCACTTATAACACACTTAAAAGTTGTATCTTCATTCCAACGAGACATCTTTAATGTTTACCAAAAGTTTACGGCACGGCAGCTTTGAACTAATGAACTTGACTAAAATCAACAGATTCGCACTTGTATAGTGGATAATAATGAGTGGTGGGGGTGCTTTAATCGTCAGAAAAAATAGAATCAAATCAATCGAGAATTTAGTGAAGTAGTTTAACCACTGACAACTACTGTAGTTCAGAGGCCTTATTCTTAAATCATACGTTATCAAAACATTTTTAAATTGTATTTTTCAGTTTCGTCTAAAGCATTCGCTATTTTTCAGATTTCGTACGCTATCGGAACCTATGGTCAAACACCACTCGTTACCGATAGCGTACTCTAATTTTTAGATTATAAAGGGGTTATTGTACTAATCCCTAATAATAATAAGATTATGACAATACAGATATTTTTAGATATATATATATATTATTCATTTTAAATAAATTTTTCGGATTAAACCTCGTGTATTTTTATTAAAATTACTTTATGTGCTACGTTTCGGTAAAATCACACTTACCATTTTCAAGCACAAATTAAAATGAATTCAAACTATAACATTAAACTACAAACTAATACGTCAATGTCTACTTTGACTTCTTGTCACCGGTCGATGTCGTACTTGATTTATATAACAATTTCTAACAATGGTAGGTTCCGGTACGTTTGTTTCCTTTATTATACATGGAAGCACTGTTTTCCACACTTTAGGCAATCTACTGCTATCGTCTCTTTTGTTCAAACTATTTGGTCGTTTTTCGATTTCTATTGCCTCTCTAGCTACTCTAGACCATAAGTGTTCGACACTTGCAAGAACTTTGGTGTTATTGAAATTGATTATATGTCCTGTTTCTATGACATGCTGCGCTAATGAAGATGAAGAAAGTCCTTGTCTAACAGCATTTTTATGTTCTTCTACTCTTGCTGCTATTCGTCTGTTTGTTTGTCCTACATAAGATCTTTTGCAGGTATCACACGGAATTTCATATACCCCTTGAGACTCGAGAGGAGGCATTCTTTAGCAGACCTTAGAAACAGCTGATTTTCTTATGAGTACTAAATACTGTTTTAATATCGTGGCGTAACAGTATTTTACTAATTCTATCTGTAACGTTCTTAATATATGGTAAGTATGCTTTCCTTGTAGGAGTCTCATTTTGCGTTTGTAAATTAGTTTCGGTTAATGGTTTTTTAATAGCTTTCATTATTAGTTTATCCGAATATCCATTATTCCTAAGAACATTTTTAAATAATTAAGTTCCGTTGGAAGATGTTGTTTATCCGTTAAACGTTTAGATCTTGTAACTAACGTATTAATTACTGAAGCTAGTTGGACTGGATGATGGTGTGATTTTGCATTAAGATATCGGTTTGTGTGAGTAGCTTTTCTATATACCGTATAACTAATTTTATTATTTTCCCTTTTTATAAGAACGTCTAAAAAAGGTAACTGTCGATTTTGTTCAATTTCCATTGTAAAACGTATTGAATCATTTTGAATATTTAAATGTTCTAAAAATCTATTAAGTTCTTTTTTACCATGAGGCCAAATCACAAATGTGTCGTCTATGATTTGGCCTCATGGTAAAAAAGAACTTAATAGATTTTTAGAACATTTAAATATTCAAAATGATTCAATACGTTTTACAATGGAAATTGAACAAAATCGACAGTTACCTTTTTTAGACGTTCTTATAAAAAGGGAAAATAATAAAATTAGTTATACGGTATATAGAAAAGCTACTCACACAAACCGATATCTTAATGCAAAATCACACCATCATCCAGTCCAACTAGCTTCAGTAATTAATACGTTAGTTACAAGATCTAAACGTTTAACGGATAAACAACATCTTCCAACGGAACTTAATTATTTAAAAATGTTCTTAGGAATAATGGATATTCGGATAAACTAATAATGACAGCTATTAAAAAACCATTAACCGAAACTAATTTACAAACGCAAAATGAGACTCCTACAAGGAAAGCATACTTACCATATATTAAGAACGTTACAGATAGAATTAGTAAAATACTGTTACGCCACGATATTAAAACAGTATTTAGTACTCATAAGAAAATCAGCTGTTTCTTAAGGTCTGCTAAAGAATGCCTCCCTCTCGAGTCTCAAGGGGTATATGAAATTCCGTGTGATACCTGCAAAAGATCTTATGTAGGACAAACAAACAGACGAATAGCAGCAAGAGTAGAAGAACATAAAAATGCTGTTAGACAAGGACTTTCTTCATCTTCATTAGCGCAGCATGTCATAGAAACAGGACATATAATCAATTTCAATAACACCAAAGTTTTTGCAAGTGTCGAACACTTATGGTCTAGAGTAGCTAGAGAGGCAATAGAAATCGAAAAACGACCAAATAGTTTGAACAAAAGAGACGATAGCAGTAGATTGCCTAAAGTGTGGAAAACAGTGCTTCCATGTATAATAAAGGAAACAAACGTACCGGAACCTACCATTGTTAGAAATTGTTATATAAATCAAGTACGACATCGACCGGTGAAAAGAAGTCAAAGTAGACATTGACGTATTAGTTTGTAGTTTAATGTTATAGTTTGAATTCATTTTAATTTGTGCTTGAAAATGGTAAGTGTGATTTTACCGAAACGTAGCACATAAAGTAATTTTAATAAAAATACACGAGGTTTAATCCGAAAAATTTATTTAAAATGAATAATAATTGTACTCGTGAAAATACTAAAAACAATATATATATATATATATATATATATATATATATATATATATATATATATATAAATAATGCGATTTCCGTCGTACAACAGTTAGTATTTACATGTGCAAGCGTACGGTTTTGATAAAGTTTAGAAAAAGTTTTATAATATAAATATAATATATAGGCACTACTTCACATTTTAGAAACTCGATACTATTAATGTAAAAAAATGTGGTCTAATAAAGGTTTATCTCCTGAAGGACCTCTAGCTCTAGCTTATTTGGGTGAACTAAAAGCTCTATCCGAATTTGTTTCCGAAAATGATAGTAAGTCAACGACGGTGTTGAAACTGAGCTCGAACTGGTAACGGATGTGTCCCATAGTACTATAAATGACTGTGACAACCAAGATAATATTGTAAACAAAAAAAAAAAGAAGAATACGGGGCTAAAAGTTTAGGAGTCAATAGTTTGTGAGGCAATACTTGAGAACCACCGTTTTTCAAACAAACAATGGCTACAGATCGCTTTCGAGAGATAATGAAATATTTGAGATTTGATATTAAATGAACACGAAATCAACGATTAAGTGTTAACAAATTTGTTTTGGCTACTCAAATATGGAACAAATTCATTGATAATTGTAAGCTGTGTTATATTCCTGGTGAAATATTACGATTGATGAACAGCTGTTTTCTACCAAAGCAAGGTGTCGATTTACCCAATACATGGCAAATAAACCAAACAAATTGGGATAAAATTTTGGTTAACTGTAGACACTAAAGCAAAATACGTATTTAAAAAAATATGATACAAAACGTAGTGATCAATCACTTTTTGAGTATGTTGTGTTAAAACTACTAAAACCTTATGTTAAAAAAGAAAGAAATGTTACCACAGATAATTTTTTTACAAGTTTGAAATTAAGTCAAACTCTAACAAAACTCAACACTACAATTGTTGAGACCATGACAAATGCAAGAAGGAAATTCCGACCATTATGAAAAATAGCAAAAGCAGTTTGTATGAAACCACTGTTTTCAAATCGAATAATAATAGTTGCACACTTACAGTGTACTAAAGGAAAACAAATAAAAACGTTATTATTAGACAGTATTTTTTTTTATACCGGTTTTTTTGACCGCTCACGGTTATAGGTAGATTGAATTTTCAGCGGTTCTAGTGTTAAAATGATAAACAGTTTATAGCTTTAAGTAAGGAATTAGTTAGGTTTATAACTTAATTGTCATCCAATATACAGGGTTGTACAAAAGTATGGAAACATGCTTATAACTTGAAAACCGCGAGGATTAGCGGTTTAAAACTTTGGGGGAGTATGTACGACATACTTCCGGACATTTTTTATTCTTTATAAAATTTTGATACGATGCTCCAATTACGAGTAATTGATATCTACTTCTGATTTTCAAATAGCATCATATCAGTTGACTGACATTTTTAGATTCTACATGAAATTCTGTATGCAACGGTGAACAGAAAAATTATTTAATATGATAAATGTTATTAAAAATATGGTATAAAAGTTCAGATTAAATGTCAACAATTTAATTGTGGGCGGGTACCTGACGTTCTAAGTAGGGTATGTACCTACTTTGTTTGGGTCAACACAATAACCAATAAAAGCTGTTGTTATAGGGTAAGTTTATAATCTTTTGTTAGCAGTGGCGTATCTTTTTTAGGAATAAAATAAAAATTCCTGCATTGTGAATCCATTCGAAATATGTTTTTAATTTTATCCTCATTGGTTTTCTTCGATTCAAGTCTGTTGAATTGTCATTGCTAATAAGTTACGATTAAAATGATTGATTAATCAACATTAATACATTAGTACCAATGCAAGAGTTGTTTAATTACCTAGTAATGTATTATTGATTTGGTTAAATCTTTGGAATTTGTTTTCTTTTTAAATAATTTAATCATAATCGACTTATTAACGGTTTTCTTTAGCTTTCTCTCTAATAGCATTTCTCTATTGGGGAGTAATAGATATGTTTGTAATTCAAATAATCACTACCTACTTAACTACCTGGACAAAATCTAATTATCGATAATGCTAAGTAGATAGGTACTTAAGTGCGTTTAAGGAAATTTTTTCCTATTATTCATTGTTGTGCTACTGTGTTATAGTTCGTAACAGTTTTTGCATTTATTAAAATGGAACTCACTGAAGGGGATCGTATCGAAATTTTGATTATTTTGGGTTACGGTGATCGAAGAAGAACGTATCTAGCTACCAGCGACATTTTCAATGCAAATCATCCAGAAAGGGAAGTACCAATTACAAAATCTGCCGTTCAAAAAACGTATGCAAGATGGTTTGAACACAGAAGTGTGAAAGATATTCGACGAAGTGGAAGGGCTAAAGACTTGAGTAATTGAAGAAAACCAATGAGGATCAAATTAAAAACATATTTCGAATGGATTCACAATGCAGGAATTTTTATTTTATTCCTAAAAAAGATACGCCACTGCTAACAAAAGATTATAAACTTACCCTATAACAAAAGCTTTTATTGGTTATTGTGTTGACCCAAACAAAGTAGGTACATACCCTACTTAGAACGTCAGGTACCCGCCCACAATTAAATTGTTGACATTTAATCTGAACTTTTATACCATATTTTTAATAACATTTATCATATTAAATAATTTTTCTGTTCACCGTTGCATACAGAATTTCATGTAGAATCTAAAACTGTCAGTCAACTGATATGATGCTATTTGAAAATCAGAAGTAGATATCAATTACTCGTAATTGGAGCATCGTATCAAAATTTTATAAAGAATTAAAAATGTCCGGAAGTATGTCTTACATACTCCTCCAAAGTTTCAAACCGCTAATCCTCGCGGTTTTCAAGTTATAAGCATGTTTCCATACTTTTGTATAACTCTGTATAATTGCCATCAAGAGAATCTGATTTGGATTAACAACTAAATAAGTAACACATTGTACTTATTAATACTAACTAAATATATTTTACTATTAAATTTTAGGTTCTGATTGCATTAGGGTTTTATGCTTACTTTTCTCCATTGCTTCTACTTTTTTTAGCTTCATAGCGTTTAAATTTTTTGCGATTTCCATCCACAATCTTCATAGGTAAATTATTTAAACTGATTGCTAGTTTAGAGTTTGGCGAATAAATTCAATTAAATATTTTTTTCTGCGATAATGATATTTTACAATTTTTTGCTTTCCATTTTACACAAAAATTATTACACGTGTCTTTGTCTAGTTACATACACGTCAGTACACAAAATGTAACAAATATTTAATTGCATTTTTAAACATTTAAACAAAACCGATGTTATAATTCAAAATTTTAAGCAATTCCTACACGCCATTCTATTGGTGAATACACATTGGTGGAACATATACGTCATTATACCGCACAGCTCAAGAATTAGGCTTCAGACACGTTTAGTTACTAAACTACTCGCTACTGAACTTATTACTATCCCAAGCGTGAACAAGGTTTTAGTTCTGACCAAAATTAGAAATACTAGTGTCTATTGCATACTATTTGTGCAGTATAACAGAAATGACTGTTTTAGTGATTAATTATGTTTCTTACGGCATAATAAACCAATAATAATAATAAATTTAATTTTAAATTAATCAAAGCAAATTTAAATAATATATATTAAATGAATAAATAGTAATATGGTAATAATATGTCAGAATCAAAACTAAGATTTCTGTTTATTTAAATAAAAAAAATTGATGTAAATAATTATAACATTACTTTTTTGTATTTTAAATTTTTAGGGTTTCTTTTTATTAGGTTGGTACTAAGTCAGTTGGATTTGTAATAGATTGCAAGAAAAATAGAAAAAGTGATTTACAATAATTAAAAGAAACTTCAATATGTGTCGCTAAGCGGTCGTAATCTGAACATTAAATACAACAAAAGCAAGTAATAACAAAAATTAAAATTTTAAAATCTGTTTTTAGAAAGATAACAAAAAGAAGTCTAGCAGTAAAAAATAAATGTTTTTCTTAATCAATAATTATTTTAATTGTTTGTATTATTAAATGTTGCTGTTTACATTACTATCCATATCAAATAATTTTTTTTCTTTCGATTTTATTAAACATTGATAAGTATAGTTTTAACAAATCTTTATAACCGACTATTTACAAATTTGGTCAATAGAAGATTTTATGTTATTACACAATAAAGACTATTCATTCTGTTAAGTTATTGCAACAAACAAAAATAATCATAATAAATAATAAACACGACCGTCAATGTTTTTAAAATAGTATATTTATTTTTTTAAAGACACGTCCTTATTGAAGGATTTAGCATTAGTTCTAAATGTAATTAAAATAAAACCCTAATAAATCTACATTATACCTACGGAATTCTATAAATCTATATTATTACTTATGTCTGTCTGGTTAAACGTAATGTTTATGTGTTAACTAGATCTGTATAATTTGTTGAACATAATCTTTTAGACTTTATTTAATTGTTTTATTAAAAAATATAGATAGGTAATAAATTTATCGCTAAGCTTAATGCAAACTAGTGTATTATTACATTTGAATAAGATAATAAATCGATATATACCTAATTAGAAAGCTTTTAAAATTTGTGGTGCATAAAGAATCAATTTTAATTAAATTTCTGAGCTAAATGTAAATTTAAAGTTATACAGCGCTAAATTTAATTTTTTGTACTTTTTGTTTACACCAAGCTATAAAAAACGGAAACACTCGCTGTATAGTTATTTACTGCTTGATTTTAGGCAAACAAAGCAAACTGTTTTTAAAAACACATTAAATTATCCCAGATTTGCTATTTTCTGTTAATTAAACCTTTTAATTTTAAACGGTTTTTGTTGTGTTATTATTTTAAAATATTTGTGTAGACATTTTTTATAAATTTTACTTACATTATTCAGTTATCCGGTTTATTATTAGACATTTGATTGTATATTTTGTATTTGCATAGTTTTAATAAAATTATTTTAAAATAAGTTTTAAAAATTAATTTATAAATCTTTGATTACTCCTAGTTTCAATTTACTGTTTATAAATTCAGCAGTTGTTTTTTGGTGATTTTAGAACGGGAGTGTTAAACTGTGGTTGAACCAAGTAAGTTGTCAGTTGGCTCAGTATCGTAGTAGTTTAGATTATTATTTTCAATTTTTCGTTCTTGATCTCATTTCATTTCTTATTTATCACAAATAGCGTAATAATAGATGTTTACTTAGTTAAGATTTGGGTAATTAATACATGGTAAATTCTCATTGTAATATATTAATTATCAGGATTTCTTTTTAATTTAATGTAAATAATATGTAACTGACAATAACTTTTGCACGTAACAGCAATGCATTTTTAAGTACTATTACTACAATGCGGAATGCCACTATTGTTCAAATTTTTAGTGATTGCAACGCCCACTCCATTACAACGCTTAAATTTTACGGTTGATCCACGTCAAACATGATCACTGCGGTCAAATTTTACGGTTGACTACAACATTTACCTTCATCACAATCTCCAAATTTTACAATTGATCACAACGTTCAACTTAATCCTAAGATCTATCTTGAACATAACTCTCAATCGGTTCTGGTTATTCAATAAATTACTGCGCCAGCTTAATTATTCCTTTTTCATTAAATTTAATTACTCAAAATGTCAATAAATATAGTTAGGACGGCGGATCTTTGCACCTGTATGTAAACGTGAACGACATACGTTATTGTAGTAGCATTCACAATTTCACATTATAACAAGGATAGAGCCTATCCGGTGATTTCATTCCTTATATTCAATTAATGAAATACGTTATTGGTGAAAGTTGAAGATGAAAAAGCATAAAATACCCGTTTGACGATTATTAAACATACATTTGTACTACACTAATTTGATTAGAGTAGTATAAGCACGTGCAAAGTTTAAAACGTAAATGACATAGTAAATAACATTTTTGTATCATTTGTATTTTTGTGCTATTTTGTATCTTTACTTATAAAGATTGATTCTCGCTGTTCTCTATTACTTCAAGAAATATGTTCTTATCTGAACAACTGCATTGAATACTGGTTATTGTTACATCTCGTAAGTACAATATTTTTAAATAACTTTTAGTTAATTTAGATTATGATTTTAAGTTGTGCTTGACAATCGATTGAATAGTCAATCCCGAGAGATGGTTATTCATCTTTTGGCGTATTTTCAAAAAGAAAAAGAAAATGGATGGCTTTTAGAGTATGTTAATAGTATTCAAGGCATAAGATTAAAACTATAATAATTTTTCTACGTTGTATTATTTGTTTTATTTTTTTTTTAGAGGGTTGCAACCGTTTGTAGCATTAAACGTAAGAAAATTGAAAATCTTGTTTTATCATCACCTGGTAAAAAAAAAGAAACGACAGATATGCCTGAAACTTTAATAACGAAAATTCGTAATTGTTTATACAACATGTACAAAAACAGTAATAATTATTAATTTTTTAGTTATATACTTAATTATAAATTTTATTTTAGAAAAGCAAGTAACTGTTAGTACATTAAACCACAATTTGAAAAGCAACGAAATCGTCAATGTCAGTAACACTTTGTTGAAGATTGTATTAAACGACCTAGGATTTAAACTTAAAAAAAAATGATAATCGTCGAGTTCTTATGGAAAAGTTACGTATAGCTTGTATGCGGACACAGTTTCTAATAAAGTATTCTGCAAATAAAAAACTAAAAGTGTCGAGTCAAGTTGTTTTCTTAGATGAACGTTGGATTTACTCAAAAAGTAGTAAAAGAAAATCTTGGCAGGATGATAGTACCAAAAGCGTTTCTTAAATCGGATATGATAGCAAACGTTTTATTGTAATACATGCAGGAACAAGCAATGGATTTGTTAAAGGAGCAAATTTGTTATTTCATTCAAAATCAAACACCTTAGATTACCACGGTAAAAAGAATCACGATATATTTATGATTTGGATGAAACAGAAGCTAATTCCCAATTTGAAAAAATCAGCGTTAATGGATAATGCACCATATCACAGCGTACTTTTAGAAAAGCAACCTACTAGTTCATGGAAAAAATCAGAAATTGCTGTCGATTAGATAAAACATCCAATATCAACTAGAATGAAAATTTGTGAAAAGCTGAATTACTGCAAATTATAAAATTATACAAAAAATATAAGTGTATGTCATTGCGAGTTCAATGCAATCGAATTGATTTGGGCTGAAGCTAAATCTTATTATAATAAATACAATGATAGAGATGGTTTTAGTGACGAAAGTGTATTAAATCTGTGGGAAGAAGCTTTAGCAAATTGTAACAAATCGTGGAAAAAGTGCATTTAGTACACAGAAATGGTAATTGAAGAGTGGCATAACCGTGAAGGAGCTCTTACCGATGTTGAGATTGAATCTATAATTATTAATTTTAACGATGCTTCAAGTTCTGATTCTCAATTAAAGTAATGAATATAAAAACATTCATGTTTTTGATATCTGTTTATATATTTAATAAATTTTTCATATTTTTTTTGCACAATTTTAATATTTAGTAATTCCATAAAATTAGTGTGCAAATCATTGAGATGGAAAGATAAATTTTAATAATAAAGAATTAGATGTTTAGAAATTTTTTTTATTTATCCTGTCAAATTTTCTATATAACCTCAAATTTTTTTGACATTAAAAATGACAAATATACTTATGTAAGGAAGTGCTGATTTTACTTTAGTTTTAAATTTTGATTCACACGAATGTTTTGGCGGCCATAATTGAAAAAATCCACCGTCCCAACTATATTTAATAATTATACTTATTAATTAAATAATCTACAATTTACTATCAATCTAGTTCAGCACGTCACTGAACTATTTAATTACTTTGTTAAGATACTTAAAGATCCCAGTTGTTGTTATTTGTTAAATTGTAATTAGTTGAGCCGGCTCAAAAAATCCGATTTTATTATATTTATTTAATTACGTAATGCGAGTATTTTTGGTCTTTAATTATATATAAGTTGATGGTATTTTTTTAGGAATTAGACTTTAGCTGAGATAATTGTTAATTGTTTATTATTCAATATTTCGCTTATCAGTTATAAGCTTCATCAGGAACTACAATTCAGATCGACAATTACAATATAAAGTTAATTTGTACTTACAAATAATTCATTAAATTAATAAAATGCTTATGGTCATTGAGGTGAACAATTAATCCATACATTTAATAGAATTATAACTAAAACGATGTATGAAAGTCGTTAGTTACACGAACAATGAAGTTAAAATATTTGTTTATTTATCTGCACAACTGGTGGAAAGATAACGTATACCAGTGAGTATATAAAAGTTTTAAGTTGAAATAATTGAATTCATTAACCATAAGGGACCATAAGCATTTTATTAATTGATTGAATTATTTGTAAGTACAAATTTAAATTAATTTTATATTGTAATTGTCGATCTGAATTGTAGATCCTGATGAAGCTTATAACTAATAAGCGAAATATTGAATAATAAACAATTATCAATTATCTCAGCTACGGTCTAATTTTCAAAAAAAATACCATCAATTTATATATACAACTTCTAAAATGCACTATAAAAAGGCCGTATTAATTAATAAAAGAAATTTCCTATTAAGATGTCGCAGTAATGGATTATGCCCGAATAATATTGCAAATAACAACAAAAAATTGATGTACTTAGTATACACAAGCAACACACTTTTTACCCACAAGATTGAACGTCCAAATCTAAGGTTGGTAGCTAAATTTTAATAAACTTAGCTACCAGCAAGTATAATATTTACTTATTTGTTTAATAATTTATTGGTTTTGTTCAATTAATGCAGCTTAATTGACTTGTAAATTATTTTAATCTCTGCATATTTTTTTACGTAGTGTCCCTTTTTGTGTTGCCAACATCGCAAACGTCAATATTCGTTCGTTAGTGTAGTTACGTAATGAACGAAAAAAGCTCTAGGGTGGCAAAATGAAAACTAGGAATCCACATAAAATTAAGTGTTCAAAGTCAATTAATATATTAGAACGAGTATGCGACAGGTGGAAAAATCATTTTAAAAACCTTGAAATTCAGTTAAAATTGAAGAAAAACGATGTTAAAGTTAATGTCAAATCTGACAGATTTAGTAATAAATGTTGTACCAACATATTATATTTCTGTTGATTTTTTTTATTTTTTCAAAAAAGAATGTAATTTTATGAAAGGCAACACAAAAAATAATGTACATTACTCTCGTCGAAAGAATCATAGCATAACTCACTCACATGCAACGCTCGGCCGTGCGGCCTCGCGTCGCATTAACGTTCGTTATGCTATTTCTTACTTTCGACTCTTGTTACGTAAACTACTAAGCATTTTATTAATTGATTGAATCATTTGTAAGTACAAATTTAAATTAACTTTATATTGTAATTGTCGATCTGAATTGTAGTTCCTGATGAAGCTTATAACTGATAAGCGAAATACTGAATAATAAAAAATTATCAATTATCTCAGCTAAGGTCTTATTCCCAAAAAAAATACCATCAATTTATTTATTTAGTTATATGATTAGCTTGGAATCATCAATGTATGTAAACGCAGAAAGTTTATGGTTAAATTTTAAAATTAATTACAAAACCCATTGTAAATTAATTAACCATGTTCAAACTTATTTAGTTTGTGTTTAAGTTGTATTAATGTACTGAAGAATCCTTATTTGTTAACTTTAGAATTTATAGTGTTTTTTTTTTAATTTTTAAGTATAATTTATTTATAATTTGTATCGGATACTTTTAAGCATTTCTGTAACAAACCCAAAGTTTTTTCATAAGACGATGAACTAAATTCGTCTGAAAGCAGAGCATTAAGTAGAGACCAGAACGATTTATAAGTAACCACAATTGAAAATTAAATAGACAAACTTTTTAAAATAGTATCATAATGTTAGTGCTGCTGCTACTTCATCTTGTTCAAAAATTGTAATTGTAATTGTATCAGTGTTTCAAATAAATGGGTATTGTTGTTAAGATGTTACTAAGATTGATTAACATTAATTTAAAGAATACAAATCGAATTTGTCATTTATTCATTTTTGTTTTACTTCATACCAACTTACATACATATATGTCACGTGAGATGCAATTATTTCTGAAGACCCGTTACATGACCTCAATAAAAAGTTATATAATTAATAAAAAGTACCTATATTCCATTACTTCATATTTATACAAAAAAATAAATAAACAAAATCAAAATAATTAGTATCATTAAAGCTACGAATATTTAAAATTATTTCATATTATGCATTTTTAAATTTATTGTGCATGGTCAAAACACGGTATTTATTGTGCTTTTTTTAAAAAAACATTTAGGTTTCTCTAACAATTAGAATTTTGTTTTTGCAACAATGTGACTATAATGTTTTTTTAAAAATACAGATGTTATTTGCAGCGATAAGAAGCAAATTATATTTTTGAAAACAAAGTTTTTTAACAAATTATATTAATTAAATTTTAAGTATAAATATGATAAAGCAAACTTAAAATTTAAATCAAACTAGCAAATTAAAATATAAACTTAGTAATAGTAACTATATGTGTAATACATATACCAATAATATACAATGTATTAATTAAAAAAATATATACGTGTAATTTACTTTTTTATATTTTAATAAGAAGATAAAATAAACTGATATTTAATTATTACATATTAATATTTAAATAAGAACAATATGTTTATTTAATTTATTCTATAACAAGTTAGACAACAACTTTTCTAAAAACTTGTAGCTACATCAAATCCGTATACATGATTAGTTGGCTGAAATATATAATATTATTAAAGCTTGTATACGTGATGAAATATTTGTTTAGAAACTCAAACAACTCAAAAACGTCATTTAGAATTATGGAAATTACCAATGCATATGGTATATAAATTAGAATTCTAACAACGTCACGAAACTTGACATAATCGTTATAACTATATAATTTTAGCTTAAATAAGTTTGTACAAAAACATAACAAATTAATTATAGTGCTATTTATGTCTCAGAATAGAAATTAAGCAACCCGAAACTTTAAACGGCAACATGTACAGGTTTATTTTAATTTTGTTTTTAATTAAAGTTAAAAGATAATAAAATCTAAAATAAATGATTTACATCCGGTGGTTTTAAATATATGCAAAAATCTTTATTATATAATTTTATGTACGCATGTATTAAAAAAACACACGTATTCACGTATTATTACTTTTAACATAACTATATAATACCCTTTCAAATTAAAAGTAGCTATTATAAAAGATTAATTTACAGAATTAAAATTCTCTAAAGCAGTAAGCGTACAATTCAGAAATTTGAAAGACGACGCATCCTTCCATAATTTCAGTAATGAAACAAATATGTAAAATTATCTTTGTAAGTTGTTATAATATTTATGATTAAATTTATTTTAAATCATTAAATTAAATTAAATATATTCGTCATTTTCAACTTCTACAAAATGTTTGGAACAGCATTTTTATTAAAATATGATTTAAGGTTTCTTGGGATGTTACCGTGTCAACGTCGTAACTAAAATTGCCTACGTTGTTTTACCTATTTGCAGTTTCTTATTAGTTATATACGTAACAAGTAGCATATGGATATTATTAACGCACTGTTGAGAAAATTTGTACAACGAGGCCATAGATGGAATTGTGTAATCACATAAGTGCGTTAAGAATAAGAACTGCTACGTGTTTCGTACACTATTTTATGTACAAATATAACTTTTGGAGTAAAAATAATTAGTTAAAAAATTTAATACAAAATACACGTAATAAAAATTTGTATCACCTTATCAACAGGCATAAGTACTATTGTTGCTAAATGTCAGCGTTTAATTTATTAATTGTGAAAATTTTATTGTTAATGTGTACAATAAATGAGTTTTCATAATATAGCCATATATATTTTGAACCTTAAGTATTGTATTGTTTGACGAATGGTCGATTAGAATTGTAATGCTGTCGCAAAGAAGTTTTGTTTGATGTTTGCGTTTTTTTTAATATTGAAACCTCTTGTTTATTAATAAAATAGTTTTTGGGTAAATTGTGTATATATTTATTAAAATACTCACAAGCTTTCAAACGTGGTCTACTTTTTTTTTCAGGTGACAATTAATAAAACGATAATTATAAAACTAAGGTAACTAGAACCAAAAAATGTACTTTTTAATTATCTATTAAATAGTATTAGAATGCTTTTTCGTTTTTAGACAATACTCCAAATAGTCGTTTGTTATACCATTTGATGTTTTTTTAATAAAAGTTTTTATGATTCTAGTTACCTATTATATTTAAAAATATCAGACAGTTAGCAAGTATAAAAATAATAATAAAGAAAATTTTTACAAATGTTTAGAAACGAACAGGCTATATACACGCAATAATGATAATAAAATACCAACAATAACATAAAACAAAAACAAAATATTTATAACAGATATTCGAAAAGTCGACTGTTTATTTCCAACATTTACACATCGTTTTTTAAGAGCCACTGGTAACTCTGAGCGCAGTTACAGATTCAAAAGTGTCTCTTATACGTTTTTTCATATCGTGTGGTACTGTCGGTAGTGTATTGTAGACAATTCTTTTTATTCATCCCCATGAAAAAAATTTAGTGTAATTAATTTTGGATATTTGAGAGGAAAGGACCAATTGTAAAATCCATTTCTTTCAATCCACTTGTTTCATTTATTGTTTATCGTTGGTTATTACTTATTAACATTATTACTGTTATAGTCTGTTGAATTATAAATTATTATCTTTATGCCTTTTCGTCGCTTACATATTCTACCAAAATCGGATGCCGTTAATCTATTTCTTCTTTCTTTAAACCAAATAATATTTTTTGACCAATTGTGTCGATATAATACATATTGAATTAAATTGAAAATTTGTGTTGTATAATTTTTCTATTATTCTAGATTTAGATCCTTCTAATTTATTTATGCCTAAATCAGGTTGAACAGTTGTATCTCATTTTACGACGTTTAAATCGTCTAATTTTTCCTTGGACGTTTAAATTTATAATGTTTGCAATTTACGACAGAGGTAAGACTGTTGAGTTTATATATAAATTGGTATGTTTGGCAACACGGCAGTGGTAGTTGCGATAGTAGCGTCCATGCATTTAAAGTTTAATATAATAATTTAAATTACTGGACGTTTTGTTCAGCTATTGCGTTGGGGTTATAAAAAGAAAAAATACAACACGGTATATTAGCAAAAATTAAAACGGAACTTTTTAACTTAAATTATCAATAAACCATTTCTTACCATTTCGTGCGATAGCACACCCCCGATTTAGCTTAAAGATAATGTACTTAAAGCATATTTATGAGACGAGCACCAACAGTCAACTAAACTCTTGACTAAATATTTTTTCTTTTATAAAGAAAATTAAAAGAAAAAGATTCCATTTTATCTAAATGCAACAAACAGAATTGCCCAAAGTAGAATGTTTAAACGTAAAATCTTGAAGAAAGACATTTACAAATGAACCAAATAAAGGTATAAAATAAAACAATACGTAGTGACTTGTGTGTTTACCGAGGTTTCTCATGACGAATAATGCAACGATAACAAAATACAAACGAAACTCTTAATGATGTTAAAACTACTAAAATATCAAATTACTTGTATCTCAGAAAAAAAATAAGAAATGACGGAAACATAAATTATATTAAAATCTGAATGTTATTAACACAAATAAAATGCTAAATTAGCACTAATAAAATATTTTAGTTGACAAAAGTAATTTTTTTTTAGTTTTACTAAAATAAATATCTATTAAGAAAAATTATAATTAAATGCAATTCAGTTTTTTAAATTTTGCATTCTTTACTGTCGTCTCCAAATTTTGCTTATTTTTACCTTAAATTTAATACGTCTGCTTTATTCTAGTTCTTGTATAAAAATCCATTGTTTTATTTATTAGTTTTAGTCACTATAAGTATTAAAAAACAATTTTATTTAATACTTGAGAAATATTTCACATAATTTTCAGATAAACCTTGAATAATATATCAACTTCTAAAACATACATAGTATTAAACAGTAAAATAGAAATAGATCTTGGTTTTTACCTTGATTGTTACTGTACATCGATTTTTAATAAAATATTAAATAACAATAATTTCATTATTTAAAAAAACAGTTACATTAAACATTGTTAAAAGATTGAATAACTGTATATCTTAATATTATTGTAAACTAAATCTTAATAGTAATTAATGACTTTATATTTTGCGTTCAGACGACAAAGTATTGCGTTCAAAAGTCCTTGCGTTTAAAGATATTGCGGTCAAACGGTCGCGTCCAAACAGTCGAGTCCTAGACCGGAGAATGATTGTAGAATGGTGTTTTAGCTTTGTTATCGCCGTGTGATTTTGCTAAAATATTTAGTTGTTAATTTAACAAAACTGTGTTATTATTTTTGGCAATGTAATTTTAATTTGTTTGATCTGTATTTTGCTTTATTATCTAACTTTTGATTATGTTGCAATTATACTTTGTTACAACTGTTCTTTCTGATATTTTGGTAAAGTAGTAAAAAAAATTGTCAATTTTAAACAAAAATTATAAAGACTTTATTTACTATTTAAGTATTTCTAAATTATCGTTTAATTATCAATTGTTCAGATTTTTTATAAAATTTAAAAAAATTTTGTTTTTTAGTTATAGCTAAACGTTTTAAATTACTTGTGTTATTTCTTCCGAAAAAATAAAAACCGTTGCTAAACAAATGTAATAAAGATAACATTTACTTAATTGATTAATGATTTTGTTTGTAATTGAGATTTTATTAAAGTAACATTTAGATTATATAAAAATAATTCAGTCCAATCTAATCACATACAAAAGAATAAAATTTGGTTATCTGTAACTTCAATCGACAACCTAAGTTTAACGAAAACAAATTAACTTAATTGCAACTGTCAGTAAGAACACGAACTTTGTGCTAAACTCTATGCGCATCTTGAATATTGAATTTCTGATGTTAGTAACAAAGCGTTCTTTTAAATAACTGAGTTAATATTCTTGTATAAACAAAAGTTGACTAAAAAAAAAGTTAGTACTAATAATAATAATTATATCAGTAAATACACATGTAAATAAATTGTAAATAAAATTTACAATTTTCAAAATTATTGACAAAATCTTTAGGTAAGCAAACAACAATTTTTTAGAGTTATCTGTATTCTTGCAATTTATTATTGTAGAATTTATTAGATTTGAATTTAAGAAAATATATCCATATATTTTAATTAATTGTTGGTTGTATTTTGTTTTATAATTTTTTTGGTTATTATGACTGCACTGCAGTACATACATCTATCTTCATTATTCTTTAGAACTAGTGTAAACTTTATTTTTATTTAAACTTTTTGTTTGTTGTTTTTTATATGTTTTATTAGTTGGAGTTGGAATAAGGGTATTTATTCAACTAACAAAATTTTATCTTTTACATCATAACTTAAGAAATAACATTTGTAAATTTACAAAACAGGTAAATTCTTTTGACGTTATAATAGTTACGAATTAAAAAAAAAATTACATCTTTGCTCGTAAAAATAACGCTTCCGTCATTAATTTTTAGCATATTAATAATTACAATGAACGGTTTAAGATTTGATCGTTTGAACATCTAACATAATATAATAATTTTTCCTAAAGGTTGGCCTCCTTTGGCTCTGTGTTGAATGAGGTCCGCTAGATGAAAACAGTATCGTTTTTAAACCTGAAAATAATACGCTCCGCCTTAGAATTGTTTTGTTTTGTCTTCAGCTCGGATTGCATTTAAACATAACTTTAAATAAATTGGATTTTTGTCGTCGCCTACGCTTACTTATGAAATATAATAAAAACAATATATTTTTAAGTAAATTATGAATCATAATTAAATGTAGCCTATGTATTTACTTACATTAGCTTCAATTTCAATTAAGTTATTTTCAAATGTCTTTAGACCATTATTTTATTATTTTCCGTAATTAACATAAGCACTGTTTCAACTGTCATTTAGTGATTGCAGTCATTTTATTACTTACAAGTAACTTAAAGTTAATTTTTAACACATAAGGTCGGTTCGGGTTTTTTTTAAAGGATTTTTTTGAAATTTTTAGTAAGGGCATCATATTTTATTACACAATTGTTTTGCACTAAAAATACTTCTGTTTTGGTTATGAAATGTGTTATTTGAAGAAATATATCCAACGTTATTATAAGTAACAGTTATTATCTATTTTTGCCATGTCCTAAACGAGATGACAAGAGAAATTCAACAAAAAAGCTTTTCTAAACACAAGTTTATAAGACATATTAGTACCCGTTGGATACAAAAACTATAAAATCTGTAACGAGTTGTCATTAAAGGATCTAAAAAAAGAGGACGATAAATGATGAAAAGTATTACGAAAAAACAGTCTTGTCTAGTAAGTGCTTGTCGGCTGTTAGCTATGAGTACCTTTTCTATTAATTGTCAGTAGGTTTCTTAGTCAATATAACTTTAAAAATGCGAAATCGAACAAAGCTCTCAGATAGCAGAATAAGTTGATTCAAGCTTGTCACGACAAGGATAGAAACTTACAGAAAGAAGTGGAAGAAGAAGAAAAAAAGTTTGAATCAAACATTTTGGTTACCACACGACGACACGTTTGCATCAATCTTATTTTACTTTGTTCGTAATTAAACGCTATTTACATTTAACACGTTGACTGCCACAATGCCAAGACCTCAACGGTCGCTCTAGCCACAATAGTTTTTTTTTTATTTTAAATTTATTTATATCGAAAACTGACTAGAACATGTTTATTTTAGTGAGACTCCAAATGGGTATACGCGGCTACAACAGGATGATTTTAGTTACAATAGTCGTGTGGTACAGTTTGAATCACCTATTGCTTATTTTGTTTTTTTAACGTGCATAAATGTACAAAACATTAATATACTAATTTTGAGTATTACCATCAAGTTTTACTTTTGGTTGGTATTTTTGTAAGCAGAACTCACAAATGTGTTACGGCTGCAAATACATTTTTTTTACAAGCAGTTCATGCGCTGTGTGTATTGTACTTCTTCAAAGCATGCACTTCCTCAAAAAATTAATTCAATGCAATTCAAGCTTATTTTGCAAATTTACTGCAAGCTTGCTTTAGCAGGCGTGTAAGTTTGATGCAAACTTGAATTAAGCATCTAGTTACCACACGACAAACTTGCAATACGCTTGTTTTGCAAATTGCAAGTTAAAAGTAAACTTGTGTTTGTCTATCTATTATCTGAGTTGCTTACTCATTAAGTTTGGTCAAGCTAGAATTAATTGTGCTCGTTTGATGCTAAATTGTACTAATATCATTTTTAATTGTGCTCCCCGTTTTTTTTCATTTATTTTTTAATTTTTTGTTTATTAAATTGTGTGTGTTTTGTGCTAAAATTATCAATTTTTAACGTATTTAATTTTAAATTGATAATAAAATAAAAACCTGGTACTAACTTAACCATCAGCTTTCCCGTTTTTAATTTAGGTTTTTTACAATACTTTTTGCTCATCTAATTGTGCTCGTTTTGTGCTAAATGTTACTAACACTAAGCTCAGCTAAGCCCATAAAAAAACAGATTCAACTTGATCAAATTTGTTTTATAATTTATTTTGTTTATTCAATTGTGCTAATATCAAATTCGTTTATTTTTTTCATTATTACTATAAAATGGTTAGATAATTAACCAACAAGAGATTGCTAAACCAGAATACCGAATTGCTTAATTTAACCATAAAGTAGCTACTTTATTAAGACTGATAGATTGCATTAAACATTAAATAATACACGATTTTTTTGCCAATTTACAAGTTGTGTCATGTTTTTGTTCAGATGTATTTATCTATTTAGAATAAAACACATTTAAAAATTGCATTACCACAATTTAGCACAATTAAATAAGCAAGAAATAGTGTAAATCATTTAAAAACAGTGGGTTGTGTGTCATGTAAACTTCTGGATCTTTTTAAAAAATAAGTTTAAATGAGTTTAATGTTAGCAATATTTGCAGAAAACGAGGACATTTAGACGACCAAAAATTATTGTAAAAAAATTGAATGAAGTTTCATTAACAATTTCAAACTAGACATAGTTAAAAATAATACAGACACAATTAAGCACAATTAAACAAGATTAAATAAGCAAAAAGAATTGTAAAAAAAAAGATGATTTGTTTAAATTTTTTTATTAATTAAGAATTATGCACAATTAAAAATAATAACACAATTTAGCACAAAACAAGTACAATTCATTACACCGTAATATATATGTAATTGAAAAAATTGAAGTGGGGGGCTAACTTAGCTTATCAGTTAGCTTAATCAAGTTAGCGTTCACTCAATATTTAACGAAATAAGCTGGCGAATATGTGGCGATTTGTAAAGGTCGACACCAAGCTTTTAGATTATTCAACTTGCTAACGATAAAAAAAACTGACGACATCATACTGCCGTGTAAGAAGGTACAAAACTCAATCAGGTACACATAAGAATTTAGTCGTACGTTTAATTAGTTCACCTATAATTTATATACCTTAGAAAGGGCTTGATCTTTAATCCGAATCTTATCTAAATGTTGACGTCACTATACATGATCGGCCTGAATGCATATCACTTCTTAGAAAAGGCTGAGTTTGCGAGTTCTTTCAAAATCATCAAATTGCGTTTCAAGGAAAACTAAAAGTCCGAATAGTTTTTTGTTTTGACCATTGCAATGTGTATAAATTTAGCTTACAGACGAAACCGATTCAAACTATAAACAATTATGTAATCTTTCGTTGTGCAAAATTCCACTCAAATCCAATCAGTATTTTCGCTAAAAACTTGAGACACAGTTTAAGATTACAAAGTATACGAGGAGGCCAAGCTTAATCTTAATAATCGTCAAAATGACGTTTTTATTAATTTTTGTAGATTTGTTATTTTTTGTTTAAACCAGTTGGCTTTCTAAGCACTAGACGTTACTTGTTCTATGCTTACTATTCAGAACGGTAAATAAATCTCTTACCGACGAGTTACGCCTAACAACTAATAAACCAAACGTACTGTTGTAAAAACAAACAGTAACTAAGAGAAAATGATCTAGTAGTGCAAAAAATTCTTCATTTGCTTTCGTGTTCCGGAGTTATTTTAGTAACTACACTCACAAAAGACGTCTAGCATCAACGCCACAAATCATCACAACGTTTAAATTGTTTCGATATTGTTTAAACGGCCGTCGCTGCAGTTCTTAGAAAACAATATGCAAGGGTTAATGTAAATGCCTCAAAAAATCAGATTTAGCATGAGTTAATGATCGAGCATTTACAGTAGTTTCTACACAATATCTAACTCATCGCAATTTAAAATTTGCCGTTCACCATTTCTAAATAAAACGCACTTGTAATCAAAAAGGTATATCAAAATATACATATAAGCGTTAGGTAACTTATTGTTTTTTTTAGAATATAATGAATTTTTAAATTTTAATCTCATAACTTTTAAAAGTTGATTTTGCATTTTTCTATCTGGTTAACATTGGCGATGTTTTAATTTTTAGTTCTTTACACACAATACTTAAATGAGTATATAAGTTATCTTGCTTGGATATTTAAAATCGTTTACCTAAGTTGCAGTTCATTGCATTTACTTCGCTAGGTTAAAAACTTTTAAGCGCTTAACAATTAAACAAATTAATCAAGGTTAACCAGTTATTTAATTTGCTTATTTCGGTAGACTTTAACAACACAATGTAATTGTTGTACACGCTAGCTATAGTTTACATTAAGTTTTGCTGAGAAACGTTCCACAATCATGGCATAAACGCCAGTTTAATCATAGTAACTTATAAATATTTTTAATATTGGTTGTTAGTTTTACACTAATCAACAAGATGACATTATTCTAAAATTAAACTAAGTATAATAAAATGCATAACTGAACTGACGTTTACACTACAATACAACTTTATGAGGCTTTTTCGATAACCTGTCACTAGTACTAGTACCACTCATTTGCCCAAATTCATTAAATATTCCGTTTGTTTTTGATCACTTAATAAAAATAGACTACACTTGACACCAAATGGAACATTCCATATGTTTGCATATTACATTTACTGTTGTACCATACAAATTAATAAGCATCTTTATAATACAATTTTCTATTCTAGATAATTCCCGTGTTGTCGTTATCACACAAGCTAAGCTTTCATCAAACATCGCAGTGCAAATTTTCAGAACCTGAAATAAACTGATGATTTCGCCGTATAGTCTCGTTTTTATATACCGGCTTTCGATAAAACTAGTTTCCAAATTTCCGGTAAAAAGATTTTTAATTATTATAATAGATTCTCTAATTTTTCGCTGATAGTAATTAGAAACATAAGCCAAAATCTTGGTGTTTACAAACATAGTTTGATAACCCGTTTCTAGCAAGTATTCCGCCACTGCTGACTTAGAAGATTGTTTAAAGCGGCTACATCTTTGATGCTTTTTAATACAAATTTTTACGCTTTAACCCGTTTCTCTTAGGTATACCCGACCACAAAACCAAAAGAATGCTATAAACGTCGTTAGATTGAAAATGAATAACGTTTTTCACGGGATTTAATAGTTTACTCAATTTAAAAAAAGTAGAAAACTAAGTAACAATGTTGTGTTTAGACAAAATTTAGATAAGATAGATAGATAAGCGATATACACCGGTTGAGACCTAAATTATGCTGTTACTCTGGTTTTCCCAAACGTAAATTTTGTAATAGATTGTTTAATACTTTTTCTATTGTAATTGTTTGCGACTAACACTTTGGTTAGATAATTTAATTCTTTTTGGAGGTTTTAGGATTGAGTTAAGAAAACAGCTCTGTACGCTAAAGAGTTTACTGCTTATAATTTTTGAAAAATGTGTTATTCAAAAAAATCATTTAAATATCTATTGTACGCATAGGTTTTTTTTGATAATACTAAATGTGATAATGAACAATCGTTATTTCGGGTAACTGAAACGTCCAGAAATGGTAAAGAAAGGTTCCTTTCTAATTCCATCAAACAAATAGTTTGATGAATTCAGTTTGAATGACATAGAAACTCGTTGAGCGTAGAAGAACCATGTTGCTAAATGACAAAGGTGTCTTCAACATATCTGTACCAGCACTTGGGTTTCAGATAAAATGTGGATAATGTTTTTTTCTCAAAAATTTCCATAAATGTATTAGCAACAACCAGTGAAAGCGGGGAACTTATGGCGGCTCTTGGTGTTTGTGAGTAAAACTTTTCTCGTACAGTAAAATATATAGACGTCAAACATTTTTTGATTATAGGTAGCATGTCGCTTAAAATATAGTTCTCGCTGAATAAAGATCTGATAATGTTAATTGAATCAGGTACAAGCTCGTTAGTAAACAAAAACTCGACATCAAAACTAACCAGAATGTCAGTCGGTTGCAAACGATAATTATGCAACTTCTGAACAAAATTCTCAGAATTCAGTAGAAACGATACTCAGTCTTTCCCGTTAAAGGTTTTAATAAAGTTGCAAAATACTTAGAGATTTTATAAGTAAGCGAATTTATAGCGCTGACAATAGATTGAAGAAGAATATTAGATTTATGAATTTTAAATAATCAGTAAAATAAATGATTCTTAGAAATTACTTTATACGATTCGTCTGAGAGAAGATTGTAGATTTTGTAATCATAATTGATCGATTTACAATAACAATGGCGTTTTTTTGCCATTTTTAAGAATGACTATTGCCTATAAATGTAACTTGCTTAAGAAATTTTAATGTAAAAAATACCGATTTTGCGATGTTACTTTAGAGAATTTTTGATTACAAGAAATTTTTGTAGTTTCAAAACGGATTTCTTATGCAAGAAGCTGGAGAACTGCTTCCATAAAAGCTTATACAACTAATACAGTGTCTTTAATAGGAAGTTGTTTTGAAGCAAATACATAGTTACAACTTTTCGACAAAATAACTGTAGAGATTAATGAACGTAAAGATAAATTAATCTGGGGTTTTGCTTCTGTATCGACGACACGTTTTAGAGGTATTAATTTGTTAAATATTTTAAGATGATTACTTTGTGACTTTTTTTGGCTTTCTGGGTTTGTTCAAAAGATGTTGATCCAGGAAACTTCTATCAAGAGGCGAAAAGATCTTAGCGAGTTCTAAATGAAAGACGCAGATTTGAATTTTATATGATTTTATATGACTTAGCTTTAATTACTTAGAAACAACGCAATTATCACGACAACGTATAAAAAAGATGAAACTACATAGCAATCTTACTAGATTAATACGAAGAGTTAAACACTTTTTCGTTTTCTTTTTAATATTCTTACCATAAAAAAATGTTACAGTAAAGTTAAGGTATCCACGGGTTGCATTTGTAATACAAATTCCCATTATAGATAATTTCCGCGTTGTCGTGATTACACAAGCTGAGCTTTCGTCACACGTCGCAGTAGACATTTTCAAAGCATAGAATAAACTGATTAATTGCGCCGTAAAGTCTCGCTTTTATAGACCGACCTTTGATTATCTTAAGAAATTTAACAAATTAATATCTTCAAAACGTGTCGTCGATGCAGAAGCAAAACCCGATACTGTGATTAATTTATCTTTACACGTTTCTTTTCTTCTAAAAAAACGACTCGTAACACACTAAAAATTTAAAATGTGAAAATTGAATTCACACTAAGTGATCTATATTTCATTGGTACAAACACGATATTTTGATTTTCTTTATTTGGCAATCATTTGAATATTTGAGTGTTTCCGCCGTATATTTGGGACAAAAAAGAGCCTAATCTAACGCGGTTTTCTTTTTAATTAAGAAAGAAAAAGCAACATTTTCTTGTTTTTAGGTTTTTGGAAAAATTAGTGCTGAACGATGTAATGAGAAAATTTGTCAGTCTCTTCTGGAATTTTCAATTTTTGCTTGATTGCTGCTGTAATTCAGTATTTACCGGAGAAAAACGACTTATATTTCAGTCGTGAATTTTGAAATTCGGTTTCACACTGATTACTGTAAAAGATTATATTCAAATTTTCCTTTAAATTGTCACCCTCCACCTTTTGTCTCGTACATGAGAAACCAAAGACCGTTTAAAACAAATGTAACTTTGCATTAAGAAGTTGATTCGACTAAAAGCAAGCTATGTAAAAATAAATTAAGGGGCTCAATCTATTATCTTTTGGCTACAGTATTAGATAGCTACCAATCTACGCAGGAAACCTATCCAAAACCTGTTCAATCTACTAGGCGTAACCCTTCAACAATCATATGCCTGTACTAGACTAGAAAAGTTGCTTTGATTGCTTGGTTTATTTATAATTGCTTACCTCAACTGATTTCACTGTGAAGTTTGGAATCGACCTTTATTATTTTTTTTATTTGTAGTTTTTTTTTGATTATTTGAAATTGAATCACCGTTATGTTATATGTTTAAACTTATGTCGTTTTACTTACTGTATATAGTTATAATCGTTCCTTTATTCCGTATAATTAAGAATTAAAGTCACGCTTTACAAATTTGCATTTTTTTTGTGTGGTTAGATAACGTATGTAATCTGAACTACAGCTACAATACTACTGGGTTACTGTTGTGTTTACCAGTGGCGTACGATTATAATCGGTATTTGGGTCCAGTTTTAAAATAAATGAATTTATTAATCGTTTTACTAGGTATGTTCGCAAAACAAGTGCTTGAGTGCCTCAACTCTTATGACTCTAATTTGTTTTATTAATTTATTTAAATTAGTCACAAATAGGAGCGCTGTGAGAGAATCCAGGCTTGATCGTAATTGGCAATTGTCTTTATAGTTGATCAAATTAGTAATTGATATTGATATTGATAACAGAGCTAATATTATTTTGGTATTAAATACTTTTTTTGTTATTGCGTACCAGTTTTTATTTATTTGTTTAAATTAAGTTTTATTCATATCTTTATGTTTTATGTTAAGAATAAACACATTTGTTTGTGGGTTACGTCTACTCGTTTCTTTTTTCCTTTTTACGCCATTTAGGTGGAACTTGAATGCATTAGAGAAGGTTTTGTTGCATCCAGTTGTGTATGCGTCGATGGGATAGACTTGCTGGTGCCCTATAAATAAATTTTTTAGTTACCCGCACTCTCCTCCATTTGAGTCGGCCGGAGCCACATACTTCCATTACAAGAAAGAGCTTGTCTTTGATGGTAGAAAGCGTTTTACTAGCGCCCAACGTAGACGTAATTTAGTTTTCTTTTGCTTTAGTAGCATCTAGGTCATATTTGGTAGTGTGTTACGAATTTATTATTAGTAAACTATAGCAGCGCTTAGGTAAACTATCAACTATTTGTCGAAGAAAGAGTTGAGTTACGAAACAGTTACTAGGGGAGAAGAAATTGAGATAGTAGAAAAAATGAGAAAGACCTTATGCGCATGTATTGCGCGAGAAAAGTCATACCCGAGCATCGTGTAGAACTATCCACATAAGCCGCTCACGGATGAAAAAGAAACAGATTTAATTTTTAAGAGATTGAAAGATGTAAGAACTTTAATCTAAAATTTCGTTAATAATGATGGTGAAAAGGTCGAGACAAAATTGTGGCACATTATAATGAGAGCAAAAAGAATGAGAAAATTCTTTTTTAATCTGAAGGTTCTTATAGCATTTCTTGCTCTTAAAGTTTGATATACAGAGAAACGGGTAGAAACGTGGAAATTCGTATTAGAAATGTAGTCGTCTTAAAAAATCTTGTAAGTCAGCAGTAGCAGAACACGTGCTAGAAACGATTCATCAAATTAACTATGATTTTGGCTTATGTTTCTAATTAATATCAACAAAAAATGTATTAAAATAACAAAATAATTAAAATAATTAAAAATATTTTTAAAATTAACCGAGATTCTAATGTTTTTTTACTGGAGATTTGAAAACAAGTTTTATTGATCTATAAAAGCGAGCGGTTTATTCCAGGCTCTGAAACGTCCACTGCGACGTGTGACAATAACTTAGTTGTGTGATAACGACAGCACGGGAATTATTCAGAATGGAAAATTGTATTACGAATACAACCCGTGAAAACCTGATTTCTCCTATAAGTATCTTTATCTTTCTCCTCTAAAAAGATTGTCTACGCCTATGACCCTTTGTATAGTTATTTTACTTTTTATACCTTTTTAGACAATTTATGTTGTAGTAGTTATTTTCTGACTAATTGCTTTCTTATAGTAAAAACTACAAACACAATAACACATAACTGTAATATATTGGAAAATTTTGTTTATGAAGCTAATTGTATGCTTATTTTTTTACTATTGCTGTAGCAATTATAAACTACATAAACCACAATTCTATAGATTGATAAATTGTGTTCGAACAAGCTTTATTTAAAATACGCACTTAAATTGAAGTCGCGATACGCAACTTATAGTAAACCAGAGCAATGGCGGGCAGCCACAACTTTTGCTTTAACGCGATTCTTTCTTTATTTTACAAATCCAAATCATACTCTGGTCCGTAAAGAAAACATTCACGTTGTCAACGTAAGCCAACATCTCCAGTGAAATAGAGGTCAAAGAATCTGCTGTAGCGTACCGACAAAGACGGAAGATAAGAGAGACAGAATTTATACGTTGCGTTTTGAGAAAATAAGGGGTACTTTCAAAGTGATATTGCCAACATAAAATGCAATGCTCGTCTTAGTGCTGATGCAGATTTGTTAATAAAGGTTAAATGTAAGTCGCTTGATTATTTTTATTTAATAATTTTAACAGAAGACATTGAAAATAAATGTGAATTTTAATGTGTTTTTGTCGTATTTTCGTGATTTTTTATAGGAATAACTATCACTTTTGTAGCCAAGTCAAGCAATTAGCGACCTTCAGTTATACTCAGCATACATGTGTTTTTTTCCCATTAGATTTGGTGATTTGGTTTTGCTGTAAAGTCTATCAAAAAATTGGGATAATTTTGCCTGATTTTACATTAGAAAGAATCCCCTTAAGTAATATCAAAGTAATAGGTTAAAACTATTTCATACACAATTTTAAATTTTGTACCATCCTAAAACAATACTTGCACAGTAACTTATTAGTTACAATCTCATAAAAAAATTAAACGTTAACAATATTTATAAATTTATATTTATGTAAAATTACTAGTAATTACATTGAAATGTTACCAATTTTATTGGTTACGTATTACTACTAAATTGATGACGTACATCGGTTCACTTATTAAATAGAATATATACCTTTTATTAGCAATATGAAAAGTATAAAATTAAGAAAATTATGTCGTTTTTACAAATGTTTATTTTTAGATTAATAAATATAATTTGTTTTGCATTATAGCAAATACAGCATAGTTCCAATTCTAAACTAAAAGTTACTACATAAATAAGTTTTAAAATTCGCATAGACTATATAAACATTTACATATCAAACAGTCGTCTAATGTATAATGGTGGTGTATCAATTTTTAAAAGTTGACTGATGCCGTTACTTTACATATCAAACCAAATAACATGTAACATATATAACAAATTCAATACTTTAAGATGAACTACATAAATATTAAACGAGTTAAGACTGTGTTTACAGATGATTCAATCTAAAGTTGTATCAATTATTAAAAATTTCTACTAAAAAGTGAAAGAGAAGAATGTTTTGTACTTTACAATCTTAATGACGTTTATTTTATTTACATCTAAAAAACATTACACCGATAAAAGAAATTTATAGCATCAATGGAATTTAAGTTGACTTAGTCTTATGGCGAATTTAAGTGCAGCTACGAATACAAGATTTGAATCTGAAAACACGTGGTTTTTCAAAAATCTTATTGATTTTATATATTTTTTTACATTTATATGTTACTGTAAAAGTGAAATTTGTGCACAATTACTAGTAAAAGCGATTTATTTATTACAGTAATTAATTATATATTTTATTTATAAATAATATAGTATAAATACATATTAACTGTAACATTTAATTTATAATAAATAAATTTTTGAAAGGGTCCATATTATTGGTGAGTAGATTAAATTGAAGTGAAGGTCGAAAAACCAATAATTAACAGTTTGACAATAAGATTTAATAATACTTGCACAACATGTTTCGGCCGAAAACAATAACAATTACAATTATTGAGGCCATCTTCAGGTGAACATCTCTAAAATTAATAAATTAATATTAGTGTTAATTCAGTTTAAGATTATAAAATTATTTTTAACAACAATCGATGGACTGATAACGTTATAATAAAGGTGAAGATAAACTTACCAATTAAGGTTGTAACATGTTCAGTTAAATTATAAAATATAAAAAAAATTTTTAGTTATTATTTAAATTATTAACATTATTAAATTTAAAATTGAATGATTAATCTAATTTAAATTAAAAATTTTTTTAAAAATTTTAATAAAAGTTAAAAACGTGTCCCCAAGTGGCCATGTTGATTGAAATGGAAAGTTTTATGTGAAATACTTGTAACTATTCATATAACCTGGTGGGGGTTATAGAAAACTGTAAAATTATACTACAAACTAACAATACATGTCAAAAAATTTTTACCAGATGGAGCTGGTAAATCACAAATTTAGTCAAGAATAATTTAATTTTAATTGAAAGAAATTAATTTGGTCGTTAATAAGATCAGTTTTAGGTGAGGATTCAATGTATATGTATTCTAACAAGTTAAGTCTATAATCTTTATTCGCTATTGGATGGATTAAAGAAGCTGATTTAAAAGAATGATCGTTGGTAATTACATGAAGTGAATATGTGGAATTAATAGAAAAAGGATCTGATTTATATTTATTCGGATTAGACAAATATCTTAAGTGTTCCTTGAGTCTGATCTTAAAGGATCTATATATCCTGCCTATATATTTCTTATTGCATGAACAAACAATTTCATAAACACCCGATTTATTATTGATATCGATAGGAGTTTTAGTATTATCAAATAACTGTTTAATATTAAGAGGACTAGAATAACAAAGTTTAAATTCAGAATTATTAGATCTATTAATGTGATTAACTAGTTTATGTAAAGAAGGAATAAAAGGAATAGCGAAGTAGTTTGAAATTTCAACTTTAGACGAGTTTAGAGAAGTGTTTGAATTGATGCGATGTTTCAGAAAATTTTTGTTATAAAGTTTATCTATCAAATAAAAAGGAAAACAGTTTGCTGAAGCAATCTTATAAATAGTATTTAATTCAAATTGAAAATCAGAATTATTTAAGGGTAAGGAAAAAAAGCGGTTGAAAAAATAGTTAAATGCAGCAAATTTATGTGAATACGGGTGGTGAGAATCATATGGAATAACATGATTAGTAGTTGTTGGTTTTCTATGAATATTAAAATCAAATTTATGGTTGTTGAGAGTAATATATAAATCTAAAAAAGCAATTTTATTATTAACAGGAAATTCGACTGTGAATTGAATGCGTTGATGAATGTTATTAAGTAAGTTTAGAAAAGATTGTACGTGTTCGACCTCCCCTTTAAAAACACAAAGGATATCATCAACATATCGATTTCAGAATAGGACATGATCACTAATGTGATTAATTTCAAGATTTTTAAGAAAAAATTCTGCTAAAATAGGTGATAATGAAGAGCCCATAGGTAAGCCTTGTAATTGTCTATAAATCTTATTATTAAATTGGAAGAAAACATTATTAAGACAACATTCGGTTAGATTAACTATTTGTTGTGAAATCAGATTTGGATAGTCAGAATGAAATAATAAGTCAGAAATCATGTCTAAAACTTCTGGAATAGGTACTGATGGAAATAAATTTACATCAAAAGAAATAATAATGATATTAGCATTATTAGGAATAGAAACCTTGTTGAGGTTGTTGATGAGTTGTTTACTGTTAAGAATGGAGTAAGAAGATTTAGAATTCGTGTTATGAGTGAAAAATTTTGAAAGGGATTTCGACAAAAGAAAAGTTGGTGAATTTAAATAATTAACTATTGGTCTGACAGGAATATTCTGTTTATGGATTTCTGGGAGACTATAAAGTCTAGGTAAACTAGGGTTAGTTGCAACTAATTGAGAGGAAATTTTATTAAAGAATGTAAGCACATTAGATGAATCTAATAAAAGATTTTTTTTTGTATTAAAATTGAATTTGTTTAAGGAAAAATTTTTAATTAACTTAAAATCCTCAGACTCAAGGAGCAGTTCAGTTTTACGAATGTAATCCGATTTGTTTTGAATTACTAAACAGGTGCCTTTGTCGGCTTTAGATAAAATGAGGTTAGAATCTTTAATTTTTTGTTTGATATTTTTAATGGTTTTACTGTAATTTTGTTTAAGACGATTTTTATGAAAATTAGGACGAACGTGATTCATATTAGTCAGATTATTAGGAATCGATTTATTAATCAGAGAAATAATTTGATTATCTGTGTTAAATTTATCTTTATATTTGTCTGTAACTATTTCCATGGTAGCTTTAAAATTATTAAAATCAATTAAATTAACTGGTAGCTTAGGGGCAAATTTTAGACCTTTATCTAATAGAGACAATTCGACTTTGGAGAAAGTAGCATCAGATAAGTTAAGTGTTCTTTCATGAAAATTGAAGGCAACATCTGTGTTAATATTCTTACTGTTATCAAAATTTGGAGTAGTAGACTTATATTTATCGTTGTGTGGAAATGTGAAAGATTTTTGTAAAATCGGATTAAAGGAAGAAGGTTTAAATTTTGGTTTATTAAAGAAAGGTTTATGGAAATAAGGAAGATGATCTAATTTTTTACAAAATTTAAAATGTAAAATATGACCAAATTGTGTTACCTGATCCTCAAGTTTACAAATGAAAACGTCCCAAATTACTGAATGAAGTGTCTTCGTCAATGACGTATGTAAGAACCAAAGTTGTAAATTAATGAAGTAAAGTTTGCTGTACCATTGTTTGATTTCAGATGTGCAAATGAATTTGTGATAGGCGAATAAATTTGTTTTTCCATAATTCGGTAATTTTATCCTCGTGAAAACTGAAAATTATTAATGTTATCAGTCCATCGATTGTTGCTAAAAATAATTTTATAATCTTAAACTTAATTAACACTAATATTAATTTATTAATTTTAGAGATGTTCACCTGAAGATGGCCTCAATAATTGTAATTGTTATTGTTTTCGGCCGAAACATGTTGTGCAAGTATTATTAAATGTTATTGACAAACTGTTAATTATTGGTTTTTCGACCTTCACTTCAATTTAATTATAATAAATACTTAGAAATTTCAAGTTTTATGCTAAAAATTTTATCATCTTTATAATGACAATTTACTATTTATCTCTCTTAGTAATTGAAAATTAAATCTTATAATTACTTTGTATTTATGTATTGCTAATAAGACAAACATATAATAAAAATACAATTTTTTAACATTTCTGTATATACAAGGTGATCAAATTCAGATTACTGACCTAAACTTAGTTTTTTTTTTAAATAGGACACCTTGTATATTATTAGATTAAACAACCTTTAAAACGTAGACAATATTTTATATAAAATGTTAAACTAATAAAATTACTCAATCTTTAAAATTAGAACAATGCATGTAATATTATACTTCTTAAAAAACTTCTTCAATTACTTATCTGATAATAAATTTTTATATTTAAAGTGTTTCATTTAAGAAAAAGTAGTAAATACACATAAGTACTATATCAATAACCCGATAATTTTTAATCTTATATTTATATAATTCTATAAAGAAAAGACACTCGGTAAAAAGCTTTGATATTGGTCGACACGGTTCGTTGAAATTGGCTCTTTAAACAGGTAGTTAACCGCAGTTGCCATTTCCGAAATCGGTTATAAGTATAGTCGTAATAACGAGAGATGTCTTATGACTAATACTTGACCGAATAGAAGAATAAAACAATGTAGTATACTTATTTCACCTATTTTTTGCTGTTAAAGAAAGATAGCTAATCTTAAAAAAGTCTGTAATGCTAATTTCTATAACGTAGATTATTTATTACGCCAGCGTACGCCGATAAGTTAAACAACGTTCTGTCAGTTTAATTTACCTTGACTTAAATTAACTGTTAATCAAAAAAACTGTTTTTAAGCCAAATTTGTTGTAATTGTTCATAACCATGTTCGGCAATGTCAGATTTAGAAGGTTGAAGTAAACAAAGATGTCCTTTATGTTCTTTTATTCTAGTTTCAATAGTTTTACTAGTTTCTCTAATATATACCTTGCCACAAGCACATGGAACTTAATACACTCCACAAGTGTTATGTGGAATTTTATCTTTTACTGTATAATTCACCTCCAAGCATTAACTTTCAAAAATTTTATCAATTCCTTTTAAAACTGTTCTTTACGAGTCAGTGAAAATAAACTTTATGAAGTTTCAACCTTTAAGTATGCGGTTATTTAAAATATTGCGTGATGATATGAGTAGCCTTCTTACATCTTTACTACTTCACACAGAAATACAATTGTTATCGGGGTAAAACTTAAGAACAGACCACTGTCAAAATTTTGGTGTAGCCTTAGACACAAGTACCCGGAGCTCTCGTAAAAAGCTATTTCTGTTCTTCCGTTTGTTAATTAACTGAAAAAATATACTGGGGTTCCGCTAAGCTAACTTCATTTTGTAAGGGTTTTATGCCAAAAAAAGTTTGAGAAACGCTGATATAAGACATTAAACCTTTAGTTGCTTTTTTATGCAAGAGATGGCAAACGTGATTTGCTTGTCTAGATCATAACCGTCACATCGTTTACAATTAGCACTGATTTTCTTCATACCGTTGTAGACGCGTTTTTGCAAATAGCTGCTCGCGCGTATCTATCGTTCAAAGCGATAAGATACGCCCTACCTCACAATCATTTGTAAACATAAACCTTTTACGAATTACATTGCATATAAAACAAAACACACTTTTTTCCCGCCGTTAGTCAATAACTAAAAATTAGAAAATGCTTGAATTTTTTTTTTATATATTTCCAACTATATAAATCAAAAATGAAAAACACATTTTATGTACAATGTGAATACTAAATTTTAAATTTAGATCATAAAGCTTACATTTTTAATCTGCAGCTGATAATCAAGTAGTAAACTAAAAACTAAGGACGTTAACTGTTTAACTTTACTTTCAAATCGTTTGACATCTTGATACTATCTGGCGATTTGTTAAAATACTTAGATGCTAAAAACCTTACCGATTTTTAGAATTTGGTTACTCTGAACTTTAAGTTTTATTATTAACAGCTCTCAAAAATCGATAAAGATCTTTAAAGGTATTAAGTTAAACTTTAGATGTTCATAGCAATTCTACGTCAAATCAAGAAATTATAGTATCATTTTTTATGTTTGTAATTAAAAAAACTAGGTTAGATTTTTTACAATAAACCTTTAATAAATAACTGCTGTTTAAACGATAATAAATTTTTGGCTTGCAGAAAAATTTTATTTTGCTTGTAAAGTAAGTTCAATCACAACTATACTAATATTAGTTAGCTCTTTTGATAAGGTTTTATATGATATATGTACAAGATTTTTAAAAACACAGTTTTTCGAAATTCAGCATACTCAATTTTTTTAGATAATAAAAAGAAATATGAATTATGATCATTTATATAATATGAAAGCCTATAGAAAGAGCTTTAAATAGGCCAGTTTACGTTATTCTATGTTTGATAGAACCCAAGTTATTAGCTATTGGCTTAACAATTTCAGAGCTATTATACTCATAAAAAAGCTAAAAAAATACTTTACATGTATACTAACATAAAATAAGTGTAACATCGTAGTATAAAAGTTTTGAATAATACGTAAAAACAATAAAACCCTTTAAAAGAACACCCTAAAAAAACTAAAATTCTAAACATTTGTCAGAAACTGTCAAATAATTTACTCATGCATAGACACATTACTCATATTACATTTTTATAAAGTATGTAAACAACCTGTATTTATTGATATACTAAGTAATATTTGTAAATTTTTAATATGAAAAAATACATCCGCGAGATTAAAAGTTTACTAGTTTTAGGATAATTTTTTTCTTTACAGGATTGCAAAAAACCTAATCTCGTTATTTTATATATTGTACGTTGGCAAAAATATTACAATACATAGTGACAGACAGGCAGTGCAAATCAGAAATAATATGAGTACAAAGACTGCCATCTCTTTTCTTGCCGACTACCCTCCAAACTCTTTCACATATGGTAAAAAAACGATAGTGATTTAACGTCATTTAGTTACTGCGGTTATACTCTAAAAACTTTTAAACTATGTTTTTGCTTTGTTTTTATTTTTTTTTAAACAAATTTTGAGAATAATGAATCGACCGATCCTCATTTTTATAATCTTAGTATATATTTTAAAAATCAATAAAATAATTTTTTAGGTATTTGAATAAGAAATTTACTGCACAAAACCCGAACTCAATCGGTTGAGAAGTACTCTCAATAAATGAATTAGAAGTTACATTCTGCAAGATTATGTTGGGAATTGTATTGCTACGTGCATTTACAATCTAAAGTTATTTTTATCTGTAAACGATATGATTGTGCACGTATTAACAGTCATCATTCGGAGAATAATAGTGATAAACTTTGAATTATACGCTGCTATTAGAAGTGCCCAATCTAATAGTATATTGTACGCCCCTGTAAGTACTATTGCGACTTGTGTTGGCCCCTCGCTATCCGGTTACAAGTCTTATGATTAGTCAATGATAATACTATTACCACAGTTAACGTAATTATCATAAATACTTTGTAATGAATGTGCTTGATGATCCAATAGATTTAAAACTTTAATGTAAATTGCTGTGCTTGTTTCTGTAAATGTACCACTTCCAATAACGATCAACTTTGAATAATAAAATATATATATTAGAAGCAGTTTTGTAGTTTACTTGTATGTACTTTATCATCTGATTTGTGACGTTTTGCGTTTTGCTTGAAATTCTTATTTAATAATTTAAGTTGAAACAAAGCTTTGACCCGTTTTGGCTAAGCTATTAAATCATTTAGCAATTTCTTCCCATACCAAAGTTTTGTCACGAAAAGAAACTGCATTGGTTTATTTGTTTTCTATAACCGCCCGATACTGTTGTATAAGCTCGATAACATTTTCTTTTTCTAGAAAATTTCTGCTTTGCTATCTTTTATTAATTTTAGGTAAAAATAGGTATTTAAAAAACTAACGATAAAATGTCAGTACATGTCAAGTCGATGTGAGTTTGAAGTTTAAATGTAGTTGTCCCTTTAAACAGATATCAAAATCTATTTCTCTCGTATTTTGAGTTCTTCGTCTTACTGACATCTTTTTATAGAATTAGTTACTCTTTGTTTAAATTGTGAGTGTATGCAATTTATTTTACTTTATAGCTTGATAATTTTGAAACTACTTATAATAAATATTGTATACCTTATACTGCTTATACTACATATTATCTACGTTTTAAATGCAGTTTAGAAATGTAATAATATATAGTGTTCTATTTAAAAAACATAAGTTTAAAGCTGTACTCTAAAACAGATCAATTTGTATATACTGTAACGAATTTTAAAACTAAATATATTTAAACTAAGTATTTACACGATTTTAAATCTGATAATTAAACATAACTAAGTGATAACGTGTAACGATATTTACGACAAATTAACTTACAAATAATTGATGTATTACTATCAATCGATATTTACAAATACTGTACGCAATAAGTTGCACTTTTTGTTTATCTACACTTGTATTTATTTTCATTTCATTTATACTTGGCACACGTGTTAAGCATTTTTTTATTTAGATTTAGACCGACAACGTATTTTGACTTATTTTGAACACTTTTTATATTTTACTTTACTTGCTTCGAGAACGTTTCGGTAAATAGTTCCAATTTTTCAATACAAAAATACGTTTAAGTTGTAAACGCTGTTGATCGCTATCAGTCAAATAAATGCTATATTAATATCGTTTTTAATTTAGGAGCAACATGTTACTATTGCGATTGTGCTGTAACAATCGGCGGTAAGAAAATTTTTACTTATATGTTGATAATATTGCAATTATTAATATTACCAAAAAAAAATTCAAAAAAAACACAAAACTATTAAAAACACAAAAATCAGTAGTGAACAAAAGACTTGCAAAATCAGAATCATTAAGGTGGTGAAAAAATTTGTTTACTCAAGAGCTACAATATACACAAAAGTAGCTGCAAACGAAAGATAATAATAAAATATATATAATGCCATTTATCAATTGACCAATATATAATCAGATAAGCTAATAACTGGTAACCAATTTAGTTTTAATAGGTTTATCTGCACTAAAAGGTATTTATCTCTAAACAATAAACGGTTTTCTAAAGGAATAGCATAATATTTCTTTAGCTATTTTTCTATTAGATCTATGTGTGTGTTTGTGTGTTTTTCTGTGTGTAAAGCTGTACCCACGATAACTTTCAAACCAAAAGTCCTAGTAACTTGAAATTTTGTATGGAGCTGGCTTTTCATATTCTCTCGGTTATATCAAAAGATAGATCTGATAAAGAAACCGAAAGTAGATGTATCCGCCATTTTTAACAGTTTTTTTTATATTAATTTGTACGTATGTAAATAATTCGAATTATTTTTACAGTTTCTTATAAAGATAATTCTTTCTAACAATGTATTTAAATAAAAAAAATTCTTACATTAACAGTATTAAATATTTTATTTATAATTTAAAATGAATTCACAAATATAATATAGGTTAGAATGCTGCCTACGACAATTTGTTTTAGAAAAAAATTCTATATCTTGAAGGGAAAGCAAGATACGTTAAAATTTCAAAAAATATAGCATGCTAGGAAGTCAATATAAACGTGTAAATATCAGTTCAAAGTAGTTTTATGACAACATAACTTGTGAACATAACCTTAAAAAAAATGTAGACATTCTTTCATCATTTCTTATAGGAAAATCGTGTGGTGACCACACCAGTCTTTTTTAATATAGATTTTATAAGTACGACTGTGTGTTTAGTTAAACTTTTTTGTAACGTTTTTTTATAACTATTGGTAAAAAGTTTGTTTTTTTTATTGATAACAATAATTGTATCAAACATTTTTTGAACATTATTCTCATAATGGTTTACACACTTCAATAAAAATTTTACGTGGAATTTAAAAAGAAAAAATAAGAGTAATTAAAGTTTTCTCATACCTATAATTATATTTAGATTTAAAACAATTAGTTATTATTTTTTTATAACCTTCTAATAGAAAATATGTTTGTCAAAGACCCTGTAGATTTGTATTAAGTTATAACACATCGTTAAAAGTAAAATTTCACAAATTGTAAAAAAAATCTAAATGCGTTAGTTAAGGTTTTAAACATATTTACGTCAGCCTTATTCGTGTACTTTATGTTTGTTAGTGTTACATTACAACGTTAAAAAATAACTATTCATAATTAGATATAACTAAATTGTACAATCTTTTAATAAAATAATTAAAAGTACAGATAGGAATCAATTCATTACTTGCAACAAATACATAACTGCAATATACAACTATATTTTTATCATTGTAAATAAACATATTATATTAACTATTTTCTCTTAAATATTGTTATTCAAATAAATATATAACATAATAAAATAAGATATTTGCAGTTTCTTTTTGCTAGGATTAAAGAATAGAATATCCGTTAAAAACGATAATGGTAAACAACGTAGTAAACAATGTTAATGTGAACAGATATTTAAAATATGTGTTTCTAGCTCGTTTACTTGGTTTACTGAACCTTTATGATTTTTCATCATTTTTTCTGGCAGATTCAATTTTTTTTTATTGGTAGCGTTTTTTTTATATACTCATTTTATTACATATTTTTACTAAATTCTTGTTTATTAAAATACAATTTTTTCTTCAAGTATACTAAATTTACAATTTATTAATTTAATAAGTTTTTTAGTTACAATCTATCTAAGTAAAATACGTAGAAATTTATTAGTTTTTAGATGAGGTAATACAGTTTAAATTTAGACACACATTTGATTTAATATACTTAACCTATTTTTTAATACTTTCTTTAACAATGCTACCTACGAAATTAAAAATGTATAAATATGTTTTGTTGCAAATTTTGATGTTTATTGACGTTTCGAGGCATGTTATATTATTTTGATTGTGTCGAATGGTTTTTAGGAGTTTTATAGCATGCAGGTATTGATAAATTAAAAATTTAATCTTTGTTAGTAGTAAGTACATTTATTACAAAATTTTACGTAATCAAAATGTGCACATTAATTTTGACTTGTTCTCAATAGAAGTGAATATGATTGTCGAACGATTGCAAACCACATATTTGGCACCTTAAAAACAAGGAGAGAAAATATTAATGCAAATGCTCACGTCTGATAGAAAAAGATAAATGATATAAAGTGAGTGTTGATTGATTGTATACATGTTAGAAACCTTTTAACGTTATCTGAACTCATCTATAATTAACTTATTTCTAAACATACCTTAAAGTAACTAAAGAAACAAACAATTAGTCAATATTTGTAAAAAAATACACTGTTTAGTTTTAAGGAGTACAAGTACGCATACAGATGAAATTTTTGATTAAAATTTTAGGTGATTATTGTCATATGTCAATTTTCAAATGTAGAAATGAAGACAGTAAGAATTTTGTTTAAACTGTGTTAAACAATTAATTCTTACAATTTCTTTTTATTTTATTTTTTCTTTTACTAAAAATTTATTTTTAATATAAATGATTTTTGTACGAATAGATTTTAGTTTGTATAGTTATTATACAGGGTTTTCAAAATTAAGTCGGCACTAACTGCTAACTTTGTTATTGTTTAAGCTACAAAATCAATTAAATAAGCAAACATTTTTTGCTGATTACGATGGTAAAATTATAAGATTGAAGAATCAATATTGCGTTTACGAGTAATGCCAAAAAGCTCTATTTTTTAAATTTGACACTCGGTATACACATTCTTAGTCGATAGAAAATTTACTTTTGATCAAAAATTGTTTTAAACCTTTTATCCTAAAATTCAAAATAACAAAACTGTTGATGATCTTTCAAATTTGTCAAGGCGGCTGTGTTAGTTGACGTAACTTTGCGTTACTATAAAATATAAGAAAAATATCCACAACGTAAAACAGAATCGTTTATTTTAAATTATTCTATAAATTTTAAATAACAACAAAATTTAAATTAGATGCTCATCACGCATTTTTGAGCTAGCTTGTAAACGCTTCTAGTGGCCCCGGCAATGATTTTATTATCTGTATTATTGACAGCATAGATTATATTTTCTTGGAGATTCTCAAGATTACCGTCTTTTATACACTAGACTCTTCAAATATTCAAAAAAAAAATTCATAGACGTTAGGTCTGGTGAGCGACGAAGCATACGCATAGGGCTGTGGTAGATTAGCTAACTTTTCTAGTATTGCAATTTGTTAAAATTAATATATTTAAAAATTTTAATTTTAATTTTTTTTTAGTTTTTAAAAAGTATAAAGAGTTATAACAATACTTATATTTAACTTGAGCTTTAATTATCTTTTGACACTAAATTGGTGACTCCGACATGATCAAAAAAGAAATGGTAAAATTTATTTTGGGCAAATTAGATTATAGTACCATGGCTAATACTAACGTACATATTTTACGAATAGCAGTAAGAATGTCAGCTTTTTGACGAAAAATGTATATTGTTTGGATTACTCAAATAGAATTGCAATTTAAATCTCTTTTTATCTCTCATATCTTAAAGAAAACAAGTCAGAGAACCACAAATTAGCACAACGGATGATAAATCAATATGAGATTCCGGAAATTTCTTATTACTAGCATTAATGCAATATAAAATTAGATTCAAACAATAACTAAAATTGCTTTTTGAAATGCTTTTTTTACAGTCTAACAGCAATCAGATCATGTATTCCTATTTTTTCTGCAATCAAGCTTAGTTCATCAACTATTTTAGATCATTCTTTTTTGAGCAAACTAACAAGTTTGTAAAAACCCCTTGAGTTTTAGACTTATACGTTGTGCCAAAATCTCCTAACCATGATTATAAGGTTCTTGCAAAGTAGCAAAGAAATTGACTGTTTTACATGTCGATTCAACTCCAAAAATCTTTACTAAATTTAAGAAATGTGGAGCACAAAAAACGTAATCTAATTGTTTGATTTTGTATTTTAAGCCCCTATATATACTTAACAAATTTCTAGCATTGTCATAAGATAAGACTACGACAGATCATTATGTCAAGAGCATTTTTTAAAACATCTAAAACAGCGTTCCTAATATCTTTAGTTTTATGACCAGTATTTGGTATTTCTAAAATCGCTCAGCTATTTCACTATTTTTGTATATATCTAATAACAATAGTAAGATAATCGACTTCTGCAGTATTATGCGTAGAATCTACAATTATACCAAAATGCTTAGAAAGTTGTATTATAAGTTTATCAATTTTATCAGAACTTTTGACGCATACTTTTGAGTTATTCCATTTACAAAAATCTTCACTAGTAAAAGCATACATCTCACACGGAGAGAAATATTATGCTGAATTTAATCATTACAATTTCATATTTAAAGCATTTGCTTTTTTTCTAAAATTGATTCACATTCAAATAAAATTAAACCTACATGTTCTAAAACTTAAATTAAATTTCTTATTGCAATCCAAACATGTTTTTATTAAATCATTCATAATTATAATGGTACAAGTAAAAAGTTTTTGTTAAAATTAAGCCTACAAATTGATCAAATTCAACTAATTATTATAAGAAATCATATCAGCGATTAAAGTACGTAATAAATTACTACGAAAACGACGAAACCACAAGTAGGCATTTCAAGTAAGCATTTATGTTATCACTATTTGTTCCACGCTGGTCTAAAATAAGGTATCAGCAATTTAATTTACGTTAAGGTTGGCAATATGTGCTAAACTTTTTGCTAAAGCTGTGGCAAAGATAAATTAACGTGTACCGTGACTCCGACAGTTTTTTGTTTGGAACAATACGACATGGATTCATCATTTTATAACAAGTTGCTTGCAGCATATAATCTATAACTCACTACATCAATTAGTGAATGATTGGAAACTATCAGAAACTTACAAGTAAGTATTGACTCTGTATTGTTCACTGTCGTTATATGTTAGAATTATGTCGCAAAGCTTGCACATTTTTTGGCATGTATGACTTAGTTTTTTGCAATGAAATGAAATTATCGTGCATTTGCTTTTCTTTTAGAACAAGAAATTGATGTTACATCCCTTGTGTGCCTAACGGAAAATAATTTGGACATATTGAAGGAAGGTGAATTTGGGTTGATTGTAAAGTTTAGTAGTTGGAGAAAATAACTTTCCAAAAGTTACAAGAAGATTATTTAACTCGGATGGTGTAGATTCGACTAATATTCTAAGTGTAACATACTATTAATGCTGATACGTGTACATATTGGTGTCAAGGACAGTATTATTTGGATCGGTAATATTATCTACCAATAATTATAAATTTTAATGTAAACTAGGATTAAACCATAAACTGTAGTGATGATAAAAATATAACACATTTATTTTGAACTTAGCAAATAAAAATACGTTTAAACTATGTGTATATTTACTGAAATCATTCATACCCTGAAGCTGCACAAAAGCAAGCATTATGACACTGCGTGCTTAAATTAATACGAAGTGTTATTACTATTAAACCTATTTATGATAAAACGCAACAATCAACAGAGATAAGAAAAAGCAGTACTTTTCATAACTATGGTTCTTCTCTACGATCACATTAAGCAACTTTTGAATGATAAAAGAAAACGATGTTTTCTTAAATTGATACAGTATAAAATCTATACAATTCTTTTTCAAAATATTTGTTGTGATAAAATGAAAGTTTTATTTAAGCGTACATCGGCTTGACTCAAAACCAACAGCCTATTTGCATGAAATATAGCTGTTTTTGCTTTATTACAGTAAACTTTTCTCTCCGTGCACTATGTTTGCCAATAATAAACATGGTGCATAAAATACAGATCATTTAGTTTCTGAATAAATAAATCACGCACGACCAAACGTTGTATCTCTTCATTTTTCAGAAAACGTTAATAATTTTTTAAAACAATACTTTGTTTTATCATAATAAACATTCTTCGACATTATCATTTTGTGACGTACTGTTTACTGCGCTGCCATATTGTGTTTTTTCATTCAGCGTTCATAGAAAAGAATCAGTATTAACCCTTAAATCATTTGTTATAATTAAATTATCAGTTAATAAATAGTTATTGAAGAAGAGTTTGGTTGTATTGTTTTGGTATTTTTATGATAAAGTATCTTCCAATTCTTAATAGAGAAAAATATAATTTTATAACAAATTTGTAATTTCTCAAAACAATATTGTTAACAAAATACTATTAATTACGTTGGCAAAAATAAAAATTTGCATTTGAGATTAAATAATTGTGTTATTAATATAAAACATTTACTCAAAAAAAATAGTTATTTACAGTTGAGTGTGTGTAAGTGATAGTTTACAGCGCGATATTCTAACGCACGAAACTTGTATTAAACTTTTTAATCGACGATAACTTAGATATATATTTATTTTAAAAATTATTTATAACAAAAACAATTATTTTTCTATGTTGGTATTACCTTTATTCAATGTATATTGATATTAAAGCGTTCCCGAAGTATTTGGATATTTCGGGACACTGATAAAAAAGAATAGAATATTCTGGATTCCGACAACGGAAGAATATAAAAGTATCAAAAGAAGATGGAGGCTAAGAAGATTACTTTGTCGGTTTAAATAAATAAAGTGTCTAGTACGTGTGTTAAGATAAATAAAAGTGCATAAAGTGAAAGTAAGATCAAGTGTAAATAAACGAAATGTTAAACTTATCGCAGAAAGTATTTGTAAATATCGTTACGTTTTATTAGTGTTCGTTCAAAGTATAATTATATTTATCGGGTAAATAAATACGTCTAAACGAAATTTATTGTTAAAATTTGTTACATTGGTGATACAAGTGTGCGGTAATTGAAACCCGTTGATATCGTGTAAATAATAATACTGATTAGGTCGAGGTTTGTGTGTGTTTATAACTTTTTTTATCACTGCGTATAGTTAATCGTTTAATAATAAAAAAAATGATCGTTCTTAAAATTTACTGTAAAAAGTCAAATAATAATAAGTGAAAGAACAATGGCGACAAAAAAACTTTGTGAATTAACATTTAATGTTCTACACTTTGCATTTATGCAGTTATTTAATCTTTATTTACTTACAGACAAATTCTTATCCTTACCGTTATAAGCAGGTTACCTTTCGTAAACCTTTATAAAACTAGAATTATTTAAAAATGTACCATTCACAAGTTCTAAGTATGCACAAAGTTTTACGTTTTTAAAATAACAAAAAAGTAGTGGTTTCAAAAGTAATTAAAATGCTTCAACAAGTAATAAATCGGTTAACTATTATAATGATGATGAACCACTTTTAAACAGTATTTATGGAAAAAAATATTTTTTTATTATTAATTTAAGCAATATAATTAAAATGTACCTATGTATAATTGATGCGACCTTTTCAAGCACCTAATATTCAAAATAAGCTAAATTCAACACATTAAGAATATTGACTAGATTTGATCTAGTAATAGTCATTAATAACTATGTATAGTATATAGTATAGTATTCAAGATTTGGAACAATATAAGGCAATAATAGTTTGCAAATATTTTATTAAGATTGGTTTTACATTACACACACAATCTATATTACGCTACCTAAATAAATTTAATGTAGGTTTTATGTTGCTTTACAATATTTAAAAACGATAGGTTGTCAATATTATATCTAATTTAATTTTACGTGGTCATTCAATATTGGTTATCCTATATAAATTTAACGTCTATTTTACATGGTTTTACTACATTGACTACTAATAGGCTGCTAATATTGTAACCATATGGTTTCAACTTTGTGTGCTACTAGGAATAGAGAAGCTCATCTATAACAAGTATATAGAAAAAAAACGTGTTCAGAAAGCTGCGCATTTTACGGCGCAGATAGTTTTCTGGAACAATTGTTTATACAGGTTTTTGTAGACGAGTTTCAAGACAACAAAACGCAGTTGACTTTACGGCTAGCTCAACCTAAGACGTTTTGAAGCAGCAAAACAGACACCAAGGCAGAAACAAAGTCCATTGTGCTGCAAAAGTTCCCACGCAGACACAAGGAAACGTCATGAAACAACGCGACAAATGCTTTGGGAAAAAGAGTAGCAGCTTCGATCTGCGGTAAAATAAGTCACTTACAACAACACCGTAATAAACGTAAGAAGAGAAGCAACAAGAGCCTTCATAAGTTTTAAACCAGTTGAGCAAAAGACACAAAAGTTAACTTTATCTAGTCATGCGCCGAAAATTACCATTGAAATGGCATCGCCTATGGAGCAATTGCGCAGCATTTATTTTCATGTGCAAGATCAATAGACAAAGTGTTTAAATATTGGTTGACACGGGAAGACCATCATTCGTCTTAACATATTACTGGAAAATGAGAAGACATCACCAGTAACCGTACGTCTTCAAATAGCAAATTTGTTTTAAACGCCAATGCAAGCAATCTGGCCATAGTCCAGCCTTTGGGACAAAAAAGGTCATCACGTATTTTAACAAGGTTTTGTCTAGATCATAAAAATTACTGCGTAACTAAGAAAGAGCTGTTAGCAGTCGTCAAGTCTATAAAACACTTTTACAAATATTTGTATGGACAAAAATTTTTACTAAAACCGCCGCTTTAAAATGGCTATTGCATTTTTGTAATCCGGAAGGACAAATGGCAAGATGAATAAAAAAACTGCAAGAGTATGACTATAACACAGAACACCGTGCTGAAAACAGTCATCGAAAAGCTGATGCCTTGTTCAGAACACTATGTCCGGCAGACTGCAAACATTGTTTGCGACTTGAAGAGAAAATTGAATGCATTCGGAGAACTGCTATGAGTGATAAGTGGGAACCTGATGAGTTGCATCGCAAACAAGAAAATGATCCTAAAATAAAAGTAATCCTAGGAAGAAGTTAATGCTTTAAACTTTTAAATATAAATTAAAGTCTTACATTCTTAGAAGAAATGATGTAGCGTATTTAGAATTTTCAAATGTAGAAACACTGGTTACCACTGATATACCACTGAACAGATCACTAATAAATGCATTGAATTTTTAACTTGATTCATTATGTTTGTATGTTCGTCCACACTAATAGTAATAATCAAACTTAATTTTTTTAATACAAAAGTTGCCCGCAAAATAACTCAAAGGTGGTGTACCAAAATATTTTGCATTATTAAGTGAAGTTAAATTTAAATAACGCTATTAAAGGACTACAATTCTCTTTCAGATTGCTGAATTTTTGTCTATTTCTTCAATGTACGACTACGGTTAACCATTCTGAGAGTGACGTCATGCGCCAAGCGACCGCAAACTCATCCACCAAATCTTCCAGTCCCATTCAAAAAATACTACAATAATGAAAAGCGATATAAATCAAGTCACATCAAGAATGTAGTTAATGTAGAGCGCGCTGATTCTACTCCAAGTTTCTATAAAAATAAATTAATTTTTGTTTTTTTTACGGGTTGTAAAGATTACAACATTAAATGTAAATATTTACAATAAATGCGTTTTTCAAATAAACATAAACATAAGCACATGCATTGTGTTACTGTTATATTGAACATTTTAACTTAGTAAATTCAAAAATAGTAGTAGTAATTACAAAATTCGGTGTAAGTATAAGTTTATTCATATACAGATACAGCTTTATCAAGTTGCTACACATATACAAAAAGAAAATTGTCACAATTATATCGGGTTCAACCTAGAATTAATAAATAATATGCTTCTAACATGCTTTGCTGACTAATACATATTTGCATTTACTGACATGAAGAAAATACATTGGTTAGGAAAAAGTACAAATTAATAAAATGGTAACTCAAAATATTATTTTTGTGAATTCATTAATTTTCTATTAGCAGATAGTAGATTTTTCAATGCCTAAAGCACATTTTGAATCAATCTAAAACGTTTGGTTAACGTTCACATATTGTAATTATTTAGGATTTCATAACAGTAGTTGTTTTTAACTATAAATAATAATTATTTTTGATTCCGTCAGTTTATAATAACCACAATATTCACCTTTATAACAAATAAAAATTTTATTCAAAAAATCTTAGTGAATATAATTGAAACAAGCTACATAAAGCAAAATTATACGTCACTAAGAAGTAGTACGTACAAGACTAACATAATTAAAGTAATAAATATAAATGCGAGAAGGTATACACTGAACTAAGTAATGTGCATAAAGTAATGTAACAAGTAATAGGATATTGGTACAGGTGTGAGTCTTTTCTCGTACAGTCGGGTACAAAGACAGCATGGCAATCCCACAAAACTCGATGGAACGTTGCGTAATTAACCAAAACGTCGAATTCTACCAATACCAGAAATACGTACCCAGGTACAGGAACGTCCATAGCAGTAAAAAACGAGTGAAATGGCCGTTAATTGCTGAATTGCATTTATCCCCACTCGTAAAGTAAAATAACAATTAGTAGCGGCGTTAGTTTTAGTTTAGAATAAATAATAATAACAAACTACAAAAAATAAATTTATAACAGAAAAAGAACTACAGGAGGTGATCAAACAAGTAAAAATCGGAAATAAATATATGAAATAAACTTTGAACTGTTAAAATACTTAGGATTTACTGGAAAGAAAAAACTTTTAGAAATATTAAACTTCGCTTGGAGAACAAAATCTATACCAAATGATTGGAAAAGGACTTTATACACCCTATATATAAAAAAAAATCAGAAGACAAACAAAATGACTTTAGACTAGCCCACAGCGTGAACGACTACATATTCACAATACAACAGATTATAGAAAAAGCAAATATGGGATACAGAACCTCAAAAGCTTCCGTAAATAAACATAGAGTATGACAAAAGAGTATTAAGTTTCCTACTATTTCTCAGCATTATCGATTAAATTATAAAACAATGCTGAAAAAACGGCTAAGTATACAATAGGATATTATAAACTACAACAAGTTAAAGTACAATCATGTGTACTTGCAGATAAAGTAGTACTTGTCGCAAAAAAAAGAATTAGAAGAAATGTGTGGGCAGATATACTTATAGAATACAATTAAATAGTTAATAAAGAAAAACCTAAGGTAATGGTCACATCTATTAAAGAAGAAAAAATAATTATCACACTCGGCAAAAAAATTATAGAAGAAGTTAATAAATTCAAGTATCCAGCAATAATTATAAACAGAGCAGTAACACAGGAAAAAAAATAAAAACAAAAAGAAGATATCTAAAGAAACAAAAATAAAAGTGTACAACACAATATATATATATACCAACATATGGAGCTAAGAACTGGGTACTAAACAAAAGATAAGAAAATAGACCGCAAGCTGCAGAAATGAAATATCTAAGAAAAATGGAGGAGAATAAAAGAGAAGATAAAATAAGAAATGAACACATCAGAGAAAAATTAAAAATGAAGTTTCTAAAAAACAAACTAAAACAAAAAAAATTAAAATGGATGAGCCACCTAATCCGAATGGATAGTTCAAGACAAGTCAAGAAAGTATATGAAGCTGGAAAAACAAGTAAAAACAGAACAAAAAAACCTAGAACAACAGCATGAAAGAGATATTGGAGAGTAAAAATATCATGGAAAGAGGCAATAATCAAGAGACCATAAAAAATGACGAAACTTTATTGTAGAACTGTAAATTTGAAAGATACCTCAACACCTACAAGTAAAAGAAGAAAAATGACGATGATAATATTTTTTCGTACTCATGACATGTATGTTTTTTAAAGCTTACATTTTGCTGCCCAATTTACCGCACTGTACGGGATTTTACGAAACTGTAATAATATTGTGCATAAAATCAATATACATTAAGCGTGTATAAATTATAAAAAAACACTTTACACTTAAGGAGGTCAAATATGTATTAATTAATACAAAATATTTACTGCAGATGAGCATTATAGTTGTTAATCGTTTTCAGCATTTGTTGAACCTACTGGCATACAATCAAATATTTTATAAATTTTTTATTTCTATAGATTATTTTGTTTTTTTTTACGAAGTTCAGCACCGCCGAGTTTTTTCCGATACGAATTTATGTTCAATTTGAATATAATATAAAAACCGTATTCACTTATTTTAAAAAAATCGGGTTTTAATTTAAAATAATAAATTAGGAATTTTTAAAGTATTAAGCAACAAAAGCAAAAAAAAATTGAACGTTCATACATTAAAAGCATCCAAAAAAAACGCAATAAACTAAAATAGATATTACAATTAATATACATATAGTTTGAACTTGTTGGTGCCTTTTAACTGCAGCGATATATAAACAATACTCCTACTAACTGATTGGAAATATAAACGATACATAATACTTGCATTTCACTTAAGTTTATTGTGATTATTTAATCGTATCAAAACTGTTAGCTTAAAAATGAAGTATTTAAAAATCTTCATTTATATATATATAAATATAAACATAGTATGTTAAAAATTATGCCAGTTTAATAACTACTTATGTCTTTTTAATATCTTAATAATTGTTTTTCTTTACTGAAATTTACAGCAAAGCTAAGCTAAATCTAGTTTCAAATTTAAATTTTTTTCTAAATTTTGCAGCTTCTAAAGTTTTCTTGCTTTTTCCTAAAATACTTTCTGAAAAAAGTTACGAAAAAGCTGCCGGTTTATTCGTACTATAAATTTAATTGTCTAATTATTTTATAGATAAAAATTTTGTTGAATAAGAAAATTTATTTTTGTTTTTAAATTATTTAAAAAAACAATATTTGTATTGTTTTTTCATTTTTTTTATATTTATACACGGAGAGAAATATTATACTGAATTTAATCATTACGATTTCATATTTAAAGCATTTGCTTTTTTTCTAAAATTGATCCACGTTCAAATAACATTCAACGTAAATGTACTAAAATTTAAACTAAATCTCTTATTGCAATGCAATTACAGCGACAAACTAATAAAATAGAAGTTTAATTCAAGCGTACATCGGCTTGACTCAAAACCAACAGCCTTTTGCATGATACATATCAATTCCGCATAACCTTTTTTTCCGTGTATGTATATTGATAAAAATAATCAACGTACTTATTCTCAATTAAAGTATTGATTATTAAAAAATTTGTTTTATTGGTGTAAATATAAAAGCATAAATCTTAGATAAATATTGTTCTATTAAATTATGCGTAATACAAAAGTTGATATTACATTTATTAAATTAGAATCGTAAAGCAATCAATACACAAAACTTCAACCTAAGTAAATAAGCCTTGGCACGCTTATGTTAACAACAAAGCATAATTGTTGAATCAATATAAAAGTCAAACAGAACTACGCAAAAAAGTTAATCGACTGAAATAATACTAGAAATAAATCTAGATTGAAGCGCATATACGATTCTTTGTTAGCCACTTGAAACTGAAAAAAATTATTATTTTTTTAGTTATATAACGCAAAGTTCTTAAGCTTTAGTTACTTATTAAAAAATAAATTGTTTTGAAGTGTACATATATTATGTGTAAAACATAGTGCTCACATTTTGTTAAACTTATTGCTTAGTGACGGTTCACTTCAAACTACTTAAAACAAAATTGGTTTAAATCTAAAAAGTTTTACGGGTTTTTAAGTGAAAGTTGTATAACCCAAAGGGCTTAAGAGACCGGTATTTAAGTTGATTTGTTTATAGCTTTTAAACTATACCTTTAATCTGATTTTCGTTCTAGAAATTATTTAGTGATTATGCTGTACACGTTCGTTATTGTAAACCTTTAAATAAATTATTACTACTTCATAACCCAACTTTCTAAAGCTCTAATTTTGTTTATGTGTAATGTAATTATAACAAAATTATTTATAAATTTCTCTTTCTACAAGCACGCTTAGACTTAGTAGCCTTACACTTTATCAAGTAGACACAGTTGTGAACTGTAAATATTTTAACATAAGTTTGCTTTTTTATTTAATACAAACAACAAAATAATGTTACTTTAATTTTATAGTTTCATGTTTTTTATGCTAATAGAATAGCAGTACCTATTATATCCGTAATAAAAATTGTATGCATGTGTACGTTTTGGAATATAACAATTATAAAAAATTAAGCTATTGTATGGCTTCGTAAGTTTGATGTTAACAAAAGTTTTGTTGTTTTTAATGAATGAATAAACCAAAATAATAAATACAGACAGACGGTGAGGCAGATTTAGAATAACAATAAAAGTTCTATCTAAAACAAAAACAATATTTGCATAATAAATAAAACACAATGTTAAGCAATTAATTATAGTTTAATTGTGATACAAAATATTATTTATTTAAATTTCTACAATAAACATATATAATATGAAATATAGCTTTTTTAATTGGTAGCCTATTTTGCTTATTTAAAGTACGCCTTAGCGTGTTTACATCCAACTTTTAATAGCACCCAGTTTTTAAAGTTACCATGGAAACATCTGTTTTCATGTTACTATTTTGCATAACTGTAGCGGACGTACGTCAGTGTGTTTCTCAGAATCTTCCAAATTAAGGTAACGTTCAAGTTGCTATAGGTATTATCTAAATGTATTAATACTAATCATTCGATTAGTTCACTTCCCCTTGTCATACCGTAAGAAAACTCGGTCTGTAGTTACATTTTCGGTGCGCAATTATAAATATTGCTTCACCAAACCCACAAAACTAACTCCTTTACTGTCCGCAACAGTAAAACGACTAGCCTTCACTGTCTTAGATGGTTGGATAGTAATAGTAATAAACAATACGCTTCCTTCTTTTTTGATTACACTACCTTTAAAAATAAATATGTAATATCTGGTGCATCTGTGAAAAACAAATTATGTTCCTTAAATTTCTTAGCTACGTCCTTCTCGATAATTGCTTTCATAATTGCATACATCTTTACAAATTATTTTATATCATATATAACATACTTTGAAATTTCGTATTCATGGCCCACATAGACACTTTTACTGCTCCAACAGTATCACAAATATCACAACTCGTTTATTTGTATCTGTTACTTTTTGTTTTTCTCTTTTTATGCTGATGCCACATCAGATATTTAACCATTTCAGATTATTATTTCTTATTTCCATTTTTCGTAGTATTAATACCAGTATTTATAATTTCAAAGTCTACCAATAAAAAAATAGTGTAAAGTATTTGTGGGTAACTAGTCTTTAAAACACGCGCAATTTTTAGAGCACTTATACTGAAATATACTATTTCTTTGAATTATAAAACGTCACTTAATCACCTGGAAAATCCTAATGCATCAATTACTCATCTATTTGCACTATTTAAAATTTATATTTAAACTAAAATGCATTTTAAATTTTTATAGTTTATAGCATTAATAAAAACTGCATCAAATGTTTTTTATTCAAACATAACCTTTATAAATAACTTTAATTTCTAAATGAAATAACTTTACACTGCACAGTACTAAATTTAAAAAATCTATTACTATAGTTTTTATCTATGCAAATACACATACACAGTACACTAAAATTAATAACACAAACAAATTAAACAGAAAATATACAATTAGAACGTTATAAAAGCATCATTAATATGTTTGGTTTTACAATTTAAAACAAAAATAAACAGCAACGCGTAATCGGTGTTCAAAATTTTTATAACCTTCTATGGAAAAAATTAAAAACTTGTAGCTATTTGTAGTCGACTTGTTTTAAGGTCCAAATATTAATATTGAAACGTTCGAGAAATTATTTGCAAATGCAAGAGCCTTCTAGAAGCGGTTATCCATCTTCTAGAAGATATACCAAAAAATAGCGAACGCTCGAGAAGGATTTCCGTATGTGTATATATACCGACGAGACAGATCGTAGGTCAGTTATTGTCGTAACCCGAATGAAGCTGTATTAAGAAGATTATTCAAGTGAAGATAAATAAGTGATTAGCACGTGCGAAGTTTTAAATAAATAACAGTGTACACCGAATCGAGTGAACGTGACCTATAGTATAAACAAACAAGTTAGTGGCTTTATCTTATCGTCGCGTAAGTGATAGCATACTATTGTTTTATATAAATTTCTGTCAGTTTTTATCCTTAGATATTTAAATTTAATTAGTTCGGTTAATTTAAAAGTGTACATATTTGTAGAATAAGTAAACGTATTTTTAGTCGTTTTAAATAAATTAGTTTTTAATAAATAAAACGCAACAGTATTTTTAAAACATTTAATAATAACAAATAAAAGCGCGTAAGTAATAAATCATATTCTACGTCAACTTAAAAAAAAACGTTTTAACAAAAAAAACAAGTAAAATCATGACATGTAGCTGAAAGCTAATTTACATTACAATTTTTTGACTTAAATCTAAAAGGTTAATTAAACTTGAATAATATAAAACAGAAAACATTTGAATCCAAGTTTTATTACTAAGTTTCCACATTAGCTTTCTTATTTAATACTTTCATTTGTGCTATTATATATTGGACATTATTAAAACAAGTTTCATAACTTTGTTATTTTTGATCTAATTTTCCTTTTTTTAAGTTTTAAGAAATAATAGACTACATATTATTAATTATCAATACAAAAGCAAAACTATCTAGCAGTCAATCAAAATAATGTTTTCCCATTTAATGTAACCAAATAATAATAATAATCTTATATTAAAAATTAATGAAAAGTTTATCAAAAAATCTCTAAATTTAATTTGTTTAGTATTATTAAATTTTAACCTACTAAAAATAATAACTATATTTATTTGTTATATTAACAATTATGAGTTAAAACCATTATTTAAATGATAACGAAAAAAGTTTAATAAAAATGTGGGTAAAATATAGTTTATTGTTTTTATTTTAACTAAAATATCTTAAACTATTTATATTACAATTACCGTAACATATAAAACTTTTTGCGTTCATACCATCTTTTAATACGATATTCGATATGACGCTACAATTTTGTTCAATGTTTTTATTCACATAGCAAAAACTGTAATCATTACAACCATCTGGCAGCTATAAAACTTTATGCTCACAGATTCTTAGTAATTGATCAACAAAGTAATGTTTTTTTCTTTTCATGTAAGTGAACACATTAAGTAATTTAATATAGTAAAACTTAATTCCAAAGCTCATGTAATCTATAAAACTAACTAATGAGTACAATAAGTGTCTAAAAAACAAATAAACGGTTTTAATCTTATCACATACTTATTATTTTTTTATTTTGAAGAAATATAAAGTATATATATAATCTGGAACCAAGTTTAGGTAAAATATATATATACAATAATTATAAAAACTGTAAAAATTACATATTATTTTTGTCAATTATTAGTTTTGGTTTGATCTGGATAGATGGTCTTAAAATAATTCATAGACCAATAGAATTCTTACGTCAATTTAATTTAGTTTATTAATTCAAATACATATAATTTTAACTGTCTTATTTAACTTTTATTTTAATAATTATTGAATTAAAGGTTTACACTACTATTAGTATATTTTACCTAAAATACAATTTTTTTTCTATAGAAGTTAAGTAGTATAAACTAATTACAAACCGAAATTAGTACGATGTTACCTTGGAATTTATTACGTTTTTGATGCATTTGTATATATCAACATTATTTTTTTGTTCCCGTAAGAATGCAACCATATAATTATTCCCAATTAGTTAATCGCAAACATTCACAGAAATGTCAAGTTTTTACTGAGTTTTACTCAATAGATGGCGCTATGATTCTATGGGTGACTTTAATATTGCGAGTACTACCCGTAGATTTAGCTTATACTAAAGAATTTCTGTTAATAGTAGAAATGAGACTACCATCTAGAAGTAGATTATTAAGTGTATACTTTTTGTGAATGCTGTAATTGTGTTGTAAATATGAGCGATTTTTTTTTGAATTGCCATCTCCACTAAAGTATTTGTGCAATTACCGTTTAAATATTTCCGTAACTGGGTTAACCAACTAAAGTTAAACAATTGTTTCTGCGTTAATAAGACCGACTAATAATCACAAATTCTTAAGTACATATTTTTAACTGCGTGCGTTTATCCTTAAAGACAGTTATGTTAATACTAATTTGAGTAATATTATTTAAGTATTTCCTGTGGTTTATTGAAATTTTTATTATGTGTTAAGATTTGATACCCGGTAAAGGTAAGTTGTATTTAGTGTGTGTTCACCTGGGAAGCGGGTGGGCAAGGACTAGAAGCCTATTTTATGCAATGACGTTGCTTGGCGCTGTTGGCGATATTTTACTTTTATTTACGTTTTGAGATTTTCAATTGTTTATCAATAAGCAATTCTTCCATAACATTTTTTTGCATGTAACAAGGCTCACGCTACGAACAGCAAATAAGTAAAAAAGAATTTGTATGTTATAAACTAAAAATTTATTATTTTGTATAAAATGATTTATTTATGTTAAATGCTTTTGTTTAACTAGCTATTGGTATTGTATTATCATTTCACTCTTATTAGATAGGAATAAAAAAATATAACTTTACTACTAGTAATTTTTCAAATGTAAAAATATATGAAATTATTAAAATGGATATCTTTTTTACGATAGTAAAAATATATTCATGATACTTGATTGTTAATATATATTAACGCTTCTTTCTCCATAGTTGTTATTTGACTGATAACAGCAACGGACGTTAAAATATAGCAGCTGTGGCGATACTTTTTAACAGCAATACTATCTACAAAAATGTCTTTTATAAATTCCTATTCATTTTAATAACATATTGCAATATAACATTTAAAAAAACTAAACCGATTTTCCTAACACAATTTTGTTCAAGATTTTCTCGTTTTTCATTATTTGCACAATAAATAATTTTTGATTTTTGTGGTTCTGCATGAAAAAGTTCTTTAGAGACTTTGATTTTCTCACTGACTGATTCTTCCACAGATTGTTCGGCTACCGATGAAGACTTTCAATTTTTAAATTGCTTTAATGTGAGAAAACCCCACCGTTATTTACTCATATAGTAACGCTCGACCTTTGAAATGTTTGATCTGTACAATTTTCAGGGCTTTCTAACTTTAAGAATCTCGCTATCGTCTTAGGAACTCATTTAATTTTGTGCAAACCTACGAATTGTCTAGTATACTTGTTTTTTTTTATTTGAAATCGATAACTTTGTAAATCGGTAAAGGTTTAAGCTCAGCATATTTCCTGTATAATTCGTAACGTTTAAAAGGTGTATCATTATCAGTAATTGTAAACTTTCGTAAAGATTTGTTTTTCGTGTCTTGCAAGGTGACTAATATAAATTTGCCACTACCTTTAATATTATCAACAGACTATGTGATAAGTTCTTCACGTTTGCAAGCGCTATATATTCCAAATAATAATATTACTTTCTCTAATAGAAAAACTTTATCTGCTGCTTCCATAGAAAAACGTAATTTATTCCTCTGTTAAAACTTTAGCCTTCTTGGGTTTGTACGACACCGATTTTGGTTTTAACAAGGGGAATACTTTTTCATACTTATAAATTAATTATTTCCATAGTACATACATACTTTGAATGTGCAGCTGGTTTATCCATAATTTTTTGATAACGTTTAGGAGAAACACTTGTACCACTTTTACCTAACACGTTTATTTATTTGTTCACAAGCGTTGCTACACAACCATTACAGCATACTGAAAATATATGTCACTATAGTTTATAAAAATCATTTCGTAAAATATAATGCTTTTTACTCTAGTATCACGAAAACTATAAAACAATATAAGGCGGCTATGGATATAACAAAATCGGTTAATTAGAAAATCTCGACTGTACCTTGATTTTACAATATCTCAACCTTGCCTGTTATATAAGCCATATCGAAATAATACCGTCATATACTATTACGCCATATGTATTAAATAATGGGGTAGACATATATGTAAGAGACATGTAAAAAACAGAAGAATAGGAGCACGCGATACCAACGGCGATTGTTTTTTTTTCTTACAAGCAAGTACAACCTGAATTTATTACACCATCAAATTGTGCAGAAACAATTAGATACTTGAAGACAATATATGTGTATATTATAAAAAGGATAGTTATTAAGTACTATTTTGTATGAGAAATGTATTCAAAGCAACATTTCAGCAGTGGCGAATTTAAAGGAGAGCTAAGAGAATCTCATGTTTTCTTAAATTTTTGTCGGTCTGTTCTAGTAAGTAAATGTACGTTTTATTTCTTCTATATATACATTTATTTTAATTTTATTTATTTAATTATATTACAATGGTACATATTATTATAAAGAATATAATATGTGCCGCATGAGTCATGCGTGGCATAGCACAAAATTATTTCAAAAACTTATCGAACGTAAGTTCCTTATTTTTATTGACAATTATTAAATGTTTTGTTATAAAAAATGTATAAATAAAACGGTGGGTTTTTTAACCAAAATTTTAAATGTATTTTTTCTGTAGCGGGAAAAAATTTTGTGTCATTTCACAAGTGCTAAACTTTTTGACAAGAATATACATTTATACACATAAGTAAAAGTAGATATATAATTTTAGAATATTTTATTATACAAAAGTTACAATTATTAAATGTGCATTGCATGAATGACATGTTCCATTAACTATTCAGTACAACAATTTAATTTTTTGTGTTTTTGAAATTATGTTTTTTTCTGCCGTGAACACAACTGCAGTTGATGTTTCTTTAGTATTATCAAGTCTTTCCCAGATTCCACTAAAAGTGTAGCAGACGATCTTCGAAATAAACAACCTGTATATAAGTTAGCGTTTTTAAGTTGCAGAAAATCAGCTGCTATTTCAGGAATCTTATAAAACTGATTTTCTATTGTTAAACAAGCGGCAATCCTTCGCTGCTGCTGGAGGAATCTCCTGTTTATATAATTTTTTGTTTTACAATGAATAACGTTCCCGAATCTTCGATATCAGCTAATGTTATCTTCACAAATTCGACTCCTGCAATCCCAAATACAACAAAAACCTTGGCTGTTTAAATGTCTACATTATTATTGGATTGTAACATACTTTTAATCATTGAATAATTGGAACAATTGAGCTAGTTCTGAAAAAGAAGCCAATAACACAGTCTTCTAGAAAAAAACTGCATCTCTTTTTCATCTTCTATTCCATAAATCTTGAATATGCAGTTTCGTAAATTTTCCGCGATTTAGCTGGCAATAATTTTTGTGACGCTTTCGCTGCTTCTACTAACTCCGGTGGAATCAGAAAAAAACTCGGAATCAGACATCAGACTAAGTTTGCAATTTCTAAACCAAATGGTATAATTAAATTAACAAATTTTTGATTACTTTAAAGGGTTCCATAGCAACGCAGATCTAGTTGTCGCTATAAGTACAAGAGCCTACCAGTTTAAAACTTCAAATTTCACATCGCTAATTTTCTGACATTAATATATTGTAGCATTTTTTCAATATTAAATCGTCGTTTTTTCCTCTACAAAAAAAAATAGTGAATTATACAAAGATTTTAACTCTCGATTATTTATCTCGAGCTAAACCTAATACTTTATTCCCTTGTATAATAAATAACTATTAATGGTCTACACTGTTTTAAGTAAAACATGTGTTTAAAAATGTATTTAAAATACGCACTTTATATTTATTTAATTATGTAATTGAATATATTTTATCTATCTATATTTTCAATGTAACTATGTACATTACTTTTTTTTTAAAAGTTGCAGCATTTCAACAGGTTACTTACGTTTAGGATTACTTATTGTTTTATCACGTACAAATTTTAAAAAATTGTATTTACTAATCTTTTAAAAAAACATTTTTTTAATGGTACCAAATGTACTTAACAATTTTAAATTACAGTTTGAATATTGTAAATAAAACACCGTTTTAGGATTATAGAAATATCCATGTAGAACATAGTTTTTGTAACTCCTTTTAAAAAAACTATCTCTGCTTTGTACATGTAGGAAGTTAAAACTTTTTTTAAAACTTATAGATTTAAACATTACCCACTATTTTGAATTAATTTTTGCCGTGTCTTATTTTAAGTTTAACTAGCTGCTGTGCGTTGCAACTTGATTTTTTTTATCTCGCTAGATGCATCTAAACTTTCCGTTGTTTCCGTTTAATTCGTAAAATTCTTTCAAGCTAAAGATCGAATTTAGCAACCACTTAATTAACATTTACATTACATTACATATATTTTGTAATTGAATGAACTAATTTTATTACACCGTTTTATAATTAGAACAATAACCTTTGATTTTTATAGTAGAAATTGTTGTACTTTTCTATAATTATATAATTTATAATTATTCTAAAAGAAAACACTCAGTGATATTTGTGTAGTAAATGTATTTAAATAGTATTTAAATACTTTACTTACAGTTGTGTAACTGTGTTGCAATTAAATTTATTTATTTAATAGTATATTATATACCAAGATTAAGAAGTATATGATTATAACCTAAACTACGGATTATATTGCGAAACGAGAAGCGTCAAGGGATATAAGTCGCGCAGGTTATAATCATCTTTTCAAGCGTGGTTTATATACATTTTTTTCTACTACTAAGATTATTAAAACCTTTTTACCTGTTATTAAATCAAATTTACAATTTAAAATGTTAAATTCAAATTAAAAATCAAGTGAATGATTGTGACAGTTCTCATTAGTTTTTATTAGAAGTACTTTTGACGTAATTCGTAATTGTGATTTGTAACACAGAAATAAATAGATAACGTAAGTTCTTTTTTCTAAACTTATTAAAATTGTTTAAAAACATTATTACTTTAAGTATTGATTATATCTAAAATATATTTATTTCAGTTAAAATTGGTGTTTAGCGCAAACTTCAAACAACTTCATCAAATCAATTTGTTTAATGAACGATTTAAATTCCTAAAATAACATTAAATAAAATCTCTTGATTTTGGTAAACGTTTTGTAATTTTTTTTTCTTTAAAACTGTTATAAAATTATCAAAAAACATAAATATGCTCATTATTTAAAAAAAAGTAGTTCACAATGAAATTTTATTTACCTGCTCTTAAAAAAGTGCAACCGACTATTATATGTAATAATAAAATCCTATACAATTAGTAGCGGAAAAAATACATATACAGTTGACCTGAATAAAAAAAGTCTCTGAAGCGGCGTGGCTGGTGTCACTTTAACTCTAAAGGTACACTCAAATTAAAATTCAATTAATGATTAATATAAATCCCAAAATTATTAATGTTTGCCGTGCTATAGATTTTCAAATCACAACTTCAATTTTGATTGAAGTTTACTTAAAGTATGTTAATTTTAGCAATTAAATTTTATTCTAAATGCCATAATAAAAAACACGTACATTTTATTTTATTTGTATCTATTTAATGTTAAACCGTCAATGTAAAGTCCATGTTTCTCTTTAGATATGCCATCTTTCGCCCTTCGTTTAACAGTTAGAAAAATAAGAACCAAAACTAGGGTTAAAACAAGTACTGATGCACGTTTACATTAACTACTTGCTTCTTGTTAGATAGATAGCACCTTATTAAGTTATTTGCCGTACCGCTAATTCCAATAACGTCTAATTGATAAAAATTATTTATAATGACGTGTTACCAGAAAATGACAAAACACAGGTTGTAACAATGAGTATATTTATTTTATTACAGAAAGATAAGTTAGAAAAGAAAAGAAGATAAATTTACATAGGTGCGATCAAACGCTAGAACTTAGATTAAGTAACAAGTCGTACAAAAAATTAACCTTGTTGGCCTAACTTTTACATTCCAAAAGAATAAATTTACATATCGATAATTTAGAGAATAATATGTTACACACACAGAAAAAGTTTTATAGTTAATTGTGACAGCAACCTGATATGTGCGTACAGTAGTGTGTGCAACCGACTGATAACGTAAATGAAAACAATTAAAGTAGGAAACGTAATACTGACAATTTAGTTTTCTTTTGAAAAATGCAACTAGCTAGCAGCACTTTTCCAGAATTTTTTGAATTTTTCTGAAACATAATAAATACGTACATACGGTGTTATCACAAGTAAATCCCACTCGGTTCATACAATTAATGAAAAAATCAAATACGTCGAGTTTTCCCCAAATTAATTATGTTACTTCAGTAAGTGGGCCTTCCGATACCATTAGAATTATAATAATTTAGCGAAAGTTTCGATATCTTTAATCAACGTGGTGTGACGTCATTATGAAAATTTTCCCAATAAAAAACGAGTTTAAATATCTCCACATTAATGACATAACGTGTGGGTATCTAAAAACAGCTGATGATAACACGAAAAAATTATAGTAAATCACAAAAATATGAAGCAATGCTTACCCCAGGAAAATTTTCACAAAACAGCAAAAATACTAAACCTATTTATACCATGAACGAGTGTGAATAATTAGAAGTGAAGTAAAAACTTAGCTGGGCACTTACATTAGAACATGTACGAAGCGTACCACAAAGTCCGGAAAAGTAAGTTTTTTCCTATCGTCATTTCTATGTGAAATAATAACGTGGGCGGTACGGTACAAACTTCATACCAAGACAGTTTTAACATAACAGACATATTTTTTAAACAAAAACTTTATACGAATCATTCCTTTTTGTAGTGTTACTTTAAAAGTCTATTAATATGTTTTTTTTTCTTAGCTTAAAAAAAATAAGTTTTGCATTCTGAAAATAAAACGATATAAATCACTGTATCTTTATTATATTTTATAGTATACAATAAATGTGTTCAAATTTCTGCGTTTTTTGTAATTAATAAATCAGAGATAAAATTATATTAAAAAAATACAGTGAAATAAAATAAGTAAATAATTGTGAAAAATGTACTCAATTCAGTATAATATTGTACTTAATAGAATTGAAAACAAACTTTTATCAGAAGTTAATTAATTAATGAAAATTTTAGTGGCAAACTTTACTAGAATCTCACCTATATGGGTAGGATATTAAAATCACTTTATTATAATAATAAATTCGCGTTTCATGGTGTAAATTGTAAGCAATCGAATTCGAATAGGTTGAATCCTGCACGCCAAAATCTTACAAAGAATAGAATGCCTACAAATTGTTGACGCAGAAGGTGTTAAAACTCTTCTTTGACTGACTTGCGTCTTATTTGTCGAAATCGAACTTTTCTAAAACGTATACTGAGTGTTATCGTTAAAATTATACTACATAGTCCGAACCATAAGTTTTATAACAAAAACTAAAATAAAATACAATTTCCAATTTTAACTTTAAAAATAAATTTAACACCAAAACATAGATACTTTTTGATGTAAAATGTTTTAAAGGGGGTCTACTCTTGGTTTAGTATAAATTTTCTAAACAACTTACGGTGGGCAGCGTTAGACGTGCGTTAAATGCTTATTGTAGTATCTTAGTAACAAACTAATCTGTTTAACTTCAAAAATTAACATGAATACATTATCTTTAAAATTAAAACATTAATTGAATTTATATTCACAACATATTGGTTAAGACAATAGTGTATTAAGAGTAGCATTGATAATTTCCACAGCATTGATTTGAATAGTTTAATCTTTGTATTATAATACAAATCTTAGTTTATTGTAGGTATCTAACAATGTTTTATTACATACTTTTTTTAAATATTGATAAAAAGTGGTAAAAGTAGGTAACTGTAAAATATAAAAAGTTTGTTTTCGAGAACTTACGCATTCGGATGCGTATTGATTTAACAGATTGAGAACATCAGTAGATTCAAATGTGTATTCAAGTACGCTCAAATACACTCTTGCCTAAATTTATCACTAGATTTATTTCAGTCCATTAGTTTCCGTTAACTTGTCTTGTTTGAAGTATAAGATATTCATTAGCCGCCTCTGTTGATTGCTTTGATCTAATGATGTTTTATTTATGTTATAAGAAAAAACGTTTAATTTAAGTATAACGTAATACGTGTTTAAATTTTTAGAAACGTACAATTTAAAAACCTCAATTACAAGCATATGAAAAAAAGTACAAAGACGGTTTTATTAATGGTATCTAAACTTTGATGTTTATACTAATGTAAATATATACAAAACTATATATAGAGTGTCCTAGATAAGAATACACTCTACAAGATCTTATAAACAGTAGTATAAACTACAAACATAATTAAATTAGAACGAATTGTGTTTTAGCGAATTTACAAATTTCATGTTTTTATATTAAAAATTTTTCGAATATTTTTTAAAACGATTTGAACAAAACCAAATTTTTGGTAGTTTTCTTTTATTTCTTTCTGATTTTATTTGAAAAGATATGTCAAAACATTGGTATATTTTTATTAACGTTCTTTTCTTAAAGAAATGCAATATTATGTTGTTGTTTTTTTCAACAATCAAATCATTTCCTTTTATGCTTAACAAATTTTAAATAAAAGGCTATAGAGATGGAAACATTGAAAGCTGATTTTATACTCACGTAATTCAAATGAGTTTTGTATAAACCGCGGGCTGAAAACACAACGTATAAACATTGTATAGTAACAATGTCAATTCAAATATAAAATGCCATATTTTTGTAAAATCAACTTTCAACGTTTCCATATCTATACTTACTATTATTAATGCATAGTAAATTTATACTATGAAATCGCTCTGCTATCGCATTTCACTCATTATAATAAATTATATATATTACATAACAAATTATTCGATGTTATGTACGGCTTTAAAATGAGACACCGTTTGCAAAATGTTGAATTAATTTTTTTAGATATGTTACCCGGCAACAGATTTACGTTTAGTTATCTTATTTTTATGTGTTGTATTATGTAGCATACTTTAAAACAATGACACAGTTTTCTAAAACAGAAAAGTTTGATATCATAGCTTTTACATGAAATCATCTTGAATGATCTCAAAGCTTCTATGCGTTGTACTGCCTCTTTCTTAAGACTGTTTTGTTCCAGAACATGAAATTAGACGCGGCAGCTCTCTACATTTCGGCAACTTTCTTGAGCAGAAAAGTAGCAGTCAACAGACTTTTTCTGACCCGATGTTCACAGCTCAACACTTGAATGTCTATTTATCGGAAAACGGCCTTCAACATATTCCAAACTGTTCTCCAATTTAATTGATCTAAACCGCAACCAAGTTTGAGTACTACCAATTTCGTAAAATAGTTGTAGTCACGTAACGGCCACGGTATAGAACTGTTTCTGTAACGTGATAGTGACTAGTGGCAAGCCACTCTACAGTTCCATAGATTTCCATAGATTTCTATTGATTTTCATTGATTTCTATTAATCTGTACACTGATTGCCACAGCGATGTATCCCGCGGTATATGTTTTTCCTAAAAGATTCAAATCAATTACTATTTAAATAAAAACTTTCAGAAAAAGATTTCTACACTATAATAAATACAATGCACTTCGACAGTAAAATATGTTCAACTTGTAGACTTAAATGAACAGAAGATTAGTTAGGTAAATATTAAAAATAATTTGTTCTAAAAGTTCGTGTTTCAAAATATTTATCACATTTGAATTCAAAGATAAAAAGTTACGCAATATGTTTGTTGACTTAACGCACCAGTTTAAAATGTGAAACGAATACGAGAATTTTAACAAAAATATGTAGTAAATATGACGTTTTCATTAAAATGCAATTTTTACCTAAATATAAAAAGATTGTAAAATATGATAAAATATGCATTTTTTTATTGCACTAATAAATTCTATGACTCATAAACAGAAAAAATCTGAAGTACATAACGTCGAGTTGAAGGACCAAAATAAGTTTATAGTAATTAGATTATATTTAAATATTAATTAGCAATTAAGTATATAGCAGTAATAAAATTGTATTTCTGAAATTTTGATTATCAATTTTTTTTTAAACTTTAAAATGGTTTTGTTTGTTATTAGATTTTTTATTGTCAATGTCGAATCAAGTCGAGTAGATATTTTTTCAAATATTTTTTTTAATTAAAAATTGTAAAGTGAATTACAAAAAAAATGACATCTCCATTTGATAAAAGATCAACATGTACTTTTCTGGACTTCTTGTATTAAGTTTTGTGTATTATAAACGATTTTGTACAATTTTACCTAACGATTTAAAAACATTTTTGAATACATAATTTTTATATTATTCTAAAGAATCAATTCGCCCAATTACAATTTTGATTTGAGACAAGTGAACACATTCTAATGATTTGACTATTATTCTTTATCAAATAATTTCAAGAAACCTAAACTAATTTTCGGCACGTATAGTATACACAAATCTACGCTGCGAAATTATCATTCGACGCGATTCACGTGTCTGTGAAGTTAGCACGACATTCTATAAATACAAAAAAATTATAAGAGTTCCAATAGCACTTTTCATAGTTCCACAGTTCCTGATAAAAATTAAAAAAGTTCCGCATTTCTTACCTTAAAAAATGAAATTGTAAAAATGTCTAGCACGACATCCTCCTCTCTAAAGTACTAAAACGCGTTGAAAATTACTATTTTTGACAAGAGTTTTGAATAGTTCAGTGAAATTAAGTATATATATATATATGTATATATAATTTTAGATCACTATTTTAACAATTAACTATTTTGAATAAATTTCTAACATTCAGGCACAGCACGACATTTTGTAAAAATGTGTCGTGCTGATGATTTTTCTAAGTTTTAATAGAAATTTTACATAGTTCTAAAAGAGTTTTATGTATTAGAAACATTTTAAAAAAAAGTTCCAACTGATTACTATTTTTTAAACAATTTTCAAAAATTACGTCTGGCACGACATTTTGTGAAAATGTGCCGTGCTGATGATTTTCCGCAGTTTTAATAGAAATTTTACACAGTTCTATAAGAGTTCTATGTTTTAGAGACATTTTAACAAAAAGTTCTAACTGATTACTATTTTTTAAACAATTTTCAAAAATTACGTCTGGCACGACATTTTGTAAAAGTGTGTCTTGCTGATGATTTTTCTTAGTTTTAATAGAAATTTCACACAGTTCTATATGAGTTCTACGTTTTAGAGACATTTTAACAAAAAGTTCCAACTGATTACCATTTTTTAAACAATTTTCAAAAATTACGTCTGGCACGACATTTTGTGAAAATGGGCCGTGGTGATGATTTTCCGCAGTTTTAATAGAAGTTTTACACAGTTCTATAAGAGTTCTATGCATTAAAAACATTTTAAATAAAGTTCCAACTGATTACTATGATTTAAACAATTTTCAAAAATTACGTCTGGCTCGACATTTTGTGAAAATGTGTCGTGCTAATGATTTTTCTTAGTTTTAATAGAAATTTTACACAGTTCTATAAGAGTTCTATGCATTAAAACCATTTTAAAGTAAAGTTCCAACTGACTAGTATTTTTTAAACAATTTTCAAAAATTCAAAAATGTATTGTGCTGTGCCTGAATATTAGAAATTTATTAAAAATTGTTAATTGTTAAAATAGTGATCTAAAATTACACATATATACTTAACTTGACCGGGGGTCGTGTTTTGAAGGTGATTGAGTGAGGACGTGTTTAATAGTAGTGCGGAGTTTTTGGTAACTTAAAGTGATTTACAGCAATTAATTTACGTGGGCGTGGTGAGGAAAGTGAAGTGAAGAAAGGATTAGAAGTACAATTGTAATGTGAGTAGTAGATAAGTACATTAAATTATGGATAAGAAGATATAGGTGGCTCAGATAACGTGTGCGAATGCGTGCGGATATCGCGGACTTGTTTAAAGGTCAAGCGCGCGCTTATGATAACAGTGAAATACAAACGTTTATTTATATACTTTTCTAATATTTGTGGCGGGCATTAATTAAATACAGGTAGAAAGAATCATAGTAACAAAAAAATTTTAAAATTAATAAAGAAAAAAAAATTAAATAAATAACTAAATTAAAAAAAAATAAATAAATAATAAATAATAAGTAATAACAAAAGGGGAAAGGGATGAATAAAAGAGAGAGAGAGGAAGAGGAAAAAGAAAGGCAACAAATATTTGAAAGAGGAAAGAAAACAATAAGATCACCAGACATTAAAAAGACATCGGAGGAGAACGAAGGAAAAACCTCAAGAACAGAAGGAGGAAGGAAAGAAATGGAGGAGTTAAAAGAATTAATGAGAGAATTGATGAAACAGATGGAAAAAAATATGCAAAGAATAAGACAAGAAATCAAAGAAATGAAAAAAGAAATGAGAGAAAGAGAAAAGAAGTGGGAGAAAGAAAAAGAGAAACTGGTGGAGAGAATAGAAAAACTGGAGAAAAAGCGGAAGACGAGGAAAGATGGAAAAGAAAGAATAATATCGTGATAAAGGGGTGGAGAAGTGAAAAACCACAAAAAGATTTAGCAGTGATGCTGGAAGAAAAATTAAATGTAAAAGTAGAGGTGAAAAAGTGACAGTAATAAACAAAGAGAAGAAAATGAGATGGTGGTGGCGGAAATCGGAGGATGGGAGGAAAAACAGAAGGTAATGGAGGAGAAAAAGAAATTAAAGAATACAAGAATATATATAAGTCACGATTTAACATGGTAGGAAAGAAGAGTGCAAAGAGAAATAATGAACATAGCGGTGGAAAAAAGAGCGGAAGGAAAAAGAATATGGGTAGGGTACAGAAAAATGGAGATAGACGGAGACAGATACATATGGAACGACAAGGATAGGGGACTGTACAGAGAAAGAGAAGAGAAAGTGGGGAACCAAAAGGCAAGAAACTAAAGGGCAAAGAGGGGGTGGCAAAGGAGGGAAAGTTGACGAAACGGCAAAGAAAAGGAATAATGAAAGATGGAAATGGAAAAGAAAAAGAAGGGAGAAAAAAAAGAAAGTAAGGAAGAAGCACGGGGGGAGGTGAGTGATCTGAGAGTATTGTTTTGGAACGTAGCAGGAATAAAAAACAAGGAACATGATTTCTGGAAGTACATCAAGGAACAGGATGTAGTGGGATTACAGGAAACATGGATGGAAGAAAAAGAATGGGAGTGGTGGGAAAAAGAGTTGCCGGAGGAATTTGAGTGGGTGGTGCAACATGCAGAAAGAGAAAAGAAAAAGGAGAGCAAAGGGGGTATAATAACGGGAATAAGAAAAAAATGGTTGAACCAGAAAAAGAAAGAGAAAGTGCAACAGAGAAGGGGAGTTGTAGAAAGGAACATGCAGTGGGGAAAAACAAAAAATAGAAGTAGTGACGGTTTATAGCAGTAGAATGAAAGAGACAAGGAAAAACATAGAAGAGATGATAGAAGAGAGGGAAGAGGGATTGATAATAGTAGGAGGGGACTTCAACGCAAAAATAGGGGAAGAGGGGGGAACACAAGAAAGAAAAGGGACGGGAAAGAGACAAACAAAGGACAAGGTGATAAATAAAGAGGGAGAGGAACTGTTGGAATTGTGCAACGAAAAAGGGTGGGAAATAATGAACGGGAACAGAGAAGAAGATGGAAAGGGGGAATTTACGTACATAGGAGGAAGGGGAGAATCAATAATAGATTTTGTAATGACAAATGAAGAGGCCGCAGAAAAGGTAAAGACATTTAAGGTGGGAGAAAGGGTAGAGTCAGACCATCAACCACTGGAATTGACAATGGAAGGAAGGGAAAGAGAAGAGAGAGAGGAAGAGGAGAAGTACATAACTAAAAAAGTGGACAAAAGAGAGTATAAAAAGATATAAAGAGAGAATGGGGAAAACGGTATGGATAGGGAAGGAATTACAAGAAAGTGTAGAGGAAATGAGAGAGATGATGGAGAAAGCAACAGAAAGAGTAAGATTTAGAAGATGGAAGGGGGAGAAAACTGGATGGAAGAAATGGTGGGATAAGGAATGCAAGGAAGCAAAGAAAAATGCAAGAAGAGCATTAAGACAGTGGAAAAAGGGAAGAAAGAAAAAGAAGAATACAAAGAAGCAGTAAAAATATACAAAAAACATGCGACAGAAAGAAGGAGGAAAACAAAAAGAAACAAGAGGAGCAGATTAAAGGAATAAAAACGGAAGAAGATGTATGGAAGTACCTAAAGAAGCAGAGGAAAAAACAAGACGACAAAGGGAATAAAAATGAAAAAATGGGAGACATATTTTCGGAACCTGATGGGAGGGGAAGAACAAAAGCAGGAAAAAGAAAAAAGGAAAGACGCGGTAGTAAGTCAAGAAGAAGGAGATAGGGATAGAATAAGGGAGGAAGAAGTAATAGAGGCGATAAAGAATATAAAAAAAGGAAAGGCGACAGGAGAAGACGGGACACCCCTTTTCCTTATCCAGGAACTGTAGAACTATCAACAGTGGTATTAGAACTCTTATTAATTAAAAAAAAATCTTTTTTTACAGAATGTCATGCTGAGCCTGCATATTATAAATTTATTCAAAATTGTTCATTGTTAAAATAGTGATCTAAAATTACACATATATACTTAACTTGACCGGAACTATTCAGAACTCTTGTCAAAAATAGTAATTTTCAACGCGTTTTAGTACTTTAGAGAGGAGGGTGTCGTGCTAGATTTGCGAAGTTAGCACGACATTTTTACAATTTCATTTTTTAAGGTAAGAAATGCGGGATTTTTTTAATTTTTATCAGGAACTGTAGAACTATGAAAAGTGCTATTGGAACTCTTATTATTTTCTTTGTATTTGTCGTGCTAACTTCACAGACACGCGATTCACCATAGATTGAGATTTAATTTCAGCAGGTTTTAAACAAATGTTTTTCGTTTTCTGAGGTTATTTCTCAAAAAAAAAGTCATTGATTCATATTTGTTTGTTGTCATAAAATTTAAGATTTCCTATTTTTCAGATTTTTTAAAATTGAATATTTGAAGATAATTGTTCTAAAAACTTCGATGTAATTTGAAATTGTTGTGATAAGAAACATAAATAACAAACAGAAAAATAAATTATTTTAAAATTTGAAATGCGTGAATATATAATTTGAAACTTTTGACATAGATTACAGTCACATTTTCATAGAATTTGACGGACGTTTTGATTTTTTCTAAATTGTTTACTGTTTGAATATTATTTACAAAAACAGGTAAAATTAAAAACATTTTTATAGCTTAATTCTTTATTTATGAAAAAAAAATAAGAACGTTTGTCACATTATATTAAATAAAAATCTTTATTTTTTTAATTCATTTCTAAAGCCGTTATCTATGTCAAAAGTGACATTTTTCAATTGTAAGATGTGTTGCCTGTGTATTGTACAGAAAGCCCTTATAATGGCATTTAAATGTGCGCAGTTTAGAAGCTTCTGTTTATTTAATAATAACATTTAAAAAGTAGTTTTTTCATATAGTTTTTTTCTATAATTTCTCAATTATCATACAAAGGTATTAGAATTGCACTTTTAACGTTCTATTAATATAAAAAATCAGTTTAATTATGTTTTACTTATTATGATATTAGACACACTTATGTTTTTGTGTGTTTTTATTCCAACAAAATTTTTTTACATTACATTTTGTATACATAAAATTAACTATATATCGATTTTCTTTCCTAAAGTAAATTTTACTATAAAATCTAGAAAAAACCTACAAAGCTATTGTTTTATAAACGGTTGCATATAAATTGGCACTAAAACGCATTTTCTTTTTTTTTAAATTATTGAGTCAATACTTTTTTAGTTAATAACTTTTGGAATATCTTAGTGTTGATAGTGATAAAATAAATATTTGATTATTGTTAATTGGCACTATATTTAAGTTTTAGTCTTGTGCCAAACTCTTGATGTTTTCATTATGAAAATGAAATATTTTATTGATATAGAAATTTATAATTCAAATTAAGTAAACATTAATGTGCCTGAATATCAAATGATTTTAAATAACATATTTTATAATATATTTTTTAATTGCCAAGCAACCTATTTTCATACAAAATAAAAATCTTGCCTACAAGAATTGAGCACTTATGTTAAAAAGGTTTAAGGTTTGACGTCATTATTATTAAATGTAAGCAACAACGTACAATCAAGGAAAGGCAGTACCTTTTTAGACATTTTCTCCTTTTATTATAGAAATAAAATCTTTTTTAATCTCTATATTGAAGATAACTAGAATAAATTTAAATTGCTGCAAATAATTTTAGTGTAAGAATATTTTAAGCTTGAAGTTTACAACTTTATTCATACTAAAATATCTTTAACGCATAGGCGACAGTAAACGCAAGCCAGGCATGTCTGCGTCCATTCGGTGACTTCTATATACTCTCTAATATTTGAGTTGAAAAAATATCTCTAGTTTATATTATTGCTTAAGACTCGTTATTTAAATTTATTTTTACTATTTTACAGTTACAGCCATATAATATGTGTCTAGAGTTTTTTTTAATATGTATCTCAACTTTTTACTTATCAAATCGTGACCGAGTTTAATATAGAGTTTTTTATGTGTATCCATTAAAAAATATAAAATACACTGTTGTTGATTTTTTAAAGATCCAAATAATATGTTTGTAATATGGATACTTTTTTCAGTTTCATTGCTTTATTATTAGTTTTAAACGAGTGACCGTATAGAAATTTTTAAGGTTAGTAACTATCAAAAATTCCAAAAAAACTACATAAAAATTAATAATTTAGCTTTTCTGTCTGCTATAACTATTTTTCATGATGTATTATTTTAGTAGTTATAAACTTTTTTTTCTTTCTAACAATTTATTTAAATAAAAAAAATAATAGTTTATTAAATATTTGATTTTTAATTTATTAATTAAATTAATTAAAAATGAATTTTAAATATAAGCTAGGTTCGAATTCTGCCTGGAACAATTTTTTTTTCTTTGAAAAGAAATTTATACCTTGAAAGGAAAGCAAGATACGTTAAAAATAACAATTTTTCTCTATATTCTTTTCACTGATATTTTTTTAAATTTGAAAATAAAAAATATGTAAAAATATCCCGTATGCTTAAAATTAAAATTTTATTTTATTTAGTGTTTAGTTAAACCACGTTAAACTTATAGCTATTTTTATTAAATTTTGCATAATACATTACAGTATGTTTCCCAATTATAAAAAATTACGTATTAAAATAAAAGTTATTAATTTTTTTTGCATTCTACTAATGATTCTATTCAACTAAGTCAAATTAAAAAAAAATATTAACAATTCAATTGGAAAACACAACAGAACTGAAATTAATGACATACTAAAAGTAAAATTACGCAACTACACTAAGTGGAGCATAATAAACGTTAATGCAACGCAAAGTTTCACCGCCGGGCGTTGCATGTGAGTGAGTCATACTATTAAACTTACGACGAGAGTGCATACATCATTTATTGTGTTGTTTTTTTGTAAAATTACATTCTTTTTTGAAAAAAAAATATTTAATTACCAGAAATACAGTGTTTCCCAACTGGAAGCAAAAAACAAAACGGTGTATAAACTTTCAAACCGAAAATTTAAATAACTGTTTTGCCTACCTCGTTTATTTTTCAAGATAATCAAAAAACATTTTTTAGCAAAATTTTTTATTCAGCACAAAGTAATCACAAAAAGACTTGTAACAAAAAGTAAAAAACAACATTTGTAACCAAAATAAAGTTTATATAACAAGTAAGTAAATGACCACTATGAGCGTTGATGCTAGCTCGACAACGCATTAAAATTGAATCATAGACTTCTTCAAAATCTATTTTCAATTTGCAATGCAGCACTTGCAATTCTCTTTGTAGTTTTTCCACGTTGTTTATTCGGTCCGCATAAACCAATTTTTTTATGTGTTCTTACACAACAGTTTAGTGGAGTTAGGTCAAGAGACTTTTCAAGTCCATTTCTATCAATCCATCTATCATTAAAATTCATTGTTCTGGTACCACCTCCTGTTAAGTAAGACAAGAGGGACATTATGTATCCAGAACATCTTCTATTAGATTTTTGAGAAATTTTGCGTATAAATTTTAACAAGGTGGGAAGATTTGATCTGGCAATATTTGTTCAGTAAAAACACCACACTATGTGCTAACTAAAACTTTTTGTTGGTAAGCTCAAACCCTAGCTGTGTGTGGATTTTCTAAAAACCAGATATGTTCATTGTGTTGACTTTTAATGTCTTCTCTTGTGAACACAAATTCATCGGTTCACAGTATTGAACTAACAAAGTTAAGATTTTGTTGATGTTGTTTAAGAAGCCATTGACGAAACCCAAGTCGCCTGTTTGTAGGTGTTGAACTTTTACGGTGTGCTCTACTAATACGGCTTTCAATTCCAAATTCATGAAATCTTCGAAATGCATCGGAGAATACTCGAGGAGAAGCTTACCTTCTGTCAGGAAATCTTAAATGATACTCACGATATGCAGCTAGAACATTACTATTACAGAGTCTATAGAGGAAAATAATACTTACATATTCATCGTTGTTAAATTACATTTTTATCAAATTTTACTTACAGAATCAAAAAACAAAAACCACTGTTCTGACAAGTTGATACTTAAGTAATACAATGCAAGAGTATGTTGCTTAGGTGCGGTGACCATGTATTTTACTACCGTTTATTGCATTTGTTTTGTTACATTTGTTTTTTGTAATTAATTTTTGCCGAATAAAAATTTTTGCTGAACAATGTTTTTTTTTAATTGACTTTGAACATTTAGTTTTATGTAGATTTGTATTTTTCATTTTGCCGCTCTAGAGCTTTTTTCGCTCATTTCGTAAGTACACTAACGAGCGAAATTTGTGTTGACAGCACAAAAACGTTATTTATTCCATAATAGCACTAGCATTACTAATAATATAATAATAATAATAGCATTATTGTATAATCGCAAGAAAACTCAACCAATACAAAAAATAGTTTTATTTTTAGATACTGATAAAGTACTATCGATTGTTTCATATCAATTATAAATTAAGAATCAAGAATTGCTATCAGAAAGAATTAGGTACGTTTTCGTAATAATGATCTGCTAATAAAACTCTATCAAGATTATTTAGCTATTTGTAATAAATATACGAGCTTAATGTTCCATAATAGTAAGTAAGAAATAAAACCAATGTAAAGTTTATACTTTTTAGAACAGATAAATTGGTAATTTATAAATGCTGCGATAAATCAAACCGGAGTTTGTTATAATTACGTCCAGTTTATTTAAAAGAAAACGAACGTGTTTTTAAGTTGTGTGTTAACTGTCTATTTTCTATTATAGTTTCAGTAAAATATCTGTTCATTATTTTAATTAATGTTAAATATCTATAAAATTTAAAGATTGTTAAGTGCTGCGCCATCTGAGGACTACTAGTTAAACTGAGAAGAAAAAAGAAGGAAAACTTAAATTAAAAATATATCGTTGGACTTGCGCACATTCATAGATAATTAGTTGTGTAGATGGTGTAGGTGAAAAGCCTTTATATCGATATATAACAAAATTTACAGTGATATTGTAATATACAAAGCTAAAGTAATTTATAAAATGGCAGATAAATACGATTCGAATGGTGATTATTCTGGTTACGGAGGCGACTTCAAGCGAAAAGGTTCGTCTGACAAATTAAATTCGAACGAAGATGAAAGTGACGATCAAAACCCGGCAGCTCAAAAGGCCGGCGAATACATACGCGAATTATTGGCGGAAAAGTTAGTACTCGATCAAACTAAATTTCCAAATGCTGCACGACTTATTGATCAAGGTTAGTTATTATCCTGTGGTTTAATAATTTCAGTTGCCGATTTGCTTTTATTTGCTATTTAGTAGGTAGCCATTTTACATGTATTTTTGTTTGTTTATTGGTTTGTTTTTAATTTGTTTCTGAGCATTGGCAAAGCCTCTTTTTTTAAATGCTATACAGAATTGGTTGTAATTTAATCTGAGGGTTTACTTCTAATCCTTAAGTACTCCTCAAACCTTTAAATTAAGGTGCTATTGAAAGTATTGATTGATCAAACTTACGATATCACCATCTAATATGCAAATTCTACATTTACATACCACTTGTTAAATAAACTTAATTTGAAATTGTTTGTGTTTACATGGCTAGTGTTGCTCGATATTCTAGAACTCGTATTACTTCATCTAAATTGCCATTATAAACAAATTTGTACTAGCAACTACCTCACAATTCTATACCAAGAAATAATACTCTTTCTTAAGCTTAATAATAAGAACGCTTCTAATACATCAAAGTATGTATTAGAAGTAACTCCAAATGGAAATTGTTACACACATGCTCTTGAGTACTTCTCAATGAACTACACAACAAATGCTTTGTAATACCATGCTAATACAGTTTTATAACTTCACAATTATTAACATAATTTTTTATTCAAGTTTTTAATGTATTATGCAGAATAGATTTGAAAGATATTTGCAAGGCATATTACACAGTGTGATTCTTAATGATTCTTGACAATTAGAACTTCATTGTTAATAAATGTTTAGTTAGTAACAAATATTCATGTCAAATTGCTGTTTTGCATTTGAAGAGATAATTTGTAAGGATGTAAACCTTAGATCGCTAACTCGTATCAGGTGTGCATAAAAAGTAAAACTAAAATCCATCCTATATATAGAGTATGCAAGAAGTGATGATATTCAAATTTAAATATGATTCAAATAAAGTTATTATAAAGTAAGAATTTATGTTACGTTTCCTTCTGTTTTTCTACTCTGCAAATGCACAATTTTGGTTTAACTTAGACTTCATTTGTTAGCTATATAGTAGTAAGGGTAAACGTCGAAGAATTGGTATCATGCAAGACTCAATTAAATTTTTCTTCAGATCTGAAGAAATAAAATACACTTTAGGAAAGTTTAGACTGAATTTACCTAAAAGACATGATGATCCTAAGCAGTAATCGTAGAAGGATTTTGTTACTCCTATACTGGGTGGTGCACGTAAGGGGTGAACATAGGGATTTAACATGTAAAATTCGTTTTATGAGATTTTCTGCACTCTTGTTTATTTTAGGGCAACAACTGTAGAGAAGCAAGATGTTCAAAAGTAAAAGCTGCATACAAAACTGTTTTTAGATTTGTTATTGAGCTTTTGGTTTCGCCGCAACTTTAAAAATATATTCTAAAATTTTTGTTAAATTGTAGCTATTGCCATGACTTTTGTTTCTTTTGTATGTCAAATGTCGAAAAAATATTATTCTGTGAATTTTTTTGCAAAACGTTAACTATCAAATATGAATGTCTATTCGAATGAAGAACGAGTTTTTATTATAAAATATTACTATGCTGGAAATAGTTATAGAATTAGTAATAGAATACGGGATTTATTTTCCATAAAATATGAAAATAAACCAATACCAAGCATAGCAACAATTTCAAAATTGGTTAAAAAACAACGAAGGTAATGAAGGCAATACCAGAATACGTCATAACTAAGAGAATGAACAAATGGTATTGGCTATGATCAATCAAAATCACCGGTGTGAAGTTAGCCATAGATTTCAGCCATAGAAATTAATTTCCAGTTTCACATCTTAAAAACGATTTAGAACTATTACAAAGTGTTATATCTTTCAATACTGTTGCTAAATAATAAAAACAATCATTATTTATCAATATTAAAAAAAAAAAAAATTTTAACAACTCTCACAGATAAAACCATTTCCTGCATTAACGCTTATTTTTCGCAATGACGTGCAATTCTGATTTTTCTGCAAATTCACATACGTATAGAAAATGCATTAATAAACAACATATCAAAAAATTAGGATATAGTTATTTCTATAATTAAAAATAATTAGATTCAAAGTTGGGCTTGCGCGGCACGATGCTGAATCTTAACGGCACCTAATTAAAGTCGTTTTTTCGCAATGACGTGCAGTTCTGATTTTTCTGCAAATTCACATACGTATAGAAAATGCATTAATTAACAACATATCAAAAAATTTGGATGTAGTTATTTCTATAATTAAAAATAATTCGATTCAAAGTTGGGCTTGCGCGGCACGATGCTGAATCTTAACGGCACCTAATTAAAGTCGTTTTTTCGCAATGACGTGCAATTCTGATTTTTCTGCAAATTTACGTAGGTATAGAATATGCATTAATAAACAACATATTAAGAAATTAGGATGTAGTTATTTCTATAATTAAAAATAATTCGATTCAAAGTTGGGCTTGCGCGGCACGATGATGAATGTTAACGGTACCTAATTAAAGTCGTTTTTTCGCAATGACGTGCAATTCTGATTTTTCTGCAAATTAACGTACGTATAGAATATGCATTAATAAACAACATATCAAAAAATTAGGATGTAGTTATTTCTATAATCAAAAATAATTCGATTCAAAGTTGGACTTGCGCGGCACGATGATGAATGTTAACGGTACCTAATTGAAGTCGTTTTTTCGCAATGACGTGCAATTCTGATTTTTCTGCAAATTTACGTACGTATAGAATATGCATTAATAAACAACATATCAAAAAATTAGGATGTAGTTATTTCTATAATCAAAAATAATTCGATTCAAAGTTGAACTTGCGCGGCACGATGATGAATGTTAACGGTACCTAATTGAAGTCGTTTTTTCGCAATGACGTGCAATTCTGATTTTTCTGCAGATTCACATACGTATAGAAAGTGCATTAATAAACAACATATCAAAAAATTATGATGTAGTTATTTCTAGAATTAACAATAATTCGATTCAAAGTTAGGCTTGCGCGGCACGATGCTAAACGCTAACGCCACCAAATTAAAGTCCTTTTTTCGCAATGACGTGCAATTCTGATGTTTCTGCAAATTTACAAACGTATAGAATAAGCGTTAATAAAAAACATATTAAAAAATTACGATGTAGTTATTTCTATAACTAAAAATAATTCGATGCAAAATTGAGGTTGCACCTCACGATACCGAATGCCAACGGCACCTAATGAAAGTTGTTTTTTCGCAATGACGTGCAATTCTGATTTTTCTGCAAATTCACATACGTATAGAAAATGCATTAATAAACAACATATAAAAAAATTAGGATGTACATAGTTATTTCTATAATTAAAAATCATTCGATTCAAAGTTGGGCTTGCGCGGCACGATGCTAAACGCTAACGGCACCAAATTAAAGTCGTTTTTTCGCAATGGCGTGCAATTCTGATTTTTTTGCAAATTAACATACGCATAGAATAAGCATTAATAAAAAACATATTAAAAAATTACGATGTAGTTATTTCTATAACTAAAAATAATTCGATGCAAAATAGAGAAGATTCACTGTTACGGAAATAAAAAAGTAAGTATATTTTCTGGTAACCTATAAGACGCGTATGTATGCTATACATAAAAAACACCCACCAAATATTTATAATTGGAAATATAAGTAATTAAATTATTGCTATATTTGAATTATTCCGAGCACATAACGAAGCTTGTCGAAGTGAGTGTGACGTCATCACATCCTTCGAACAATATTATAGTATTATGATAGCCTGGTTTTATATTAATTTTCTTGTTTTTCTTGTTATTTTATGTGGTTTTATTGAGTTTTTAGTATAGATTTTCTGCTTGTAGTTGTTGTGAGTACGTAGTGTGTTGATAAATTATTTTTTTTCTGTAAAACGTAGTAGTAGCAAAATAGTTTCTATTGAACAACCTTAGTTTTTGCTTTAGTTGTAATCATAATTTTTTTGTTCAATAAAGGTGTTGTTGTTTCTCCTTCATATTTATGCAAATAGAGCGTTATACTTAAAACATAAAATTTATTTATTAGCAACTTTTAGAAAGAGAGACAAACGCCTTATTTAGATTTTTTGTGGTGCTGATATACAAGACAGTAGTTGTAGCTGAAGAAGAAGGTTTCATAGGTTTCATGCTAATAAATTTATTAGTAATAAATTTAAAGTGCCTAACATTGAAGAAAATTTCAATTGCTTGTATATTGGACAGAGAAAAAACAATTTTTGCACAAAATGTGATATTGTTAGTAGCAACTACTTATAAACACACTAATTAATACAGTTAGTATTATTACTACAGATGTTAAAAATTCAATAACTACCACTACTGCTAATCGAAGAAGTATTATATCCTACTTAAACTATTTAACTAATGATTAAATTTAATTACTTAAACTAGAACTATAGGTATTTATTGTAAAATCTATTAAAATTCTAACTATACTATTAGTACAACTAAAGCAAAAACTAAGGTTGTTCAATACAAACTATTTTGCTACTACTACGTTTTACAGAAAAAAAACTTAATTTATCAACAACACTACGTACTCACAACAACTACAAGCAGAAAATCTATACTAAAAACTCAATAAAACCACATAAAATAACAAGAAAAACAAGAAAATTAATATAAAACCAGGCTATCATAATACTATAATATTGTTCGAAGGATGTGGTGACGTCACACTCACTTCGGCAAGCTTCGTTGTGTGCTCGGAAAAATTCAAAAATCGTCAACTTTAATAATGTTTTTCTTCGTTAATTAATTAGGGATTTACTTTTAATTACTATTATTGTAAACGTCAGTTATGATATAATGGATATACACTATTTTCTAAAAATCGAATTTTAGTCTATTGAGGTTGCACCTCACGATACCGAATGCCAACGGCACCTAATTGAAGTCGTTTTTTGCCAATGACGTGCAGTTCTGATTTTTCTGCAAATTTACATACTTATAGAATAAGCATTAATAAAGAACATATTAAAAAATTAGGATGTAGTTATTTCTATAACTAAAAATAATTCGATTCAAAATTGAGGTTGCACCTCACGATACCGAATGCCAACGGCACTTAATTAAAGTCGTTTTTTCGCAATGACGTGCAGTTCTGATTTTTCTGCAAATTTGCATGCATATAGAATAATAATTCCTCTATCTGTTTCACTGACGAAAGTACATTTACTATAAATAACGAACCAAATGTTCAAAATACTCGTACTTGGGCCAAAGAAAATCCCCGTTTGAATGTATGCACGCACCGTCATTATCCTCAGAAAATTAATATTGGGCTGGAATTTTTAATTTTTAACAGCAGGATAATAGGGCCATTTGAAATTACGGGAAATTTGAATATGAAAAGTTATTTGGAACTTCTGCAGAATAATGTTGGTCCTGCATTGGAAGATACAATTTGGTTCAAACATGATGGGTGTCCGGCTCATTATAGGATAAATGTGCAAGAATATTTAGATTTTGTTTTCCCGAATCGTTGGATTGGCCGGGGTAGTGAAATAAATTGGCTTGCAAGATCTCCAGACTTATCTCCTTGCGATTTTTTTTTATGGGGACATCTTAAAAACAAAATTTATTCTAAAAGATATGGGAATTTAGATTTGTTAAAAGAGGCTATACTTGAAGAATGTAATCGAATTACTGCCAGACAATTAGCCAATGTTAGAACTTCGTTTTACAATAGACTGAGTTATTGTCTTGCTGAGAATGGTGGCTTATTTGAATATTTATTGTAATGTCTTTAATTTTTGTGTGTTATTTATTTAAAACATATTGTTATAATTATTAATAATAATGTTTTGTTTGATTGTGTTTGATTGAAATAACTTCTTACACGTTTGACTGTTAAAGTTATTCAAATTAAACATATCTGCGTTTAATCCTCAAGTATTTTGCTTGATTTTTAAGATTCATGTTTGCAGATTGCATATAACTTCATACACAAATAGCACTTTGATGTTAAAAATTAATCTTTAAGAGTGCAATATTTAGATGTTTCAATCGATACTCGTAAATAAAATATTCTGCATTGATTATAATAATAAATGCCTTTATTTACTTTTACAGTATTAACTATGTATTGATTAAGATAAGAACGTTTTCCTGGTTTGGACCGTGTCAGTGTTGTAACCGAAGTTGCCAACGTTGGCAACTCCGGCCGTGGAAGCCTTCGCTATTACATATGTATTGATTTATACTAACTCGAAATATGTCGAAGTTCAGCTTATGAAGAATGATCCACAGCTGCTCGTACACTTACTTTCATTAAATATAAATATAGAATCATGGCAACACATTCTCATAACTGAATTAGTATTTATACTCGTTAAAATCACTATTGTAGTGTATTAAAGAACTAGTTTCATAAGGGACCATTTTAGCTCACGTGAGCAAGTCGAGTGCGCCAAAATGTCTTAAAAAAATGTACTTCATACTATTTATTCTATTTTGGAAATTATATGTAAAAATAAATTTACATTACATATTTCCTGTTATTGATTAGAGGAAAACTTTTTTTTTGGTAATAAGTTGGCAACATTTCAAATTTAACATTTGAATATTTTTGTGGCTTGGTTCTAAAAGGGCCAATGTCATTTTTTTGCATTGCATTCGATTTCTGTTCTTGCTCTCTTTCGTATGCTAAAACGGCCAATGTCAAATTCAGTCATTAGCCGCTTCATAAAATGTAATAGTAGCCAATGTCATTATGAATTAATTCACATCAGTTTATGCTAAAACGGCCAAAGTTGACTTTGGCCGTTTTGACATTGGCCCTTTTAGAACCAAGCCACAGATTTAAAATTGACATCTTGAATTTTATGATAAATACACTTTTAAATTGTTTATTCTTTACCTAAATCTAAATTAGGGAAGAAGAGGGCATTTCCTCCACCCCATCTGAAGTTGGAAATGTCGGAGAGAAAGTAATAAATAATATTTTCCCTACAAAATCAAAAAAAGTATGCGAAGCAGAATACGAATATTTTCAAAGTTGGTATACAGAAATTAAAGTAATTGAGATTTTTGAAAATGTTTTAGTTGCCTATTTGAACCAAGAAAGTAAACTAAAAAAACCTTTATTATGGTCAAAATATTCCATGATTAAAGCTTGCTTAAATATATTTAAGAACATAGATATACCAAAATTTTCTAAATTGTTAGCATTCTTGAAGAGATTATCGACAGGACATGAAGCTAAAAAATCAAGAATTTTAGAGCTGTACGCCTGTACGGCGAAAAGATAGAGTTAAGTTCCTGCTTCAATTTTGTATGATAATGTAAACCAATGTGTAAAGAGACAAGTTTGCACGGCTCAAATTAGTAAAAGTGCGAAAATTCAAAAATTATTTAATGTATAATATAGGCATTAAAGATTGAAGTACATAGGAAAACGCGTAATTTTCAATAAATGTACAAAATTAAAAATTTCTACTTATAACAAATAAATACGTTTACAACTTTATTTATTAATTTAGTTACACGCTTTATTTTTAAAATTGATCAAATAACACTTGGAAGGAACAACTAAACATTTAAAATGCTTATAAACAAGCGCTTCATTAAATTTTTACATATTACAAATTTGACGGACTAAAATTATATTTTATGGAAATTTAAATAAATTCTGTATTAAAAAAAGACATTTAGGATGATTCAGATGAAGAAATCATTCTCCACACGAATATACACAAATGTCTTCTAAAGTATTGAAAAATACTATTTCGTCAAATGAATGGAAATAACAAAAACTTGAAACTGCGAATAAATTAACCAAAATGTCGAACGTTAAACTCAGGTCAAACTGAAGTATGTCATTAAATGTTTGTTTGTAATACTGACTTGAAAATTTTAATCAATAAAAAATATTATTCAAATTTAGGGCGTATTTCATTTAACTCTTATCTTTTCGCCGTACAGAGAATAGAAAATATCGATTTATAAATGCAGCAGATGACAAGACATATTTGGCTTATAAGGTATGTGAAGCACAATATGACTTTCTCTTTCCTTATTTATAAATACTACAGAAAAATAAGCTTTCGTGCATATTGATTTACAAAAATAACATATATCAATTTAGTCGAGTTCTGTACAATTTATACCTAATCTAGTAAAGCTACTCTAGTTTAGTATACTTGAGTAAATTGTCATCATTATAATGGGTTACAATGGTGCATGTAGGTGTGAGGAAATACTCAACATTACAGTGAAAGATGTTGAATTTAAAAGTGATGTTATTGCGGTATCTATACCTAAAAGATAAAATGACATGCAAAGATAATTTGATAACTGACAAATTATGAATTGATTTAATAAACATACCGAAATAGTTATTAACAGTTCAATTAGAAATAATTCAATTGGTAAGGCACCGAAAGTAATTGCAAATTTTTTAAAACTACTGGAACCTGAGCTTTTCACTGGCCATTGCTTTTGAAGGTCGAGTGTGTCGCAACTAGCAAACAGTGGAAGTGACCTGATTACCATTAAAAGACATGGTGGTTGGAAATCTTCAGAAATTGCTGAAGGTTATATAGATGCTTTTGCAACTAAAAAAATAGACGTAGCGCATAAATTTGCAGCTAATGCGAGCACTTCCACCGTATCTTCACAACAACCATTAGATAAATAAGTTATGTAGCCACACAAAACTTACCATGGATCACAATTAATGCACAGGATGGTTCAACGGTGGATGTTCATGTTTACAATCATTGTACAGTTCACGAAGATAAATAATATCCAATACAAAGTATTATAAGTTATGTATATATGCTTCATTTTTCCTTAAAATAAATTGTTCTGTTTGAAATGCAACTCAGCAGAGTTTTAAAAACCATATTAATGGTATCCTCTTGTTCTACGTTTACAGTATAATACACACAAAAACAAATCAGTGATTATCTTACAAAATCTGTAATTTGTTATTAAACAGCACGCTTTCAAATAAATATTCACTCTGAATGCCCAACACACAATTTTTAAAAGAACTTCAAATTTAACTAAAAACGTGTTTGATTTCAATTGTCAAATACCAATATTGCCAATCTAACAAAACCACAGTTCGGGCGCTAAAAGTGTTACTTTTGATAACTTATACGAGTTCTTGTACTTGTTAGAGTACCAAAATAGAAGAAAGTATATTCGACTACATTACGTTGAAATAAGTTGTTAAAAATTAATTTCCGGAATCGTTGCTTGGAGTAGTTATATAGATTTGGTGATAAGGGATTATATATTTTGGTTATATGATAAAAAAAATGAGTATTTGAAGCAGTATTATGTAGAGATGGTGTGAGTCTACACTTAAATCTAATGTTCACATTATGGACATCCGTGCGAAATCTAATTCTGTTGTATAGGTATAGTGGTGATTCGCTTGAGATTATATTATGATATAGCTTCTGCCATTATTATATAGTAGTCTCGTTTAACTTCAAAGGAAGTTGCACCGTAAGTATCAGGTATAGGACAACGATTCTGTAACGGTAAAACAAATTCTACAATTCTGTTGGTTTTAAATTCGTACCTATTGAATTTTAGCAGTTACGCGGGCAGCATTTTTAGAAATACAAATTATTTTAGGTAATTCATTTCTTTCTAATAGCCTTTTGCAATTAAAAACTTCTTCTTGTTTCTTTCCATGTTTACTACCTAGACACCTATTAATAGTTGCTATTGACGGTAAAGAGTTTTTAGTTTCATATAACAATCGCCTTCCAAACCAAAACAGATATACAGAAAATGTTTTAATAGTCTCATCATAAATGTTTCTGTGTTCGGAAACTTTAGAATTTTGTATCAAAATTTCCAAAAACTCTTTAAGAAAGTAATTTGGATTAGTTTGTTTTTTTTTCAATTCTTGCGTTTAACATTGTTTTTTCTTTGCCAATTCGAGCTAATATAAATTGTGCTGCTTTGTTTTCAGATAAAACGTCTTCAATTTTTAAGTAATTGGCCAATAAAGTTTATTTAGCAGCATGGTCTTCTCTGGCTCATTTGCGTCTCTTAGTTCTTTGATATCTTTTCCTGCACCACCTAGATTTTTTTTCAATTAAAATTGTTTTTGATGATTATTTTAGCTTCGGTGTTGCATTTCGTGTTCGAATCCCACACATCATCATAACTTTGGACGTTCCTTTGAACTTTTTGTTTTATTGTTTGTACCCACCCAACTAAGAAAATCTGGTGCCGTTGCTGCTCGTACAGAACTAACTACCCAGGCTTCTTGTAAATGCACTAAGCCTACGTGAACGCTTCCACTGCATTCGCTTTATGTCTGCAGTAGATGCTAAGTTTTCGTGTATAAATCATAATATATTATTTAAATTTTTTTCTTTATCTTGTATACAACCGTAGAATACAGCGATATTGTTTTATTGTACTTTATTGTTTTCAATAAAGTCAAAACAAGAAAGTGTCAGAATATTATTTTTGGATGAGTGTTATTTTAGGCGTGTTGATAGTGTAATAAACCTTCATGAAATATAACAAAATGAAAGAGGTGCAAATCTTCAGCAGCTAGTGCAATTACAACTTGACTAATATAGGAAAACATTTGAGCATCAGCACTGGATGCGCACACCCTAGAGTTAGAACGCATTTGGAGTACTAAGAACAGGAAATACGCGTGATCTTAAACGACATTTGTTTATTAAACTTTGTATTAATTTAATTACTTTATTTCTCATTTTTTTTTAAATATTTGTGTTTGACTTAAAATCGATCCCTCGCCACTTTACTAAGCTTACAGTTAATTATGAATTGCACTAAAACTGATATTCACGCGGGTGAAAAATAAAAATAAAGGTAACGTGCACTGCGAGTACATAGCCTACTGCGCATTGGTAGGCGGTTCTTTTTTTGCTCATCTGAAATATTTTCCTACATGTGTCAAGCTGTAGATATATTATACAATTGTCGTACCTTTACATAACACATTTTTTTAACATCTAAGACTAACTACGGGGTGGGTTTTTGATTGATATATTTACAAATGAGAATGGCGCGAGGTTCTTAACATTTCTAAACTTATTATTGTTTATACTGGCGATAGTGCAAAACATTCAGAAATGCTCTTGGTGTTATTTTATTAAATATTATACAAAAAGACCTTAATAAATTTAGTAATAAACTTACAATTTCAAAAAGCTGACACTACTAGTGTTAATGTGTTTATTTTATGTCAACACTTCTTTTAAAATAAGTACACTGTAAAGTCCAATTAATAAAACAAAGTAACCAAATATTGCCTTTCTATTAAAGTTTGACCAGAATTATGTCTGAATGTGCACGTAACATCTTGCTCCAAATATTTTTAGATAATATATTGTTCCAATCTACTTGCCGTACCATAGTGCAAATAGTGCCCTGTTCAGTTTTGTTACAATTTGTTTTCAAAATTCACTACCTCCGTCGCATCGTATCACTTTTACAATGAGACTTTGTGTTCCAGTTTTATTTAAAATTTGCTGTAGACATGGTCGAACTTCACCCTTGTGACTCAAAAAGAAAACGCGCCTAAATTCGCTATAATCGTCCTTAATGCACACAAAGCATTTTGCTCTGCTTTAACTCTCGGTTCTCATTGACTTGTTTATATCGGTATGTATTTATCACCAACATTATGCTCTCTGTAAGAACGGTTTTTGAAGGACAGCCTGTATGTTTTGGCATTTTCGATGTTCATTTTCTTAAAAAATGACTCTTGTACTGTTTATTTTGGATAAGCAAGACCGTTTATGTTACAGCTGAAGGTAATTTTCAATTTTCACACTAAGATTAGCTGTTTTAGATATAGTAAGCGGTTTTAATATTCTTATATTTAAAACGTACAAATGTTTACTAAGACCCTGCTGTTCAAATGTAATTTGTATACTTCGAATGGTTCTGCACACTTATTGTTTAATTCTACAGTAAAAGCTTGACCGGGAATAGGTAGCCCCATCTGGTACCTACTAAACATCTTCTAACTAACTGTCGTGTCACTTGCCATTGCAATAAAATTGTCTCAAAGTTTTACCACACTCGAAAGCTTGGATTGTTGAGTTTTTTTTAAATTATTATTGCTTTAGAAGCATCAAAACTCAATCTGACGTAATATGAAATGACGCACCACTGTCTATATACAAGATTTCTGGTTCAATGTTACTTGAAGAAGCTTCATAAATGCATGTTATGAATTCTGATCGTTGTCCAGTAGTTTATTCTGCGCGTTTATGTTTTTTTTATCAGAGCTTGAATCTCGGAATTCTAGTGCACACAGTCTCTCAATAAATAGATTGAGCGTTTCTCTGAAGGAAAGGAATTTATAAAATTATCAGACTCTCTATCTAAAGATTATATTCTACTCGTATTCTACTAATCAGCCTTCGCTCAAAAATTCGTGTTTTTATTTTGTTTATAAATTTTTTTCAAATTTCTGCTGCATGTATAAAAACTAAAACCGGCTAAAACTAATTCATCTACAGAAGTACTTACTCTGATTAAGCTTTGTGATGACTCGATTTAAATCTATGGTTGTACTCAAATAAGTTTTTGTTTTAATTAGTAGTTTAAATCACAGAACTAATAAAAATTAGATATTCTAATACATATTATAAAACCAGGATAAATATTTTTGATAAATAGGAAAATGTTGATACTTAACACCTCTATTCTACAACAGTTATGATAGCTTCTACTGTATATTTGTACAAAAACACTAACTTGTCTTTTTTTTCGCTAGTAGTTTAATATGTAAACGAGTTCAAAATTAGAACAGCGATCTGGCTTCTGAATTCTTTTTTAATTTTTTTATTTCTAAATATTTGACTATTTGGAAAACATGTTTTTTATTATTATCTTCTATTTCGTAATCTTTGCACAGCGAGTTCAAAAAACTTTATGCGCTTCATCGCTAATTTCGCAACTGGGCTTTAATACTAGTTATTAATAATATTTTGTGTAATGTAATAGTCACTGTAGTGACTAAACAAGTAGAAACTTTGTTAAGTTAGACAATTCACAGGATTTACTTTATTTTAAGTTTTGTTAGACACGAGTAATATTAAATCTAATACAAATTAGTTTTTACGGTGAAAACTTGGTTTGTAAAAATGCATTCAGAATTCTAGTTGTATACGATCATTAATGTTGGAATATTTGATAACTTATTAATATTTGAATATGCACGCTTTCGTTGAATGTATTAAATTATTACTGAATTATACACGATGGTTTAGTGTTAAACAGGAAAAACTAAAGTTGTTATGGTTTATAATCTAATTTGTAACAATTCAAAAAAAAACTTGTAGTGCTTATGAAGTAATGTGTGAAAAGCGTAAATGGTTGTTCAGGATCATATTAGCTCTGAAATTGCATTCTACATAAAACAGAATCTCATCGGATACTAAAATTAATATTTTATGCCACTTAGTTGCTTTTGGTACTATGTGTAATACGTATTACATAAATTATGAAATGTTCTTAATTAAGCTAGAAATTGGAGATTATGAGATTCTAGAACTAAGTAGATTACCAATATTTTTAGTTTTACGTTGACTATTTCTACGGGTACTTTACCTTATGCTTTATTTTAACATTGTACTCTAATTGTACTTACAACTTTAAATTCTATTCGGAACAGAAATTAGATGGTTGCTATAAAATCTAATTTAAAACATGGTCATTTAATGTTTTTGCTGGTTAAATATTCTTATTCTAAAATTGCCTTCGGCGAACCAATTTAAATTATTACCATATGTGCACTGCTTTGATCTAAGAAGTAAAAATCAAGTATACGTTCTTGTGATAGATACACGAGTCAGTAAAATCAAAGAATATAGAACAAAGAGATTTTTAAATTTAAGTCAAATATGAGCATTTTTGTCAATACGCTTGAACTGTTCTGAATTTTTGAAATCGATGTTTGAAAATAAAATACACAAATACGATAATACATGTTTTTGTATATATTAGTTTTCAATGCATACAAGTTAAATTTCTATATATTCTTTTTTTTTATTTACTCTAAAATAAATATTTTGCAGATTCTAAAAATGTTTTAGCAGACTTTTATTATTAATACACATATCTGTTGTGTCCTAAGAATTATCTTAAAACTATCTATGATGTTCACAATAACTATTCTGTACGCACCGAAATAAAATTTTATTACATTATTGATAATTTAGAGACTTCATGCAAAAAATATTGTATGCATCACGTACACAAAGTGCTTTAACGGACTTGGCTAAGGCCTTGTCCAACAAACATTCAAACGTATCCGCTAAAACATCATTTTGCATACTTGATACATGAATTTCTATTTGTTTTTAATAGGGCTATTATTTTTCATTGTTATTAATATTATTTATTTGCGTTAATTTTTAAAATAATTAAGGCAACTTGATAGTACATTTTTTTTCTTATCTCAATTAACAATAATTCCGAAATAATTCAGTCATTGAGTACTTTCTTTGAGGTTTTTTGTTGTATGTGCAATTAGTAATTTCTTTTAATAACCTTGTTGAAGTTTTTTGCGCGCTCTTAATTATTCTCGTCTTATAATTTTATTTAAAAATTTAGATTGTTCAGTTTACGCTGTTATGTCAGTTTCATCCAAATTTACATTTTTATTTGGTTTTGATACCTAAAGGTGGATGTACCATCAAATACTTTAAATAAATAAATTATTTAAACCTTACACTAAACGTCTTTCAGGATCTCATCAACTGTGGCGCTGTAGTCTGTATATGTCAAAATATTGTTATTATCGGTCTTACAAACATTCGCCGGTATATTTTTTCTAATCTATCTTTGCTTTTATCGTTGTATTTGTTGTTAATAAGCCTTTAGATATTATTATATGTATGTAAATTAATTTTTATTTAATAATTAAATATATGATTATTTTTAATTTTTATTGACGTGAGTGCTTTTTAAACAAACTAACGTTTTTGGAATTCAGATAGACTTGTCACATTGTTGACTTTTAGTATATTAAGTGATATTAATTACGATTTTCGACTCAAGGTCACAGTTCACGGCATAATGAAATGTCTCTAACGGTCAACACATTTCTACAGTTTCAATAAATACGGCAAGCTTGCTGTTCATTCAAAATTCACTTCTTAGACTAAGAAATCGATCAACTAAAACTTTTAAACGTAGTTCAAAAGTATTAGAATGAAATTAAGTTTTTTGGAAAATATCTCATAAATTAACATAATGAAACGTCCGAGAAATTACTTGCAAATGCAAGAGCCTTCTAGAACTGTTATCTAGTTTCTAGAAGATATAGCGAAAAGTGAGGAACGATCGAGAAGGATTCGCCGATGTCTATAAAAGCCGAAGATGGAAATCGTAGGAGTTATTGCTGGAATGTGAATGCATGCAGTATTAAGAAGATTAAGCAAGTGAAGATAAATAAGTGATTAGCACGTGCGGAGTTTTAAATAAATCGAGTGAACGTGACTTACAGTGTGAAATCCGAGGACGTTATCTTATCTCGTGTTAGTTATCTTAAGTGTTATACAACGGTTATACATAAATTATAGTGTAAGTGTTTTTATTATTAGATTTAATTAGTTCCGTTAATTTAAAAGTATACATATTTCTATAATAAGTAAACGTAGTTTTAGTCGTTATAAATAAATTAGTTTTTAATAAATAGATACGTAACAGTGGCGTCAGGTGTTGAGGTATCAAACCGTTCGCGATTTTTAGTGTGAATATCATTAAGTTATTTGATATCGCACCCGTAATAAAAACATTGCGTAAATATCTGTTGAGATTCGCGATAAGCGTGTTTATTTATAAAGTTAATATAGTGTTTATTAAACTTTTTCTTTTAACAAGTGCGTGATCGCGATATTATTTAAATTCGTTTTAGTGGTTTAATATTAATAAGTGGATAGTTATTAAATTTTGTGTTATATAAAAACTGCATTTTAAAAAGTAGTGTATTTAAACTTTATATTCGTGTTATATTTAAATTTATGCCGGTGACGCGTTTGCAAAAAGAAAAAATGGATTCAAAAATATTTGAAATTCTCGAATCAATGAACAAAAATATGGAAGAAAATAATAGAAAAATGGGCGAAAATTCACAGAAAATTGAAGAAAATTCAAGAAAAATGGAAGAAAATTCTAGAAAAATAGAAGAAAAGTTGTTGGAAAATTCTAGAAGTTTAAAAGAAGAAATACGAACGAGCATAGAAAATCAAATTAAAGTTGTTCAAGAGGAAACCCAAGCAGACATGTTAAACTTAAAAGAAGAAATTTGCGATTCTATGAATGACATAATAGAAGAAGTACAAGACAAACTAGAAGAGAAGTTAAAAGAAAACTCAAGAACCATAAAAGACAGAATGAAACTGCTCGAAGAAAGAATGAACCAAATGAATTACCATGGTGAAGGAAGTGTCACCAGTGAAGATTTAATAATGGACCGTCGGGAAGAAACCACCCACAAGTTCAAAGTTGTACCACCGAATTTTGATGGTAAAGTTCCATGGTCAACCTACCACAAGCAGTTTGAAGCCGACGTAACAATAATATCTAAGTAGATGTAATTTAATAGCCCACTAACGTACTTGAAAAGTTCAGCGTTTAATCCATCATTTTACGTTATATACTTCTTACAAGTTTTCAACGGTTATCTGTTTTGGTTATCGTTTTTGTAAAGCTGTTCACAATTTGTTATTCTTGCTAATTAATGTTGACCATATACTTTGTTCATGTATTGATAAACAAAGAATAATATTGTTTTCTGAAACAATGATGAATAATTTACGAACTGTATCTTTAATGATATTTAATTACAATTGTTTGTTGTAATAATGGTGTAAATCTATAGGGTTAACATGTCTACCCTTGCATCCGTTGAAAAAAAGAAGTTTTTTCGCATATAATTTAAAATAAAATTTAACTTGCTAAAAGTGGCGTAGGTGCAGTATAGTGATGTGGATTGGGTAAATATCCAGTGGGTAGGTAAATGTTTTATGGGTATTTACCTTGGTATTTACCCGAGGTCTGGGTAAATAGCTAAAAACTGGGTATTTAAGAAAATTTATCGTTGATCAATTTTTATATTAAGCTGAAGTATATATTAATTTTATATATGTCCATATGCGTAGGTTGTATTTAATTAACTGGTTGTTTATTTCAAAGGTGAAATTATAGCATTTACACGAACAAACAATATTAAACATCAAATTTTATTAAAACATTAAAAGATCAAAATAAATCGAATATTACGGATTAGTTTTACTGGAGTGTTCAATTTAAAAAAAAAAACAAAACGGCGGCGACAAGTACCATAATGTAAGTTTGTCTCACGCACAATATAGACAAAATTTTATCTGCTACCATTTAGAAAAGTAAACAAATTAATTTAAGTATTATTAAAACAAATTGACCAATATGTGCCGAAAAAATAATTTTTTTTCCTGAAAAAAAACAACTTTTTTTTAACACTATGTTGTAGTAAAGAACAGTAAACAAACTGTAATTTAATTTAATTAAACTGAGAACAAAAATAAATCCAAGATAAAGTTATCGCGTTATGTGTGTTATTTACTTCATTGGTCCAGGAATTTGATATTTGTTCCAAGTACTTTAGTTAAAATATCCCCACGCTTTTGCACAGGGATAACACTATAAAAATTTAGTCGAATTGTTGAACGTAGTAATGAAAAAAAAAGCTGAATTTACAAGAACAACTAGTATATACTTCCTTAAAAATCTTCTCGCAATGCCATGTTTCATTTTCATTTAGTTCATCGTGTTTTGATTTATTGAATAGTGAATGTGAATGGGTGAAAAAAACAATGAGAAAAAAAGAACCTGCTTGAAACTTTCTTATTGTTAAAAAAGATAAAAGTGTTCAATGCTGAGTACAAACATGCCAATGTAAACAAAATGGAGAAACTTATATGAAAGAACTTTCAGCATTTTTAGTTAGATTCACAGTAAAAAAAGAAACCGTTTAACATCTGAAACAGCAGCTAAACTCACATTTGTATCATATAATTGGAAGATGATTATGCATGTAACCAGGAGACAATGGCAAAGAAACAAAAAAAGATTTAACTAACGAAAAAAATCCAACACAAGAAAAAGAAAATGTACAATTATTAACAACTGAAAAAAATTACACAGAAACAAATAATTTGTGCAGTTTGTCTGATAATTCAAACTCTGAGTCCCATTATGAAACATCTGAATCTGATTCAGATTAATATTAAAATTAGAATTATAAACAATATTTATTTAAATCACGTAATACATTATTACTCTTTTACGCATTGTAACTAGAAAAAAATTATTTTATGTAAAATCCATGATGCATTTTTAATTATTATGTTTGTTTTTATTACTTTAGTTTTATAAAATTAAAAAGTTGTTAAACGTTTATAAATTCTAATTTTCGTTACCATACCTTACATCAATTCATCTGTTTTGAGTAGTTAAAAGTAAATACCTAGGTAAATACCCGTTTTGGGTATTTACTTATGGTATTTACCCTTAAAAATAAATATCCGGGTAATTTACATCACTATGCAGTACTATCATAGATAAACCTTTAATTAATCGATTATGGATGAGGTCAATTTCTTCAGACAATACTACTTTAAACTGCGTTGATTTAAATCTACAATAAACTAATGACATATTTTACTCATATCTGTTGTTAATCATTATTCCTATAGTGTAATAACACATTATCTTGAGGTTCGGCTGATAAAATATGAGCATCGTTTAATCAACATACTAATCGCTAGGCATATTTTTTTAATTAAATTTGATGTTTTAGTGTTTAGTAACGTTGTCATATGTTATTAACTTGAGTGCGTTTTGAATTGCTGCAGCATTGGGGATAAATGGTAAATGTTGACCATCTCGAGAAACTGTCGATGTTTCTTAACGCATGTTGGTTCTTGAAGTTACGAATTGATTCAATTCTACTTTTAGGATGTACCTATCTTTATTATTTATAGTGCAACCTAAAAAGATTACTTTCTCTTGGATAAAGGAGCATTTGTATGCATTGATCCATACTCCATACTTATTTAGGCAGTTGAAAAGGGGTGTTCCATATGCTGCTCTTGTGTTTCAGATACTGCTAATATATCGTCCAAATAATAGTAACGGAAGTTGAGATCCTTTGCCATACATTTCAGCTTGCATCTTTAGCTGCGATGTCTTGCGAAACGTCAGTTTGTTTGGGTTCACGAACGACAATAAGGCCAACTTCTACTTCTTGTTTTGGCTTTCAAGGAGAGACTAGGGCCAACCCTAACACTGGGTGTTTAACTACGACGCGGTCTAAGCCGATAGTCGCTTATAATCATAGAAAAGTAGAGTTATCTAGAATTCTCTTGTTTTTCAAATTGACTAATAAGTAATAAGTTAAAATAACTAAAAAAGTTTGATCCAATTATTGCTTTACCTATGTCGGTTATAATGAAACTACAAAAAATGACCGTCGTACTCTTAAATCCAGTTCCAGAGTATGTAACCGAATGTTTTGATTCTAATATTGTTTGTTTCAATCAATGCGATCTCGCTTTTGGTTAAAACAGGCTTGAGAAGTCTCTTAGGATATACATTAATGTCAGCCTCTTTAGGCAAAAAGCAATTGATAAATTAAGTTTCTACATTATGAACGCTCTCATATAAGCATTCTTCTTAAATAGTAAAAGAAAATCAAGTTGAAAACTAACTTACAAAACATATTAAACACTAGTACATAATCAGTTGATCTAAACTGTTTTTGTACATATTTCTAAGACACGATTGCATTTGATGTAGCTTTGACTATTCGTACAGATTGTCAGTGGCGTACTGTTTTTATACTCTCTCTGTCCCCTAATACTCGTTAATTTTCGTTTCGTGGCCGCGGCCTATCAGTTATAATACCCCTAGAGCATTGATAATACCGACATAATTTTGTTATAGACACTGTTGAAAGCGTGTTTCTTGTTATTACCTTAATCGAGATGTATTCGGTAAGATAATTTTTTACTACTTTCAAAGTTTTTTAATCAATTAATACAAATTAATTGTGTTTTATGGCGTATTTTCCAAAAGAATTTAGTTAATTTTGTAGTTACAAATATCATCAAATCTGTGTATCATCATTATGAATTGATTTACTATCTATCATTTAATTTGACTGTTCAATATATCACGTCTGCTTTGCCTGATTATTACCCTCATTTAAAATTAACCAATCATATTACACCATTTAATTCACGTTTTTCAATTAAACGTGAATTTATAAGTGATAACTCAACCGGAAGAAATATAATTACAGCGATAAGTATGCCTGTTGATAAGTAACCATGAAAACGCTCTAAATTCATAAACGTCAACCATGTCACGTTTTGGCTCGACTTATTTTGTAACGTCACTAATAATTATTATGACAATAAATTTTTTTTTTGTTTTTTTCGAGTAATAATCATTTGAATTTCATTCGTCTTTGTAAAATTATTTAAAATTCGACACCTGGACAGAACTCAAAATGTGTTGCTAAAACGTAATGCCGATTACTAGGAACACATTTTTGTTTCTGTCAATGAGGTGTTTCATTATCGATAATTTTACAAACACTTATGATATTACATATGATAACATCACGCCCGTGGTATTGTCGCTGTATAAAATAAAATTTTTCTATTGGTTAATTGATACAGTAAAAAATTATCATATATAATATCATAAGTGTTTGCAAAGTATCGATAATGAGACACCTTGTGTCGAATTTTAGATAATTTTACAAAGACGAATGAAATTCAAATGATTATTACTCGAAAAAAGCAAAAAAAATATTTATTGTCATAATAATTATTAGTGACGTTACAAAATAAGTCAAGTCAAAACGTGACATGGTTGACGTTTATGAATTTTTGAATTTAGAGGGTTTTCATGGTTACTTATCAACAGTCATACTTATCGCTGTAATTATATATCTTCCGGTTGTGTTATCGCTTATTAATGCTCGTTTAATTGAAATACGTGATTGAAATGGTGTAATATGATTGGTTAATTTTAAATGAGGGTAATAATCACAATTATATGACGCTATCTCAATATTTTTTTCTTATGAGTTAAATCGATTATGCTTCTTTATAAAAAACATCATTTACCATTAATATAACCATCTCTTCTTGCTTTATTTTATCATTATTTTATAAAAGATCAAAAATTCCGAAAATTGTTGTCCCACATTACTGGATAATTTACTCAAAAAGGATAAAAATAACGATCATTTTGCGCATTAGTGTTGTCATTGCTTTTTTGTAATCCTATTTATTCAGTCTTTAGTCGTAAGAGGAAATATGGAACGACATAAACGTGAACTTACCGATCAATATAGATAGTTAATATATGACTATTTGCTAAGTGTAAGTGACAGTAGCATTCTTTAGAGAGGTGCATACGAGTCAATTCTAACTAAATACAGTGTCAGTACTCAAGCTATAGCCAGAATTTGGAACCGATGCAAAGAAATGAGTCCATCGAATATGACTTCAAGAAAACGCGGTCGATTTGGTCCAAAAAAGAATATAGCAGAAATCGCAATATGCCATTAAACAAAAGAAAAACCATCAGATCACTTGCTGTCACCTTGAATATACCAAAAACGTCTCTGCATCCTTCGATAAAAGCCGGAGATGTGCGAATGTGCACGTCAACATTAAAGCATCTGTTGACCGAAGCAAATAAAGAGCGCATTGTGTTTATATTACATCATTTGCAATTTATTGAAGATATAAATATTCGATTCCCGGATATGTTTGATATGGTTCACATTGATGAAATATGGATCTATCTAACTGAGGAACAAAGCCGTTATTACGTTGAATATGATGAGATTGAACCGCATCGCTAGGTAAAATCAAAAAGATGTTTCTTGCAGCTGTTGCTAGACCTCGGTTTGATGCACATAGCAATGATTGGTTTGATGGAAAAATTGGAGTTTGGCCATTCATAAAATGGAACCTGCAAAAAGGAATAGTAGAAATCGTAGTAGAGGCACTTTCGTTTCCACACCGGTTGTTGTACTTCCAGGTATTAAGTCTAAGTGGCCTGGAGATCGTATAGAACGAAGTAAAACGATTTTAATTCAACAAGACAACGTTAGATCTTATATTTTACCAAGCGATTTAGAGTTTGCTCAACACGCTTGATCTGTCAGCCGAAGATATGAATATCTTGGATTTGGGATATCTTCGAGCTGTCCCAAGTGCCTATTATTCAACTAATCCGTCTACTATTGATCACATCAATTTTGTTACCATTTTTTAATGGCATACCTCGTGACACATTAAATAAACTTTTTATCTCTTCAAGAATGTATGATTGAAACAATCAAAGTCAATGAAGGAAATAATTACAAGCAACCACGTATGGATAAAGATCTTTAAATCAACAATGGCACGTTACCTGTATCTTTAGAATTAGCAAACGCCCTTTCTGTTTTAAATGAATAAAAACTTTCCTTTCCATAAATACTCCTACTATTTTTATTGATGTACTTATGTAGTAGAACTATCATTTTTGAAAAATAAACTACTCTTAAATAAAAATATGCTACTTTTTTGTCAAAAAATTAATTTTAAAGAAACGTATCTAGTAATATAAGACAAGAAAAAAGGAGTTATGGGACAGAGGGAGTATTATGTATGTAGACATGAAAGCAAATTTAAAATATATACGTTTAGCTACTGCACTGGCATTTCAGTTAATGATTTTTTTCTATTATTGTCTATTTCTTTTTTATTCTGCGCGAAGAACAACAATAGCAATCTTTAGGAGGTTCCCTAAAAGTAGCTGTCGCTATTATTAAAACGTATCTTGCCACATTTTCAACTTTCTATTTCTGTTCGATACGTTAAAAATGCACAGAATGTAAAATCCGCTTTCATAAATGTTGAACACAGCCATAATGATTGTCATTTGTGTTTTTATGTGACACGGACTCTGGATATAATTTCATTCAAGGCCGACTAGATTTTTTTTGTATGGTACACACATTTATTTCGTAATTGCTATTTAAATATGTTTGTTTATACTTCTATATATTCTTTTAAACTATTTTTTTTTTAAATGATGTCATTTATATTTACTTTTTTAGAAGTGGCACGAGTTCAAAACATTGGCAAAGTTCCAATAAGAGAAGCAAAATATGTCGATATATATCGCGAGAAGCCTATGAAAGTAGCTGTTAAGGTATTAGTACCTGTGCGAGAACACCCTAAGGTATATTTCATTGAATTCCTAATATTTTTATTACTTTAACGAATCTGTAATTATTTTATATAAGTATGTATATGTACCTACCAGAACAAATATGTTTGTAGTTTAATTTCGTCGGAAAATTACTTGGTCCCAAAGGAAATTCTATGAAAAGGTTGCAAGAAGATACGATGTGTAAAATGGCAGTATTAGGTCGCGGTTCAATGAAAGATCGCCAGAAAGAAGAAGAATTACGACAATCGTTAGACCCGAAGTATGCTCATTTATGTGATGATCTACATGTTGAAATATCTGCATTGGGGCCTCCAGCTGAAGCACATGCTCGAATTGCTTTTGCGCTAGCCGAAGTAAGGAAATATTTAATTCCAGACAATAACGATAATATAAGGCAGGAACAAATGCGGGAAATGGAAATTATTACTGCAGCTGATCCATCACATAAAGAACCTTCGTCATCGACTAAAAGACCATCGGGAATTTTAAGAGGTATTCAGTTATAAATTTCTCACTGGAAATTAACCATTTTTCTAGCCGCAGTTCCTCATCCTCCAGTTCCTATGAGAACAGCAACACGCATGCCAGTAACTACACCGCGGGTAATGCCCGCAAAAACTAAAATTCTATCTATTTTGGACAGAGCTCGTATAGCTATGGAGGAAAGTTACAGTGGGGCTTATGAAGAACCGTATGAGCCCAACGAACCTGCTTATGATCCATATTCAACATCGGTCAGTAATTCTCGATCATCATATTCTACGCATCATTACGAACCCCATGAATATGAAACTGAGTACTATCGAGAGAGCACTTCCGTTTATGATGGTAATTATTGCCCTTTAATTTTTTAAAATGCATGATAAATATTAAATTTCGGCTTTAATAGAGCAAGCAAATAAATTTAAAAATCATAAGCATTTAAACAATTAAAACGTAAACTAAAAACTTTGGTATTTTAAAAATAAGACTAATAAAATATTTAAAGGAAATAGCGTCTGATAACAATTTATTCTTCGCATAACATAATAATTATAATAATAATAATGACCATGAAGGCGACGAAAGCCAACTAAATAAATAGTTTTGCGAATAATTGCTTATAATTTAACATACTTATTAATGTGTAATTTAATGTCTGAAACTATAATATACAGATGCAGCTTCCCATCGTTGGAAACCATATAAAACGAGCAGTTCAAGCTCGCGTCACAGTGATTCGTCTCGTTACCGAACTTCGCCGTATACTCGCCCTTCTAAATAAATCTACTTTAACTTTCTGCACGTTTTAAATATCAAAAAAATACATTTTTGTCTTTCATAGGCTTTCAATTTTATTAACAGTTTTATACAAAAACCTTTATTATGATCGCTCGATTTTAAAATATTTATGTCCCTAAATCATCCAATATTAGTCATAAACAACAAAATACCTCTACAGTTGACATAAATTGATGACAAAATTGAAAGTATATGGAGGCATCCCCTTAAAAGTCTTTATCAATAAGATTTTTTAAATGTCGTGTAAACAAATCATATTGCCATTTACGTAAAAAGTTAAGTGTTTGAAAAAAACTGGTGTGATTTTTTTTCTAATTTCATTGTAAAACCTTTAAACATAATTTTTTTTAAATAATTTTTTTCATAATACAGAATAAACTTAACCGATAAATGAATTAATGTAAACATATTTAATTACTCTAACGATTTCTATATGTATTTGAATATAAATGTATCGTTATTAACAAATATAATATTAGAGTAGATGTGCTGAGCTATTCTTTAAGTAATTAAACGTATAAACCAACTTTGCTAAAGTGATGTTAATAATAATTATTAAAATCGGAAATCTTATTGAATAGCTCGAAAGTATCTGTATGTGTAGTACAAAAACATTAATTTTTGTGAACGAGTTTAATGTAATTCTGTAGTAAAACTATGCATTAAATAAAAATATCTGTGTACAAATTACTACCATAAACACCCATTTAAATAAACTATAAAAACGGTATCTTAAACAATTAAACCTAAACAAATAAAATAATTTTTAAATATTCGTCTCATTTAGCAGTGTGGGAACAGTATCTTAATTAATGTTTAATAATTAAATTTTCAGGTGGTTCAAATATCAAACGGCCAGAAATTGATTGTGTAAAATGATATTAAACTGTTAGTAATTGCGAATTTTTTTCACATGAATGGTATTAAGGATATTGATTCTAATTTCCAGTTATGACTCGTTGCTGATAATAATTTTAATGGTATGTAGTTATTTATTAATTTTAATTTGAAAGTGAGTCAGTGTTCTAAAGGTGACGGTATAAACATCAAGTTTTGTTTGTATAACTAATGTATATATTATTTACAGGTTGAATTGATCCTATTTTTTTATAGAGTTGATTGTGTGCCATATTGAATATGTTGTTAATTTATCAACATGCCTGACGTAGCAACAGTGTGAAGACATCTGGAAATGACTGATAACACTAAGGAATTTAAGTTTTATATTGAGTCACTTTTCAGCTTATTAATTTAGTTTAATTCAAAGTTAAATTGTGTTAATAAGGAATATCAGACGATGTTTATCACTACATAGACTTAATAAAAGCAAGTGATTCTATATGTTGTTACCTATTCAATTTTTTCATGTTAGTTTTATTTGTAGTATATTATTTAGTTTTCTACGTTTATACACCTGTTATCTAAATAAGTAAAATGTATTTCTGACAAACTATCATTTAATATGAAAAAAACTAACAATATATCTTATTTTTATTGTTCCTTACCACAATTATTTTATAGTTACGCAAATGAATCACCAAACAAACTAAAAGTTGAACTGTAGTAGCTTTTAGCGTTGACTGAAGAAATGTATAGACTCCCAAGGCTCATGTTAAAAATCGTACCGTATTACTATCTCATTTTTGTGGCTCTCTGCACCCCGCCGCCTACAAACTTCACTCTTTGATAGTCGCGACACGGTCGTTTTCAACGCCAACTAAAAAGATAAGACTGGAATGCTTGGATTTTTTTTCTTCAATCTATACGTTTGCCAGAGTTTGGCTTTGTATTTTTCTCTGCTGTTTTAATTTACTTTACAGTATTTTATACTTTCTTTTTCAATAAAGCTTTTGTGGGAGATCCCATTTATAAAATTCGATAACTTAATTTTGAAGGTGAACTATCTGTGCTGAAACTAGTAATAGTAACTAGTGACGTGTAGTTCTTGAACGAACTAATTCGATATTATAAATGGTGGGCGATACGATATATCGATAAGCAATTCGTATCGATACCTATCGACATTTCGATACGTATCGATAGACGACCTATGCTAAAGTAGGAATGGTGATTTAAATCATTAAAAATCGATTTTTGTACTCTAATAAAGCGATTTTTAGAATAGACTTTTCTGACCAATTTTTTTTTATTAATTGATTCAAAAATGGAATCGATCGAACATCGCGAACTTTATGGAACTATAATTATTCTACAATCAACTAGAATGTAAAAACAAAAAACTCATAAGTGAATAATCAAATCGCCAAGTGAACAATAATTTAAAATAGCAGATTACAAATTCAAAACCGCCGGCGCCGGTAATTTGATACTTGCACAAGAAGCAAAACAGAATTTTCTTATGTTTATAAATGTCTATCACTGTTTAATCGTGTTTTGCAGTTGATAATATTCTTTAAAAGATGACTAAAAAGGGATTACCAAATCGGTTTTTCGTTCAATTAAAACTTTTTAACTTGATTTGCTAATAAAGATTACACCAATTTTCAATAAAATTGTGAATTTGAAACAGCGTTTTAGTTTTTTTTATTAGGTGTAGCACACCAATACATCGCTAGTTGGTCCCCTTATTCATAAAAAATAAACTAGAATTCCCATCAATAATGGTATCTCTTGGTAGCTGTTTGGGTAAACGCGATTTATTTAAATCGTTTGTTAAATTATCGTCATTTGAACTGCAAAGAGAGCGGTATGACTAAGCGTAGCCACTGCTCGATGCGTATACATACGATGCAAACACTGTACAACTGCTAGCAATGAACTGAAATCTCGGATCCTAAATATACTATGGCGCCTCCTATATCTCGGATACTGCGGTGACTACGATTTTTTAAATAAGGCTGCGAGTCTTTATACATTTCTTCAGTCAACGCTTTTAGTTTGCTAGAAACATGCCTTTAGGAGATTATAAAAAGTAGAATTACGTTGCTAAGTGTAACCTAAAAATCAAATACGGCTATACTACCCCAATCAACAAGGAAACATTTTTGAAATGTTTTTTTCAACGTTTTACAAAAGATATATTTACATTTTTTAAAATATTGCAAAAACGTCTTAATGGTCAGAATTACGTTGCAAAGTCAATATTAGAAAAACATTCTAAAAATGTTTAAAAAATATTTATATATATATATTTATAATATTTTACAAATGTTACATTAATGTATAAGCAACGCTTTTTTTAATATTGCAATATGCTTAAGGCGTTGATAAGGGCAGTTCTTTAATCATGGTATAAATGTAAGTTTAGTTATACTTGCTTTAATTTTAAAATACTGACATTTGGCTGTTAGTTTTATTTATACTAGCCAATAACGACAGCATTTTACAATCAAATTAAGTATAACTTAACTGACATTTGTACCATTATTATAGAACCAGCCCTAAAATCCTTACAAAAAATAAATAATACAATCTTCGTGTAGTCTAAATACTTCAATTTCATATGGCTGTAAACGCATTTGGTGCCTATAACAAAAATTAACATAAAGGAAAACAAACATTATTCATGTAATTACTTTATTTTAATTGAAATACTTATAATAATCCTCGCAAAAGTTTCCACTTCCTTCAAAGTGGAAAAACGACAACAATAAAAACAACCTTTATCAATTGTTTAGGCCTGAACAATAAAGGTTGTTTTTATTGTTGCGGTTCCTCCACACCGAAGGATATCTTAATAAAATAAAAAAACTTTTGACTAGTTATGTATGTACCTCTTTGTGTAAAAACGAAAACCAGAACAACTACCCAGTCAACAAGGAAACATTTTTGAAATGTTTTTTTCAACGTTTTACAAAAGCTATATTTACATTTTTAAAAACATTGCAAAAACGTCTTAATGGCCAGAATTACGTTGCAAAGTCAATATTAGAAAAACATTCTAAAAATGTTTAAAAAACATTTATTATAATATTTATATATATTTATATTTTAGAAATGTTACATTAATGTATAAAAAATGTATAATCAACGCTTTTTTTTAAAATTGCAATATGCTTAAGGGAGTTCTACAATCATGGTATAAATGTAAGTTTAGTTATTCTTGCTTTAATTTTAAAATACTGACATATTTGGCTGTTAGTTTTAGTTGTACTAACCAATAACACAGCCAATAACGACAGCATTTTACAATCAAATAACTTAACTGACATTTATACCATTATTATAGAGCCAGCCCTAAACAGCTTACAAAAGATAAATAATACAATCTTTGTGTACTCAAAATACTTCAATTTAATGTGGTTGTAAACGCATTTGGTGCCTATAACAAAAATTAACACAATGTTATTTATGTAATTACTTTATATTAATTGAAATAATTATAATAATCTTCACAAAAGTTTCCAATTAATCAAAAATGTTTCTATTTTATGGATAGGATCCTTCGGAGTGGAAGAACGACAACAATAAAAACAACCTTTATCTGTGGTTAAGGCCTGAACAATAAAGGTTGTTTTTATTGTTGCCGTTCCTCCACACAGAAGGATTCTATTCATAAAAAAGATAATCTGACTAATTATGCATGTACCTCTATGTGTATAAACAAAAAGCAGAACAACTAACAATCCAAGATTTTGAAACTTTGTACACACAAAATAATGCTACAAGAAAAAGTAGGTTTACATCTTGCAAGCAATCTTAATAAGAGACATTTACAGTGGTTTAATGAAAAAAGGTAAGTAAAAGTTGCTGCCCAAACGTTTAGTCATAGTGTTGCAGATGCTTTAGAGTTTTTGTGTTGCAAACTTAAAATTCCCGAATTTGAAGATGTCGAAGAAACTATAGAATTTTGTCGTGTGACAAATAACGCTTTTGATATTTTAAATACCTACTAGGAACTTCTTATCTAAATCGAGATACAAAGTCCCACTGAACAAGCAAAATTCGACCCACATTTTTCAGGAATTATAGGATTATGTAGTAAATTACTTTAAGGGACTGAAATCAATTTTGAATCCACCAATTATTTATACTACAAGAAAGATTGGCTTTCTCGAATTTATTATTGCCGCCAGTGTTGTAAATTATCTATATAAATTTATATAGATAAATTAATCTAGATTCATATTGTTTATCTATTTATATGTATCTATAGATACAATCAAAAATATATAAGTTATATGTATCTGTATATAGTATATAATTTTTTATTTAAATAAAATTTATAAAAAATCCAGTGTCTCATAAAATTCTAAATTACAATACGTATGCTTCTTTTCAGTAATTTCCCACATTCTATAATAGTTCTTCAAATGAATCTATCGTTATTACTACCTAGATTATTTCATCTATTATCTGTTATCTATATAAAGTTTGAATTACTAGATAATTTTTGAAACAAAAAAAATTTATCTGTATCTATATAATTTAAAAATTATCTATTTACAACACTGATTGCCGCCGATACAATAAAAGGGCTATATTATAAATACGTTGAAAATGATTTACCCTTATTAAAATTTTTACTTACGTATAAAGTAAGCCAGAACCATTTACAGTTATTTTTTAGCGCGGTACGTTCTAAAGGTGGCCATAATAACAAACTTACTGCTAAAGAATTTGAGTCAGCACTTAAAAACTTTTAGTACACGCAGAAATAAAAGAATCCGCATCTGCCGACATTACGGCATTAGACGAAACAATTTTACACGTTTCACCTTCAACTACTATTTCAACAACAAATACGGGAATTAATTTAACCGAGCATGACATATTCTTCACTGCAAATGAAAATGACTATATAATGCCAACATCTTGGGATTTATCTCTTTATTCTAAACATGTTATTTATTATATATCTGGTTTTGTTTTAAAAGCATTGAGCAAATGTACAGCGTGCGAAGTGTGTTTACAACCTTTAATACCACTTCGTTGGAAATTTTGTCACAATTTCAAGTAGTTAAATCAAAAGGATACCTTAAGCGGGCATTGTACTTATTATTCAAGATTTGCGAATTAACTGAAAAAAAGATATGTTATTTAAAACTTAATACCGGTTACATATCATCAACTCCATAACTATAGAAATTTGAAGCGGCTAAGTTTTGCTGACTGCTAAAAATCGCCTACAAAAATTTAAAAGTTTATGAAAGAATATACAATTATTGAACAATTAATATATTTTTTTAATTGTTTGATTGAGAATTAAGTTTGATTTTTTGAAAACGATCCACCCTAAATATGTGTAAGGACGTTAATCACTTGAATTGTAAATGCAAATTTAAAATTAACCAAAAAAGCATTAATTTATTCACTTAATATTTAGTGTTCATAAAGACAATTATTCACAACTCAACTTTTTTGCAATATAAAAAATTCAAAGCAACAAAAACGTTTAGCATTATCGCTCAAACTACACAAATAACATATAATTAAACCTTGCATCCTAATAATATGTCTGTTTTTTCTTGATAAATGATATATATTTTTAATTTAGTCAGCAAGCAAAACATTTTGGAGCAATCCTTTTTGCACCAGTAAAGAAAACATTCATTTTAGCGCAGTAATTAGGAAATAATTACGATGCTGTTACTCTTATCCTTATCATACATTATGGATATTTTAGCTCTTTTACCCAATCAGCAAGGAAACGTTTTTTTCATGTTTTAAAAACGTTACAACGTTTTAAAATAGTCGAAATAAAAAATGTTTTTTAAAAAAATATTTTTGTTGCGTTTTAAAAATATTTCATTTAAACATTGATACTGAAATATTTTAAAAATGTTTTTTAAAACATTTTTTAGTAACATAAAAAACGTTTTTACTTTATTAGAAATTATGCTTTTGCTTGCTTTCACCTATACACTTTTTTCTTTTATAAATTGTAACAAAAACACAATTATATAAAATTTTGTTACATATTGTTAATAAATACATGTTCAACATTTTCGTTTTTTCAAAAACTTTCTTGCAAATTTGAATTAATTACTTAATAACCGCGTTTGCGCAAAGTACCAGCACGTAGTATATTATAATTGCATTATAACTGGAATATAGGCAACTTATTAAACATTTTATTATTTACACTCGAGAAGTAGCGACCTCTGCTAAATTAACAATCATATTAAAAAAAGATACAGTTACCTTCAAGTTTTCTATTTATGTTTGTAACTCAGTTTATTTAAAAAATATGATTCACGTATTTATCCTATTTATCTCTACCAGTTGCACCAGTTGCAACATGAGACATGTTTTGAAAAGATACGGATTACACTTTAGATAAAAAATGTTTCAAGCATGTATTTGTATCAGAGTGTCTAAGAATTCTTAGCATTTTTTTTTAATGTAATTTGGTTGTAATGGTTGTATTGTACAATTATATTATGTCAATTAACACTATCCGATTGTGTTTGTCGGATTACGTTTACGTGTAACCGCACCGGTGTAGCTAATGATACGCACAGTAGCTTTAGTTTCCAAACATGATTAATATGTCTCCTTGGTTTTTACCCAAACCCCAAGGTTTTTACCAAGTTTTAACTATAGTATTTAATTCAAAATAATTTTAGCTTTAAAAATTGTGATATTAAACTTTTGTAACTGCCGATAAAGACACCTTCAATTTATTCATTTAACAGTATCAATAAAATAAATATTGTACTAAAACACAGGGGCGGCTTCGTCATTAGGGCATTTCGTCAATGACCTTACTGACCCTAAAGAAATACTAAAAATCCTATTAGTATTAACGCTGTATCCAATACACAACATTTCTCCATGACCTTTAGGCAACTGCTAGTTTTCGAGTGAGGAGCTTGAATTGAAGATTTAAACGTTACATATTTGCAATTGTAAATTAATAAGACGGTTTTTAGTATTTTTTGGAAAGTCATTGTTTGTCTTGCAAAAAACGTTTTTTTTTCTGTTTTTTTCAATAAAAACCCGTTTTTATTTTGAAAAAAAAACACTTGCGGTTTTTTTCTACCGCTAGAGCGTTGTATAAAATTCCTGTAAACGAAATTGGTATTAGAATTTTTTGTTACATTAACAAGCATAAGGGTGTGATTGTGGGAACATGCTAAAGATACATGGATGAACGCGGTCGCCGTTTAAGTCGCGATTCAGGTCGATGTTTAGGTTGCGATCGCCGCGCCGTTTAGGTCGCAGTTTACATCAATGTTCATTGTTGGGATGTAATTCAGGTACAGAAGAAAGAATTAAAATACATGTTAAATTATACATCGCGATGAAAAACAAATGTTTTTGAAAGTAATAGCGGTAATATTATTTAAAAAAATAATGTATTACATTTATGTTAAATTAAGTTTAATCCTTCAAGTTATTATTACCTACTAAAAATAGTTGTTCTACCTACAATTTTTAAATTTGTACTGATACGTACTGGTTCAGGTTACTGGTTGGGTAGCTCAGCTAAGGTAGAGAATTAATTTAAGAGTTAATTAATTTACAAAGTTGACAATTGTATTTATTTTCGGCATACACTGTATGTAGTATAATAAAAATATTGTATGTATTTTATTTAACCAATCCTGTAATTCCCAAGTAGTGGTAGCACTGCGATAGACTTCCGTTTGTATCTGAAAGTTGTAATTTTTAGTGCTGATAAAATACTAATAAATACAATAAAGAACGTGGTGAGTTAATCGGATAATTACGGGAAAGGATTACTGTGCAAATTAACTGGATTTACAATATTTATTTCGGATCAGGTTGACAATAATACGGGAAGTTTGTGTGATTGCTTGTTGAGGTTAACAACACGTGCTTTGTGCTGATTGCAGGTAAGTATTAAACGAAGATAATGAACTACAGGCTTAATTGCAAACGGTATTTCTACAGGTAATTAATTCGGAGTACCAGGGTGATTCGAGAAGTTAATACAATTTAATTCGACCAGGAAAACGTATTGAACATACTACGATTGATACTTAAATTCAGGTGATTGTTGTTTTAATATACTCGTAGATTTAGCTCTTGTGAATCTATACGTTGCAGGTGGATAAACCAACGAATTATAACAAATCTACGCTACGGTTCCCCAATGCACTATTTTTGTTAAACTCGAGGGTTTACCTTACGCTAGGTGGTTAAACGATTACAAACGTACCGAGTTAACTGTAGTCTGTAACAGAATTTGTCGAGGGTAAGTTAACAATCGTAGCTAAGCAGTTGTAGCGACATCTCGATACAAAAGGCTTAGTTACTTTGTACGCTTAAACTCCTACTGTTCTAGCACTGCGATGCTACTGGTTTCGGTACAAGGCTGGGCTGGAAATTACTTAAACGGTGAACTTACTAACAGGTCAACAATCGTGAATGAATAAATACAAGAAATCTGGTCAGTACGAGGATTTATCGCAACACAAAAACAATTGAAAGAATGAGCCAGGTGAATCGCGTTTGGTCAGGTTAATCGGTGAAATTACTGCAGAACTAATCAAGGGACGGTGCGAGGTTCGGTGTTAACAGGATTATCAATTTTTAACAGGTTAGTTCGGTGTAACAGGTTCTGGTAACAGGAATAATTAGTCGGTTTCAGGAGAGCAGGCCAAGACGTAGCGGTTGTTATTGAATAAACGGATTAGAGAATTAGCAAGGTGAATAGCGGACGGTCTGGTTAATTATTAAAACGGACAGAGAATTATCAAGAGACGGTGCGAGGTTGTCGTTACTGGATTTCGGCAGGTTAATTCGGTTTACAGGTAAGTAGAGCACAGGTAAACAGGATTAAGGCTAAGTAAGGCTAAGTGACATTTGTTTCAGGGGATCTCCTTTTATAGCGGGTTACGTACGAGGACACATGAGTGGGGTATGGCGCGCGCTTCGTCGGTTGGAGGTGGTTTAGATGCGTAGGGTACTAAGTTCACGCGTAATTTGATTGAAATTATAAAAATTTATGAATACAAATATGCGGCGGACTTCCGATTTATTACAAATTTTAGTTTGAATCGATAAACAAGTTAAAAACTAATGCAAAATTAAAATACATGTTCAATTTGTAGCTGAATCACATCCCGCCAATAGACATTGTTGTAAGCCGCGACCACGACCTAAACGACGATCGCGACCTAAACATAGACCTGAATCGCGCCGTAAACGGCGACCGCACTCATCGATGTCAAGATCATTTGATTGAAAAAAATGTGCTGGCGTTAACAAAACAATTATTTTTTTTACTAACGTTTTACTAACTGTAATTTACACTTCGTATTTTTTTACATACTCTTTCACGAGGGGTTAACCGCAGGAAGGAATCATGTACACCATACTTCATACTTCATCCTAATTCGTAATACTTCATCTACTTCACTAATAATTCATAGTACTTCGTGCACTTCACTAATAATTCATGGTACTTCATGTACTTCACCAATAGTTCATAGTACTTCATATTCTTCACTTATAATTCATAGTACTTCCTGTACTTCACTAATAATTCATAGTACTTCAGGTACTTCTTCAATAATTCATAATATTTCATCTATGAAGTTTTAAGGAATTTAATAAATACACGTAAATTGTCACAATGTTATTAGTGTTGACATAAAATAAAGAAATAAACAATCAAACTTCAACACAATCAAATTTAAAAAAAAATAAAATTGTTGTTACTTTTATTGCTTTTTAAAAATACAGATTTCGAAACACATCTACATAGCTCGCCTCATAATTTCATTTAAGCCTTGTTTATGTTGTTGGGGTAGTTTTTATTAATAATGAATTGTTCATTATCTATTAGACATATTGAGTCTATTCAAATAAATTCTTTTTTAAAAACCTTCTCTTATGAACGTCACTTCGATAGTGAAAAGTATCGTTCTGTGTAAAACTAGCTAGACACAAAGTCGCCTAAGTAACCAAAGCCAGTAGTTTACTCTAGGTGGATAATCATCGGATAATAATTCTTCTACTTTTGCAGATGGTACGGGTGTAATAGTTGCTCGTGCAAAACTCTCCAAACGGTCATATGACCGCAACTCATGTTTCTGCTTAATCATCTAGTGCTAATAAATGAAATATCATCTACACGATCTAAAATTTCTTTCTCAAAGACTGCTGTTGTAGTATTGTTGCCTTCACGATGTGGTTCAATACCGCCAGTTTCAACTAAACGATTATGCACTGATAAAAACTTACTGTGGTGGGGACACCTATCTGAAAATCTTTTCCTGTAAAGTTTCTGCGCCCTTCTACAATATTTTCAGTTTTTCTAGATACTAAATGCATATCAGCATATTCAATTCTACTAAAACCGTCCATTATTACAGAGAAACTATTACAAACTAAACAAAACAACAATTATTTGTAATCATTTGTTTTGTTCCTAACCAATGCAATTTGACTGTTTAAAACGAAAGCAGATAAGTTATTCGACGCAAACAGTTTTTAAATTTTTATAACTTTTAAATTAAAAAAAGTTTCGAAAAATCTTGAATATGGTTCTTGTATATTTTTTTCATGAGAATCATAATGAATAATTATATCGTGCAGTTTTCCGGAAAATGAAGTTCAAAGTTTTTAAATGGTAACCGAAAGTAAAATCAGTTTGAATTACCTAGCATAAAAGAAAAAAGAATCATGTGAATGAACCCGAATTTTTTATTTATCTAATCATAACAAGCGATAACAAGTGTCTCAGAGTCGGCATTTGTTTATAAACTTTATTTAAAATCAAGACCTAATTACTCATTGTACCCCAATAACAAGTGCAATGACTGCATTTCTCATGCTAGATATTTTGTTTTTTTGTTAAAAGCATTAATATTTATTAGTAGGCAAACCTATATACGTCTTTACAAATCATTTTGAATTTGCAGATTTAGTAGTTATTTATTTTGATCATCTTGCATTTAGAGAAATTAAAAAAATGTAAGGATTGAGTCAACCTGTTTTTTAAGCTTTGGTAAAATCCTCTCGTTTCGTGAAAAACCGCACTGACCGACAGATATTAAATTTATGAAATCTAAAATTCAAGAAATTCGTTCAAGATTCGTTATTATGAAAATTCATAATTAAAACATTAAAATGATAATGCTCAGTTTTTTTTGAGAATGTAGTACTAAGATTTATTGTATTTCGTTTAAATGTATTTTGCATCTTTTCCCTAAACATCAATTGATACAATATGTTCATACAAACGTTATGTGTTTCGCATATATTACACGTACTTCACTTATATACTTCATCTCGTACTTCATAGACTTCACTTATATCTCGTATACTTCACTTATACTTCATGTATTTCACTGCTAATTCATGTACTTCATTAGTACTTCACCTACTTCATATAAAGACTTTATGTACTTCATCACGGGTGTACACTAAACTTCACCAGTGGTCTACCCCTCGCTCTTTCATAACTGGCACTTTTTCTTTTATTACTTTACAGTTTTATTGAAAAAATAATAGATAGATATATTCGGCTACTTTTTTGTGTTTCTTATTAAATAAGTAATGCGTGTCATTAATTCAATTAATATTTTCAATTTAGAAAAAAAACGATTAGAAATTAGAAATAAATATCCTTCGGTGTGGAAGAACGGCAACAATAAAAACAACCTTTATTGTTCAGGCCTTAAAAACAGATAAAGGTTGTTTTTATTGTTGCCGTTTTCCCACTCCGTAGGATCCTATCCATAAAATAGAAAAATGTTTGATTAATTGGAAACTTTTATGAGGCTTATTATAATAATTTCAATTAATATAAAATAATTACATGAATAATGTTTGTTTTACTTTTATGTTAATGTGTTAATTTTTGTTATAGGCACCAAATGCATTTACAGCCACATGAAATTGAAGTATTAGAGTACACGAAGATTGTATTATTTATCTTTTGTAAGCATTTTAGGGCTGGTTCTATAATAATGGTATAAATGTCAGTTAATTAATACTTAGTGTGATTGTAAAATACTGTCGTTATTGGCTGTGTTATTAGTTAGTATAAATAAAACTAAGAGTCAAATACGTAGGTATTTTAAAATTAAAGCAAGTATAACTAAACTTACATTTATACCATGGTTGTAGAACTGCTCTTAAGCATATTGCAATATTAAAAAAAAGCGTTAATTATACATTTTTTATACATTAATGTAACATTTGTAAAATAGAAATATATATAAATAATATTATTTAAACATTTTTAGAATGTTTTTCTAATATTGACTTTGCAAGCTTCTTGAGATTCAGAAAAGAAAAATTTTAATGTTTGTAGACAACTGTTCTGCACATGCTATCGACATACAACGAAAACTAAAAAACAATACGAATGCTCGCTTTTCCCCTAACATGACCTCAGTCATCGATAGACCAAAGAACCATGAAAGTTTTCAATCATTATAAAATAACATTGTAAAGAAAATTTTAGTACATACGTACAAAATTATATAAGAAAAACTGTTAAAAATGGCGGATACACCCAGTTTCGGTTTCTTTATCAGATCCATCTTTTGATAGAACCGAGAGAATATGAAATTTTAAGTTACTATACGGCTTTTGGTTCGAGAGTGATCGTGGGTACATCGTTACACACACACACACCAAAAAAAATTTTTTTTGTCAACAATACATTTTTCTAATAAAGGAGACCTAGAAACGTAAAATCATGCACAAAAATTCTTTGAAAAAAAAATTGCGATCGCTATACTTTCCTTATAGAAAAGTAAAAATGTGTTTGCCAGATATGCGTAAATGATAGGTACTAATTGAAAATTTATTTGCTGTTATAGCTATTATTAATATTGATTAGTTTTAAAGAATACTTACATATAGACAGAGGTGGGTAAAATGGTTTTCAAAACCCATTTAAAATGGAAAATAGAAAATACATTCGTTAAATGTATTTAAAATACAAAATGGAAAATGGTTTCTATCAAGCTATTTAAAATAGAAAATTGATATTTTAAATAGATTTATAAATAGAAAATAGTTTAAAATCATTTAACTTTTTTACAGTATAACAGTCAAAGCCAATGACTAACTTATTTGTTTCAAACATATTGATAATATTACTATACCAAGAGGTTACTTACTGTTTATAGTTTACTGAGAAACAGTTTCTCAAATGATTCATTCTTCATAAACTTGCATTTGGGTCTCATGATCATTCCCTCATACGAGAATAAGCTTTCAACGGGAGCTGAGAAAAAGGAACTTCTTGACACCTGGATATTGATAATGATAAAACATAGTAAAAAATGTATCATTGTTTTGCAGACCCCGAAGACTGGTGCTATCAGTGCTGGATTTATATACTTAGGCCGGTAGGCTCACATCTAGGAGCACACAATACTAGGGGGCGCGACTTATTAGTTATTATAAAGTAGCTAGCTGTTTATACTAATATTTGATTCAATTATAGATGCTATTCCTCAAATAATGTTCGTACGTGACTTTTATACAATAAATAGTTTACTGTCATCATAAAGATTAATTTCTTGTAAAAAATTACTACCTTCCTTGTCATTAATAGACAAAAATTATTGGGCGTAGTTTAGAAACGTCCACACTTTAAATCCAACCCTGACTACCTATTCTCATCAAATAGGAAGTGTTTATTCGTTAAGATTATAAGCGACTTTCGGCTTAGAACGCGTCGTAGTCTAAGCCAAGTTGCTTATAATCTGAACCAAAATAACCGCTAAAACTAAGATTTTATAAAGTTGTTATTCGTTAACTGATTACTGGAAGTTATATTACTATTACTTTAACTTCTTTGTTAACACATCCTTTAAGTTCTAAAGACAGAATCTTTAATTCGTTAAAAAACAATTGTTGAAGTTGTTTTCAAGCATCTTTAGAAATTCATTTAAGACCCTGCACTAACCATATTACGGTCACGTGTTTTAATTTTAAAAAACTTTCCGTTTTAATATGGATATGCAGCAAACTTGCAATTTTATCCCACTCACAGAACACCTTTACAGAACACTACAAAAAACTATGGATGCTATGATCATTGGTAAGAAAAAGGTTTTGATTGCCAGAACACGTGATAAAAACTATGTTGCCGAAAAGCTTGAACAAACGTACGTCGGTATATCTAGGTCGGCTATGGGTAAGTATTTAAAATAGAAAATGGTTCTAAATTTCCATTTAAAATAAAAAATGGAAAATAGGTTTGAGTTAAGTATTTGAAATAGAAAATGGCATTTCCATTTTAAAAAGGTATTTAAAATAGATTTATTCAAAATAGTTACCCGCACCTCTGCATATAGACAATATATAAACTTTTATAGTGGCGATTTCTTCGTTAGGTCATTTGTCAATGACCTTCCAAAAAAATACTAAAAATTATGCTACATGATGTCAGTGTTGTAAATAGATAATTTTTAAATTGTATAGATACAGACAATTTTTTTTTGTTTCAAAAATTATCTAGTATTAGATAATAGATAAAATATTCAAACTTTATATAGATAACAGATAATAGATGAAATAATCTAGGTAGTAATAACGATAGATAGAGTTCATTTGAAGAACTACTATAGAATGTGGGAAATTACTGAAGAAAAACATACATATTGTAACTTGAATTTTACGAGACACTGGATTTTTTATAAACTTTATTTAAACAATTTAAATAAAAAATTATATATATATATACAGATACATATAACTTATATATTTTTGATTGTATCTAGATACATATAAATAGATAAAAAATATGAATCTAGATTAATTTATCTATATAAATTTATATAGATAATTTACAACACTGCATGATGTTAAAAAAATTACGAACGATAGTAACCATTTTGCCTATTCCCAAGAAAGATAAAATGACCTTAAATGTAAATCTGTTATTTAATGAATTTATAGTTTTCAGTGTTGTAAATTATCGATATAAATTCATTTAGATAAATTAATCTAGATTCATATTTTTTATCTATTTGTATGTATATCTAAGATACTATCAAACAATAGGCGATTCAAACTAAGCGATACGCTAACTCGCGGCGACAATTTGAACTACCGTTGCAATGATAGCTTAATACGCGTACTTAATTTGTTGCTGTTTTATTTTGAATTTCTGCTGTGTTCTTAAGTATATTTGGGAAAAAAATGCACATAATTAACAATTATGGAACTGAGAAACTTGTTAAACAACATGCAGTCCGGGTGGTGAAATTATAACTTGGAAAATCTGTTAGAAAAAAATATGAAACTTTGTTTGCAACATTTTTAAATATAACATTATTTTTATCAAACAAGCATATATTTAGTTGTTATTATAATTCTATATTAGCGCCAATGATAAAATTACATAGATTCAGACAAACTGCCCGGCAGTTAAAAAATAAGGGCTTCAACACTACATTTGCCTTCCATACAATATCTCACAATTAGAACTACAATAGCAAGCAAAACACTTCGAAGTAAACGTGCTGACCATCACTTTATTACAAAAAAAATTGCATAAAGCCGATGCCTGATGAAGTTTGCGATGACAGAACAATGTACCTACATGTAAAGTGAAATTGATGTTTCTTAGTGACTAATTGTACTATTAAGAGCCTAATCCAACTATGCCGGTTGTAAATTGAGTTGTAACTAATTATCGTGTTGTTTTATAGCACTAAACTAAACCACAAAACTATTAAACCACAATAAAACGACTAGTGAATGCAATTTTTAACCTGTATACAAATTAATTTAGAATCACAAATAATATTAGTAAATCTTATGTAATGCCGAAAAAACTTATCAAACTATAAAAAAAGGTTATAAAGTACATAAATTAAACTTTGGTTTTCAGAAAAAGTTTGTAACAACACAAAAAGAAGTAGTATAAATAGTATGGAAATAAAGGCAATTACAGTGTTGGGATGTACCTAGGTAAATGTACCTAGGTACAAGTACCTAGGTAGTTTTTGTGTACCTAAGTACCTAGAAAGGTACTTTTTAATTTATGTACCTTTACCTGTACCTAGGTACTTTTTAGAAAGTACCTTTGTACCTAAGTACCTAATAAAATAGGTACTTTTAAGCGTACATGTATTGTACACTTTATATATTTGTTTCGGATTTAATCACATTTGAAATTACTAAAATCTTCCAAAAATAGTATATGACCTACGCAATTTTTCCTTAATGATACCCGAAGGGTACCGCTAATGTGTATAAAACTTCCTTGTTAAAAGTGCAAATGTAGGCAGTGACAGCACACTTAAAGACAGCCCTCGGATGAATCATATACAACAATGCAATCGGACTATTAACATGAGTAGCCAGGGTATCAAACCGAATGCGATAAATTTCGAAACGTAATAATTTGTATAAAATAGAAGATGATTTTTAGAGAAAAGAGTTGTGGAGTTCTAGGAAAAAGCAAACAATTATAACTGATTATATAACACAATGACATTATAATAAAATTTATTACGAATCGTATTTCTGCTTATATAAACAATACGTGCTTAATGACTTATTCTAAAAATGACATATTTGAGTTTGTATTGTACTAAATTACATAAACATAGCCGAGAACATAAGTATAACGGGTATAACCAACGGTATAACATAAATGCTGTAAGCACGACCTCAACGAAAATTAAGGTGTCGTATACGTCGAATAGCAAGTCTTCTCGGATAAGTACAAATGATCGAAAAACATTTAAGAAGAAGTAATCCTATTTTTATTATTAAATAATGCACTTCATACAATAAACAACAATAGCATTGCTCAATAAACTGCAATTACAAAAGTTGTATAAATTTTAATATCTTTACTGAGATTCACACCAGCTACTGTGTGTGTCATCAACAGTGATTAATATAGTAGCGTCGTTGATTGATTTCAATCATTTCATGCATTTTATAGCTGTAATTATTTCTATCGTTTTTCAATGAGATCGCACAAATAAGAGTTGGCTTACTAAATTATTGTATTTTCTATGATCATAAATAAGCACCTAAAAAGTACCTGAAATTCTAAGGTACATTTTTTTTGTACCTGTACCTGTACCTAGGTACGTTTGCCAAATCTGTACCTGCACCTGTACTTAGGTACTTTTAAATAAATGTACCTGTACCTGTACCTAGGTACCAAAAATGAGTACCTGTCACAACACTGGGCAATTATGACGTTTATCATTGCAACGCTAGTTCGTTCTTTGCCGCTAGAGGCGCTTGAATCTTAAATTGAATCGCCTATATATGTTATATGTATCTGTGTGTGTGTATATATATAATTTTTTATTTCAATTATTTAAATAATGTATAATATTAAAATTCGGTGACCGTAAAATTTCGGTTACAATATTTATCTTTATCAGTAATTTCTTGCATTCCATAGTAGTTCTTCAAATAAACACCATACCATATAGATCTGCTATCTATATAAAGTTTGAATAGTTTATCTATTATCTAATACTAAATTTTTGGAAGAAAAAACACTAATAGTTTTAATGTTAAAATGACCCTGGACCCTCTTGCAACATTAGCCACCAGCCGCCACTGAACTTAACAAACTTTTTATTTATGATTATTTTCACATGAAATGAAATAAACCTAATTACGTTGTAATATACATATAAACCTTATTATAATAAATATTTTAGGCGTAGAAAACTAAATGTATAAAGAGAAAATTTTGAATTTGACTACAAACCAAATACCATAGCAAATACTGAACTGTACTTTGGACTTTGTACAGTTTGGCTGATGATATTAATTATTTATAATTTAGTTCTAATATTTTTCTGAATATAATTGTCAAAGTACATTTCGAACAATAATATTGAAGTTATTGTGAATGAGTCGTATTAAGTCCATTCCTGTCATATCGCTGTATTATATGTAACCTAAACGTGACGTTTGTGAAAGTTTTCTAAAATTTTTATCAATATTTAATTATTATTGTACAAAAATGTCGTTGTCTATAGCCCGAAATTTTGTCAAGTGTCCTGTTAACAAGTCTATAATTAGCCATGGTACTGTTTGATTATTTTTTTCTAATTACCATTAATGCCTCTTGTGTACAATCTAAATGCATATTTATACTTCTGTGTTTTTAGGAATTGTACGCCCTATTTCAATAAGTAGCCAAATAAATGCTAGAAAAAGTATTCCAGATAAAACAGGCAAAAATTGTATTGGTCGATGGAATACGTACACCTTTTTAATGTCGGGACAGATTATTCCAAGTTAATGCCACATGATTTAGCGAGACAGGCTTTGTTGTGAGTTTTTATAAATTTATAATTACAAAAAGGTTACTTGTGTGGTATATATTTCAGAGGTATTGCTAAGAAAACGGGCATTTCAAAAGAATTAGTAGATTATATTATATATGGAACCGTTATTCAAGAAGTGAAAACATCAAATATAGCTCGGGAGGCTGCACTTGCTGCTGGTTATAGCAATAAGACGCCTGCGCACACTGTAACTATGGCTTGTATTTCTTCAAATGCTGCTATGACGACAGGTAAACTTTGAAATTACTACTTATTAAATAGGCTTTATATTTCCGATAGGTAACAATTTTATTTGAGTTTATTATTTTTTTCACATATACCTGTTGAACATACGAGTAAGTTTTCGTCTTGTTAGTATTTATATTTTTAAAGTTATTTTCTACTTCTCGTTCTACTTAGTCAATAATTGGCTAGGGATTTAGAGAACAGAATGAAAGGAGAAAGGTTTTATTGAGTAGTGAATAAATATAGACTTATCCTGTGATAGTTAACAACAATTTATTTTGTGCTGCTGTTCTTCTTAAAGAAATGTGCTGTGTACTACATAGTTTAGTATAGATTTCATGACATTTTATTGAAATAAATGGTTTTACTTTTTCTTTATAGATCTTTTGATCTGTTTATTTCTGGTTTAATTTTATTTTGCTTTGGAGATAGATTGCCATCTTGTCTGTCACAATTTCGTCTTTGTCTTCCCAATTGTATGATTTTTTTCGTTTTACACATTTCTTTTATTTCTTTGTTTTTCTTAAAGTTTTTCCGAGAACCTATTGTTCTCATTATGTTCATTTCTGTTGCCTTTAACTAGCTTTTGTTTTGCTCTTGTTTTTAGGCTGTATGTCATCACAAGTCTGACACAGGTTTTATCAAGGGATTTATCAAGAATATTTACCTATATACTAAGTAGTGACTTAAAAGTTAAATAAAAATTGGCCATTTGCTGGGCAGATAAAATATTGCAATATGATTGGTAAACGATGTTACAATGACATATAGTATTGGTTACCATTTTGTGAGTAGGGTCAGCTGGGGTAAATGTGAATAGGATTAAATGAAAATAATACCTATAGAGCAAAAGCATAAGTAAAATTCTCTAATTTGACAACATTGTCGTTTTCCCCTTCTTATTTTTAGTTACCATGTAGGTATTCATAGTTCTAGAATTTAATAAACTGTGTAGGTGCGCACATGTTGATGCTGACAATTTGCAATTTCAAAATTTTTTCAGTGCAACAAAACCGTTATAAATAAAGAAGAGGTAAGTGAATTCAAAAAAAAATTTTTTTTTGATTAATTAGTATGTACACTTTTTTTCTTATTTATATGAAAATCTACACATTGTAGAGTTATGTTAAAAGTAACCGTTTACATTTATCCCATTAATCTTCAAAGAGGGGGAAACGTAAATAAGCTACTTGGGGTAAATGTGAATTGGGGTAATGAACTAAAACATGACTTTCATAATAAGTATTTCACTATTTTTTCTAGAAATGCCAAGGCGCTATATTAGAAAAAGGGAACCTACATCTTACACAACGGAAGATATATCCAGAGCTGTCCATGATATTGTAAATCACAACCATACATATTCCCAAGTAGATGAATTATATGGTGTTCCTCGTGCGGTAGTCTTCAATAGAATAAAGGAACGAAAAACTTTAATTGATAGAATGAGACCTGGACGATCTCAAGCACCAGACAATGAAGTTGAAACAGACTTAGAAAATTACTTAAAGGCTATAGCAAGAATGGGTTATCCTTGTAATAAAGAAGACGTAAAAGATATTGTGTATAAGTATGTAACAACACACAATTTAAAAACACCATTTATTAACCACAAACCTGGAGACGATTGGTACTACGGATTTATGAAAAGGCACCCTTCATTGTCTTTTAAAAAACCTTAGTTATTACAGAAAAACAGGAAAGATGCAAGAGATCCGTTTGTAGTCTATGATTTTTATGATGAATTATCAAAACTTGTGGAAGACTGTAATCTCACCGATGAGCCTGCTTTTATATTTAACTGCGATGAAAGTGGTTTTGCTAGTGATGTTACAAAACTAATAGCAATTGGTGAAAAAGGCAAACCTCTTTCTAGAGTATCAGGGGGGTGAGGTAGAGATTCTACAACGGTGTTAGCTACCATTTCGACTGATGAATTTGTCTTTCCGCCCTTAATCGTTTTTAAGGGTGTTGGAGTTCAGACTTGATGGATATCCCAAAATGATTACCCAAATACAAGATATACATGTTCATCCAATGGCTGGATTGAAGAACCACAATTTTATGAATGACTCTCAACAAATTTTATTGATCATGTGAGATTGCTAAGAGAAACCAAAGAGTGTCCCAATCAGTCTGCAATTTTAGTATTTGATGGACAGTCAAGTCATATTAGTATGGGAATAGTTAAGCCTGCTATGGACAACAATATTCATTTGGTCAAACTTCCAAGTCATCTTACTGACAAAATCCAATCATTGGATAAAGCCGAGGATAAAGCTGTGGTTGGCCCCGTAAAGAAAATGTGGAAAAAACAAGTTGTAAAGTTATCGGTTGTTCCTTATCGTAGAAATTGTTTCATAACTACAAATATATCACTTAACTAATTGAAACTTAAGTAACGATTTATTATTTTCTTTGGTTTGATGTTAAAACCATGTCCGAAGATCGTATTTTGATACATAAACAAAAATGTTCTGTCACGGTCCGGGTTCGCTGTCGTTCAGGCAGTAAACTGTATAAATACAGAATGTTAAGTTATGTAATAAATTAGAAATTATTATTATTTTATGTATATGATTATTAATTGGATGCAGATTGTTACACATCATCTATTTTTAGGGATTGGATTAATTGCTGCAGGAGTGTATGATACCATTATAGCAGGAGGAGTGGAATTTATGTCTGACGTTCCCATTAGGTTAAATCGTAAAATGCGAAGCCTTTTATTAAAAGCAAATAAAGCGAAAACGTTGCCACAGCGTTTGCAATTGATTCTTTCAATTCGTCCCAACTTCTTCATTCCAGATGTAAGTAAACTAAACATATACGAAACGACTATATTTAATATAAAATCTTAATTGAAAAACTTGTCTTCTCCAAATATATATATTTTTATATAAAATCCCTCCAAAAATTTATAAATATGGATTTCGTTTCCTGACTATATTTAATGATTTTTTGTAGCTTCCAGCTGTATCAGAATTTTCTTCTGGAGAAACCATGGGTCATTCAGCTGACCGTTTAGCAGCGAGTTTTGGTGCATCTCGAAAGGAACAAGATGAATACGCGTTACGGTCGCATACTCTTGCCAAAAATGCTTTTGATAATGGATTTATGACCGATTTATTGCCAATTAAGGTATATAGAAAGTTTGTTGTTTCGTTCTTTTACAATTTTTTTTAGGTTCAAGGTGTAGAACGTACTATTGAAAAAGATAATGGTATTCGCGTGTCCTCTCCTGAACAATTAGCAAAACTAAAACCTGCTTTTATTAAACCTCATGGAACTATAACTGCCGCTAATGCGTCATACCTTGTGAGTTATTTTACAATTAATTCGTAGATTTTAACTGTCAATTTGTTTCTATAACAGACAGATGGTGCGTCAGCAGCACTCATAATGACCGAAGAAAAAGCAAAACAACTTGGTCTTAAGCCAAAAGCTTATTTAAAAGACTTCATTTATGTGTCTCAAGATCCAATCGATCAGTTACTGTTAGGTCCAGCATACGCAACTCCAAAGGTTCTTGAGAAAGCTGGACTTTCTCTAAAAGACGTCGACGTTTGGGAAGTTCATGAAGCATTTGCAGTAAGTCTTAAAAACGTGTTCGTACGCAAATATACAAATTTTTACAGGGTCAAATTTTGGCTAATCTTAAAGCAATGGATAGTGACTGGTTTGCTCAGAATTATATGAACAGAAGCGAAAAAGTAGGAACGCCAGAAATGAAAAAATTTAATAGTTGGGGTGGATCACTTTCAATTGGACATCCTTTTTGCAGCAACTGGCGTACGACTGTGTATGCATACTGCTAATAGGTTAGTTCGAGAAGATGGTCAGTTTGGTCTTGTTGCGGCCTGCGCCGCTGGTGGACAGGTATTAATGTTAATTTTGTTTTTGTGTAAATTATTAACATTTCGTTTATCAGGGAGTTGCGATGATTTTAGAAAGACATCCCGACGCTACGGCAAATTGATTTAATATTCAATAAAATCAATATGTGCCTTGGAACATATTTATTTCTACCTTATCATCTACGCTACAGTTTATTTTTTAAACGAAGAATTTATATTTTGTATATAAAAATTTAAATGTTACTTTCTGGTAAACTTTAATTCTTTTTTTTTACTAAACCAATAAAGTTCTTTGCGAAAATATTAAAATCGATGTTTTTTATTTACAAAATCAAAAATACAAAAGGTTGGAAATTTACTATAGATTACAAAAAAATCTTAAAATTGTAAAATATAAAATAAAGAAAAGTATTAGATGAATCTCTTAAATAAGAAAATTTCTACTTAATCCAAATTTTAGGTACGTATTTTTTCTGTTGTGTTTGACCAACCAGTAGAGCTACCCACATCTTCAACATGACTACGCACAGCTTGATCTAAAATCACTTTAATATCTTTACATCCTTGAAGAGCAATATTTAAAACTTTGGGTAAATGGTCTAAATGAAATCTCTGCGACATTTCCATAAGAACAATTTTTCCAGACATGGGTAAAGCAGCTAGAGTTAAAACTGGGCCTCCAATTACTTCTTCTTGATGTGAAATATCTACCATTGCAACATTGTTGTTGGCTAAACTAGCTGTGCATGCACAAATATATTCTTTTAAAGGTATTCCAGCATCTATTAATGCTAACGTGGCAGCATTGATGCAGGCAGGTAATATGCCACCATCAGCATGCAATACTTCTACATATACATCTATTTGAGACCACGGGTAAAGTTCAGTTTTTATTGCTGCAAGTAATGCTTGCTGTAAATGTATAGATATTTCGGTCGATTTTCGATCTCCTCTAGGTCGTTTTTCTTTCACCTGTAGAAAATACAGCCATGCTAAATTGACAGTTGATAATTGCTGCATCATGTTGTGCTTTAGAACGACCACCTCGTACCTATAAGATCTACAATACATATTCGGATTATATTTATTTATAAGTTTCCACTACCTGGTGGGGACCATAAACGGCTGCCAATACTTTAGTTAATCCCTGCTCTAAATAAGCACTACCATCAGGTTGAGTAAAAACACCCAATTTGCACCTAATTCTTCTTAGTTCTTCAGCTCTCCGACCATCTTGCCGTAAGCCAATTTTGGATAATAACTCCTTTCGACTCATTTTAACCACAAAATAATTTGAATCGGAAATCTATAGTTGAAATTTTTGCAAATAGAAATAAAACCCCTAAAAATCATAAACATACTAAATTCTGCAAAATTTTTTTATGTTGTCATATACAAAGTGTTGCAAATTATTTTATTTATCAAAAAATTTTATAGACACTTCATAAACATAGTTATGACATAATTCATTATATACCTGTTTTTCACAATTTTATAATGTATTTATTATACATTTGTTTTTATTCTGTTTAAATAACTACTCGACAGTGATCTTCCAATTTTATTCATTAGTAGCATCACGTAACAGTATAAATTTGAAATCGATTTGTGCACTTCAAATAAAAAGAACTGACAACGTTGTTAAAATACAGCGAAATTTTTTGACATTCGCAGTGATTGATTCATAATAACTTAAAAATGGTAAGTTTTTAGATAAATCAAATGCTTAATAATAAAATTTATTAACAATGTTTACAGTCTAATGAAGTTGAAGAAACGATGAAAAGGATTCAATCTCACAAAGGGGTTGTGGGTACCATCGTTGTAAATTCAGAAGGTAAGATGTACTTAAAAAAGTAATACAAATTTATAATGTATAGGATTTAGGCATCCCTATAAAGACAACTTTAGACAACACGACAACTGTTCAATATGCAGGATTAATTAGTGCATTATCTGATAAAGCTCGAAGTGTTGTGAGAGATTTAGATCCTTCAAATGATCTTACATTTTTAAGGATTCGTTCTAAAAAACATGAAATTATGGTAGCTCCTGATAAAGAATTTATACTTATTGTGGTTCAAACACCTACGGATTGATTAAATTGCACATTATTAGATGTATACAAGTTTATAATTTATTTATTTTGATACATGAAATATAACACCTAGCTAGTTTTAACACTCACAAGTTTACTGTTTGCTTCTAATGTAAGTAATGATCATATTAACAACTACATTTGAATAGATAAAAATCTGCTTTTTAAATTTGAATGTGACTAGTTTAATAGCAAAATATAAAGTTTTAACCACTTACAGTTATTTCGAATTAAAATCTTATATTAATAACTTCAGAAATCTGCTTTTTATGTATTTATAATTTTATTGTTTTATTTTATGTTCTTAAAAATTAAAGTTACACATATGTACACAAGAAAACTAGTTATTCAATTTACAAATATAAAGTTGCAAGTTGGTCCATATCTACTTCAGGGAAGGCTAAGCATATAAGAACTTGACTAAATATAGATATATAAAGGATACTGTCAGCTGATTTTTTTAAAAGTAATTTCTATTAACATCTTTCATATTTACCTGCACTAAACTGTAAATATTTTAGATTACTAACAAAGATTATTACAAAATATTCTTCAAGTTACCATTTATTACACTAATGCATTTGTTGCATTATTTAAACTAACATGTTATTTTGTCTACTTATTGAACTTTATGCTGGCTATAAAACTGCTTAAAAGTTTTATAAAATTTGGAGTTATATAATAACAGCAGATTAGAGAAAAAGTTAATGTGTCAAAATACAACTGTAGTTACGTATTAAAGAAGTTACAATTGGCAAAAGGACTTTCCAAAAATCTCTTGTAAGATGCCAATATCTACAAGAGAATAAATGTTTATACAAAAGACAGATTTCTTCAAGATGTCACATATTATGCTTGTATTATAGGATTAGTATTAGTACGCTCACAAAACGTCTCACATAGTTCTTAGATGCTTCTCAACAAAATAAAAACGTTGACCACACGTACACCATGAAATTACTTCAACGATGTTGGTGTAAGTGTTTTATTAGGCAGAAAAGATGTACTCTTTTTCTAGAGTATTATACTCTTCTTAGGAATATCATTTTTACTCTTACTTTTTATTTAAAAAAATAACCCGTCGCGGGAAGTCTGGCAGATGTGAAACATCCAAACAATTTTTTATAAAACATAGCATCAACAAAAATAAGATTCATATTATCACAGTAGAACCTCGATTAACAGGGCTCCCGATTATACGTGCTTATGTTCAACTTCAATTTTCTGTGTTCCGATTATCCGTGCGTACTACAAATCTATATATATAAAAATGTTATGTTGGTTTGTGTGTACGCTTCAAAAACTCAAAAAGTTCTGCACCGATTGAGTTGAAATTTTAACATGATATAAAATCCGCATCAAGGATTGTTTTTATATATTTTTTGCATCAGTCACATATCTGCGACCGCGAGAAAATAATTTTTTTTAACGATCAGCTGTTTACTAGTGACTGCGCCATCTGCCATAAGCTAGGAAAACACTCGCTGACAGCCGAAATAATAATGACGCAGTCACATGAGAAACAATTTCGTTCCCAATTACATTGTTTATTTACAAAAAATTTGCATCTGATTCTGATTATTATACAATCTGAATTAAATATTCACTTAAATGTGTGATAGTGTTGTGATCGAACTGCGCCTTTCACCAAATCGAAAGTAGAGGTTATATTTTATATCAAAGATGGACAGTAAAAATATTATTAACTGACAGGCAAAATAAAAGGACTTATTATAATTCAAGTGGATTTCTAACAGAAGTGAGTGGTTATATCTTTTTTATTACATCTAACACGTGGACGTAATTATATTATTTAGTAATTATATTATTTATTTTGGATTAACCTCACTTTTAATGTATATAAATATAATTACATTAAATGTCAACCATTCAATCACAATGTGCCACTGCGAGGCGTGGCAGGGTACAGCTAGTGTCTAATAATTCACATAGTTTCCAATATTTAACACAAGCAGCTTACGAACAATTAAATAATGCTATAAAATTTCATTTCTATTAACTTAGACTTAAGGCTGGGATTTAGTAAATACCAAGGATAGCAAATGTAGAGGATTGCTGGATTCGTATTCTCGCAATGTAAACCGCCTCACTCCAGTAAATTTTGATGCGTGACGTCAGCTGTAGACTTCGCGTCGGCTTAAATGCACTCTTTGCATACACAACATACGACAGTTTCACGAATTTTTTATACACGTGCCTACAAGTTGTTTATAAGAATTTCTAATTATCCTGGTTTAATTTCAAAATTAAACTTATTTACATTATATTAGATATTGAGGTGTAATTTTACAATGCCAGGAACAAGGTGTGCTCTGTTTGGTTGCATAATAACTTGATTGCAACGAAAAGCAAAAATCTCAAGATTATACATCACAGGTTTCCAAAAGAAACCGATTTAGTGGCCTCTACAATTAAAAATGAATTGACGTGCTGTAAAAGGGCTGACACTAGTTTCACACACGAGTTCTGAACAAGATTTGCAAAATGAATTATTAGGTTTTTTAAATAAAATGATAATAAAATAAAAAATTATTTTTTTCTGTCCCTGAAAAAAATTTTGAAGAAATAGGCTGTTCCAACAATAATTTATACCAAAAAAATTAATCAAACAAAACTATTTTTATATTTCAATAAAAAAAATATAATGCATCAAACAACAAACGAAATTAATTTTTTGTGGTTTTCTTCCAGTCAAGTAAAAAAAAATTAAAGCTTTATGACGTTTTAACGTAATTTCATACTTGTAAGAATTATGAACACTATTGCCATTGCTTATTAAATCAAAAGTTGTCAAATTCACACAAATAAAATATTTAGAAATCTTTTAACGTGTATCGTAATACGAATTGTAATAGAAGTATAGAGTCTGAAGGATAAATCGAGCAATCCTCTACATTTACTATCCTTATAAATCAAATATATTCAAGTGGTACTATTGTTACAATAAAATGATAACTAAACTCGCCGCTATACAACAACAGATGGTACTGTTGTAAGACTGATAAGAATGTTTTAATTATTAATCGTAACTTGATCGTAACACTGCATGTTTACTGTGATAATAATGTTTCAACCAAACTCACGCAAATTAATAGAAAATTAAGTATCATAAATCAAAATTATAAAAAATATATTATCGGGTACTGTATTCAGTTTTGTGTCGCAATGAAATTAATTTTCGATGGCCGTGTTTTGGAAAAGTAATCGCAGTTTTTTCTTTTTTTTGTAATTTAAATACGTTCCGACGTACAAAAACTTATCAGTAAGTTCGAGGACGAAATTTAAGTTTCATGTTTAGTAAACGAGTTTAGTAAATATTTGTTAATATTTATTAATTTGTGACAACTTATACCGCTATACGACACGGAATATTGTGCCCAAAATACGCAACTTTAAAAAGTTTCACTTTTAGAATAAATGAGAGTCTATTAAGATTATTTTTTTTAATTAATTTCATATTATACAGGGTGTCGCAAAAGCACTAAAAGTATTCAAGATGTTTTTTTTAAATAAAACTTCCTGTATATTATTATATTTTTTGATTCTTTGTTCAAAATAAGCCTGTTTTAATCACGTTTATGAGAATAATTTTAAGGTTTTTAAATAATTTGAATTTTATCAAATTATAATCTAATGTTCATGTCTTAAATACTTAATAAAAAGAGTCTAAGTTATGTAAGCAAAATTTAGGTACCTATTTAAAAAGTACATTTTTTGGTAAATTAAAATATACGGCGTTCTAATCAAATTACACAGTGAGCAAAATGCTACTTTATTGTGGAACTTTAGGCTACTCAATGGTTGTTAGGAAGTCGCGCTAATTGGCAACTTAAGAAATTTCTTTAGATTAGTACATATTATTGTTTCTTGAAGTCGACTTTGTTACTTTAAAGGAGCTGTTGTTTTTTTATTAATCATTTCCCAGCTAGCAAACTGCCGTCAAAATGACGTCAGAAACCAGTCATTATATGACTTGAACTGACTAGTTTAATGACCAGTTATGACGTCATTGTCATGTCATAAAGACATACTAATGTCACAGACCAAAGACGTCATTTAGTGACGTACTTTTCATGTCATAATTTGACGAGTTTTTATATAGAGTAGGTATTAATAATAATACTATAAAAAATATTTATTACAAAACATTTCTGCTATATATATATATAATAATAAAGTTAAATAAACTTCAATTCTTAAAATAAGCAGTAAATAAGTGGAAGCGACACAAAATAATGGTCAATTTACAATTTAACAGATAGTTTTATTCATTCGAGAGTTTTACCAGGTAAAGTATGATTTAGTGATAGAAAAAACCAAGTATCGTAGAAATTAAAAATAGAGAAAACATCACATTAGTTTTTACATTTTGACATCAATAAATTCGTCCACATTCAAAATGGATTGTTTTTATTTCGCACAGCAACCAGTTTTCTTCATCAGATTCGTCTCCTTGTAAAAGTGCCTTTCGATACTGGCAGTTCGTTTTGTATGAAGGCCAAAATACCTGCTTTTTTAAGGAAGTTAACCAGGAACTGCGAACTAATCCAATTAATCCTCCACAAATATCATCATCTACATTAGAACTAAACTCCAGTCTAATAAATGCCATCGTGCTAAGGATAATTTGGAAAACATTGACGAATATAACTGATATATATGAATCAAAGTAATTGAGTTTTAATCTAATAAAAACCTACAAAATTGATATAGCTAACCTACAAATCTAGCGTAATGATATTTACCTTCACGTACAAATTATATTATTATATAACGTAACTCATTGTAAGGCCGAATGGCCAAACAATTAACAATAAATAAATAAATAAAAAATTAAAAAAACTCACACAACAAAATTGAGCTACAGGGAACAAGAAATTATTGAAAAGTAATTAATTAATAAAAGAAAGGTAGAAACAGAAAACCGCATTTTACCTATTTTATCAATGGTTTCATCATCTTATAACATAACCTTATACAAACGACAAAGCTTATAATTGTAAAATCAAAGGTTAAAATTTTGCTATTTGCAAAAATTGTGAAGTCTTGAAGGTAGTAAACTAAAAATAAACAAAAAGTACCTCAAACTCAAACTTGTTTGTATTTCACCATAACCATCAGTGATGCAATTGTGGATTTGTTCCATACTGGTGATACGGTACATTAAAAAGACGTCTGTGCCTGACCACTTTATGACGTCATTATAAAGACGTTCTTTTCTAAGACCTCTTTGGACTTTTCACGTCATATATCTTAGTATGACTAGCTATTTACGTCATAATGACGACATTCTGCCGGCTGGGAATTATTGTCATTCATATTTACAAAATGTAGAGCTTACAAAAATTGGGGCAAACAAAACCAGCTGTTACATTGTTTTCATTAGCCTTAAGCTATTCTTTGTACTTTTTTCTTAGGATTTTGAGATCTTATACTTAATTTTAGTGAGGTTTTTATTTGACAACACAAAATCCATGATCAATGTTGAATCCTTATTGTATATAATAATAAAAAGGATTTATTTGTAATAGATTACATAGTAAAGAAGATATTTGTGGTAGCTTTCTAAAGAAAAGAAGCGGAAGGTCAAATACTTTTATTAATTCAGTTGATCGTGTCTTGTCGATTTTCAGTATTACGTAAGAAATATAATTAAGTACGATTAGTTTTCACATAATCAAACATTCGATGGTTATTTATTTAATCACTTAAGTATAAGTACGTGCACTGTTTGAAAACTAATTGTACTGCGTACTACTTCAATTTTTTTGTGGATTTTTTTTCATATCTTTTGTTTCGTGCAAAACATCTCCAATATGCTTACGAATCACACCCCTTGTAAATTCTATATTTTGAGATGGTATCCAGCCTAGATAGGTAAGATCTTCTAATACTGGTGGTTTATCTTAATAATATATTTCGGTTTTGTGAAACTCTCTCTTTACATTACAGCGTAGTCTCTATGCTGTTGTGAGAGTTCATTTTTATGCACAAATATGTGTCGAAACAGGAATAAAATAAAATGATACTTGATCCTTATTTAACTACCACACCTAAAATTTAAATGTAACAGATAAAAAAAACAACATACATTTTTGAAGCACATACCAATTTAACCACACTTAATCCTTGTTTTGTATTATTCCCTTATAAATATAGGCAAACAATCCACACACACAGAAAAATAAATACTTAAAAAAATGGAAAATTAGTGATAAAACTTAATATGCATTTCTTAACCTCAACAAAAAAATGTTTGCAAAAATTTATCAATTATACCAAATTACAGCAAGCTTCTTATAAAAAGTACTGGTTAAAACATAAATAACTAGATTTCAAATTCAAAATCTAAACCTATGATTTAAAACGCCCATTCTTATTTTTCGTATTTTAAAATCAAAGGTTATCAAATATTAAGCAGTCCTTGAACGTAACATGTATGTTGTAGGATAGCGTAGTTAGACTATCTAATGATGGCAAATCCATCAGATAGGAGATCGCAGGTTCAAATCTGACCAGGGGAAAATCCAAGCAAAACATTATTATGTAAAATTTGCGTTTTTTAAATATACATATATAACAAAATACACCTGTAAAGCACGTAGGCAAACGAGAAGAAGTAAAATAGTTACAATAAGTAATTAATTTATTCTTTGGTTATTTTTTAAGCTACGTAAAGGTGTAGTAAAACTAAAGCTATTTAAGCAGCATAGTTGTTTCCAAATGGTGGTTTACAGTTCTTTTACAGCATCTTTAAAGCTTTGCTAGTACCACAAAGAGGTATATAAGCCCGATTTAATGCATTAAAGGAGCTCCCTAACAGCTACATAACTGCGGAATTTTTAGCTACTTAAACGCTTCATGGAGGCTTCAGTTTTTCCACAAGCCACTTAAAAGTGTTCTAAAGAGTAACTTTAAAAGCTAAAGTAAACAGCCGGTTTTTGCTACAATTTGCTCACTGGGAATCAAGTTATAGCCACTAAAAATAAATACAAAATAACATCACATAATACGTAGTTAATTTAAGTTGTTATTCTAAGAACGGCACATGCTTTCCCAGTTAATTCTCGAAGTTAACGTGTTTACAAATGTTTGAATGATGTAACATTATGTAGATCAGTCAAAATATTTGAATAAATTGTTGAGAAAGAATTGTAAGCAAAATGTAGTTAATATGCGCATGTTCAGTAACACAAATATATTAAGTCGTATAGTACAGTCGGTATTATGACTCTATTCATTTAGTTAATCTTGTAATATATCTTATCAGTACAAATTATAGTATTTCAACCACTGACAACCGCTTAATAAAGTTTAATATAAATAAATAACACTGCAAAAATAATGCTAAATATGCAAAACAGCCATTTTTAAGGTACAATGATAAAATTTTTTACTCTAAAAAAGCGTATTGTGAAAATACAGCTAAAAAATTCATACGAAATAGGTTATTATTACTATAATATAAACCGAAATTATGATTATTATAAATGATGTTTTTTCTATGTAGTATCATACGTCCGGCCCGTTCTTTAATAAAGTGATAACATTATCCGATTTATAACAATATCCGTGTTTCCAATAAGCGGCGTGCACTGTATTTTCTTTTATTTCTAACAAAAATAATAGGTTTGTTATACTTATATTACACAAATACCAAGTCGTAAATTAAAATTGCTAAAAATGCCAACTCGAAATAAATTGTAATCAATTTCTTCAAAATCACGTTAAGCTTTAGCTTTGCTTCCATCCAAAATCTTCACCTAACTCAATTGTGACGTATTTACTAAATGCGCGTATTGTAAATTGTTAAAAATGTAGATTCAAAATAAATCGAGATCTAGTACGGCTTTTACGGTCAAAGTTAATTTTTAACACGTTTTTATAAGCTTGGGTTGTATGTATCTATGTAACGGAATCTTTGAGCTTAATTTTCACCGGATTCTAGAAGTCTGATCAAATTGAAACTTTGCACACGTTTCAAAGACCGATGACAATGCAATATTCCAAAAAAAATTCCATTATCCTGATTAGAATCGTCAGGATTAATAAATTTATTTACGGATCTTCTGCATGAGAGTAACAACTGCACAGGCGAGCAGTTTTGGACTCTTTGCTTGTTTTTCAAGATAGCTGCGTTCTCGTCTTGTTTGTTCTTTATGCATATGTAGCTTCTGACGAGTCTAATAAACAGATACTATTATTTATTATATTCATAATATATTAATAACCATGATTCAGAAAAAGGCTTCTTATTTACAACAAAATAATCAGGACAGAAATTTCAATTTCTTGATTTTACCCCAATCAGCAAGGAAACGTTTTTTTCATGCTTTAAAAACGTTAGAACGTTTTAAAATATTCGAAATAAAAAATGTTTTTCGAAAAAATATTTATGTTGCGTTTTTATTAGAAAGTATTCTTTTGTTTGCTTTCACGTATACACTTTTTTCTTTTATATATTGTAACAAAAACACAACTATATACAATTTTGTTACATATTACTAATAAATACATATTAAACGTTTTCGTTTTTCTAAAAACTTTCTTGCAAATTTGAATTAAGTACTTAATAACCGCGTTTGCGCAAAGTACCAGTATCTGCGTGAAAATATGGCGATTTTTATATTATAATTGCATTATATTTTAAGCTTCAAGGGATCAACAATTTCCATGGTATTACTCGCTATGCTGTGTAATTGTTAGTGTATCAGTTTAATCGTTTTCTAATTTGCGTTCTAGTGAAACTCAAATAGATACTTTTAGTTTATATCAGCATTTACGTACGTTTTTCTTTGTTTTTCTGTTGCAAGAAATTTTGCTGAAGTCTAAAGGCGGATTTCCGCTCGTACGCAGAATGGCGATGACGCAGAAACTCGTTGGCGTAGAAAGTCAAATCCTGTGTATTTAGATGCTGCCGTTCCTCGTCGCGCGGGAAACGACACGACGCAGGTAGCAGCAGTTGTCTGTGTGTCGCCGCAACGTAAAAGTCGGTAGTAATTCAACTTTGGCTGCAGAACTACGGCGTATTCGCGCGCAATCAGCTGATAAGTGCTACAGTGACTTTAATAAAGTCACATTATAGGTCACTGTAATAAGTGCACGTGTTGTTTTGTTTTTAATAAATTCTGTTATGGGCAGCGTAGACGAATTTAATTTGATTGAGGCTGTACATAATAGGCCAGAAGTATGGGACAGCAATTGTGTCCAGTTCAGAAGTAGGGACAGAAAAGCAAAGGCCTGGCAGGCAATAGCAGAAGAAATAGGAAGTGACAGTAAGTATTTTTTAGCGGTATTTGAAATACATATTGTTAATGGATTTTAACAACCCTGTAAGTAATATTAAATGAAATGAAATGGTTATTTGTTATAGTGGGAAGTTGTGTAAGTACATGGAAGAAGCTGCGTGACCGATACACTAGAACGAAACGGAACATGCCATTTGGTTCAGAAGCAGGAAGACGAACGTGGGACAAGGAAAAACGAATGAGATTTTTAGATAAAGTGTTAATTACAAGGAAGTAGGTTTGTCAGTATTGTGTTTATCTGAATGTATAGCATGTAGTGCATTTAGTTTACAAGCAAATATTCTTAAGAAAATAAAATCTAAGTTTTTTTTAATAACTTTTATTATTAAATTTATATCATTCCATCCTGCCATGGTATGATTTGTATTCACCTAATAAATTTACAACAGTTTTTAGAAAATAACTTGTTTATTCACTTGTCACTTTAACCTCAAATTAACGTGTCAACGGCAAAACATAAACACAGTACAACACGGAAGGTTACTGCCCACTGCGAACGAGCGGGAATGGTGCATTGTCGTTTGGTATATCGACGCATTTACACGACTTTCTACGCTACGTAGAGACACGTACTTTTACAGCACATACATCTGCGTACGAGCGGGAATCCGCCTTAATGTTATTTGTTACAGCAGTGGTACACTAAAACGTTCATTCTATGTACTTCATGATTTCCATTCTTTGTGATGTTTTAAGGTTATCAAGTTGATACGATGTTGGCCAAATAGGAGATTTGAACGTGCACAATAACCAATTAATCTTGGTATGTAATTTTTTCTGATATTGATGCAGCATTATTTTGTGTGTACAAAGTTTCAAAATCTTAGATTGTTAGTTGTTCTGGTTTTCCTTTTTACACTAAGAGGTGCATGCATAAGTAGTCAAAAGTTTTCTTATTTTATAAATAATATCCTTCGGCGTGGAGGAACTGCAACAATAAAAACAACATTTATTGTTCAGGCCTTAACAACAGGTTAAAAAAGATTGTTTTTATTGTTGCCGTTTTTCCACTCTGAAGGATCCTATCCATAAAATAGAAAAATTTTTAATTAATTGGAAACTTTTGTGAGGATTATTATAATTATTTTAATTAATATAAAGTAATTACATGAATAATGTTTGTTTTACTTTTAAGTTAATGTGTTAATTTTTGTTATAGGCACCAAATGGGTTTACAGTCACGTGAAATTGAAGTATTTAGAGTACACGAAGATTGTATTAGTTATCTTTTGTAAGCAGTTTAGCGCAGGTTCTATAATGATGGTATAAATGTCAGTTAAGTTATACTTAATTTGGCAACTGTCTATGAGAGGAAAGTTATGAAAATGTAGTAAAGTGCACCCCATGCTTTTAATCTCAATTGAGTTATTCTGTTAATAACTTGAATTTTATTATAATTTTCTTTTGAGGTGACACATTATGATTGATTGTTCGACTTGCTACTACTGTATTATAAACTCTTTGTAATTAAAAATTATTTTCTAGTTTTTAGTTCGATTAGCTATAAAAATTTCCACTTCAATCGGTAAGACTTTGTGATTAATTATTTTTTGATCCTTCGTAATTTAATTCTTTCTTTATCGACTATAAATTCAAGGCCGTGTTGTTTATCAAATTTTGTTCCGTAAAATCAAGAAATTGAAATTTCTGTCCTGATTATTTTGTTGTAAATAAGAAGCGTTTTTCTGAATCACGGTTATTAATATATTATGAATATTATAAATAATAGTATCTGTTTATTAGACTCGTCAGAAACTACATATGCATAAAGAACAAAGAAGATGAGAACGCAGCTATCTTGAAAAACAAGCCGAGTCCAAAACTGCTCGCCTGCGAAGTTCACACTCTCTGTCTTTGTTACTCTCACGCAGAAGATCCGTAAAGAAATTTATTAATTCTGACGATCCTAATCAGGATAATGGAAATTTTTTATCGAATTATTGCATTGTAATCGGTCCTCGAGACGTGTGCAAAGTTTCAATTTGATCAGACTTCTAGAAACCGGTGAAAATTAAGCTCAAACATTCCGTTACATAGATAGATACATACAACCAGTGGCGGTTTCTCTATTAGATCATTCGGACAATGTTCCTCCAAAATCAATAAAAAATGTATTATATTTACTTTCAAATTACAGAAAATTCACGTTTAAATCAAATTATCAGCGTTTGAATTTCAATTTTCATTGTAAGCGCAACAGATGCGAAAACTTACGAATTTACCCGAGGCTGTTGTGTTTTATAGTCCGTGTGTATTATATAGGGATGGCGAACTGTTACTTTTTTCAGTAACAGTAACAAGTTGTTATTATTACTATGAAGTAATAGTTCCAAATAACAGTTATTTTAGTAACAGTTGTAACTGCGTAATCCGTATGATTTGAGTATATGTAGGTGTAGGTACAGACATACCTATCCTACCCAAGATCCATCCATCCTATTTAAAAAAATATTCTTGTTTTTGTTTTTATATTTTCAATCTTATTTAAATTCTTTCCATAGTATTTTGTTCATGTTAATGTTGCAATTACTTACACAAGGAAACTCCCCTTTGTTTGTTAGGTGGTTGTTACACCTGTGGGAGCTGTCTTATTAGAAAAAGAATGCGTTTAAATTTAAATACCTATTAACCTAAAATTCTAGTAATATTGCTATTTTGTTTATAAAAAAATTGTAAAATCATTGGTAAAACGCAATTTAGGATGAAGCAATAAATTATAAAACAGAATGTAATGGTTTTCAAAACACTTGTTGTATACATATACATTTAATTTTTAAGTTGACACAAAAGTAAATATAAATAGATAAATAAAACTAACCATTTCGTGAGTACTTTGTTTTAATCCCGTAGACCATAAATCTTCTGGGTTATCACTTGTTGTTCAACAGTACGTACTAGGTTAGGTAGGAATAGTAGTATGTAGCAGACGTAATGTAAGAACAAAATACTAAAGAAGACCAAGAACGCTTTTTGTAAAGTTGTTATTAAATAACTGTTATTTTACAACGTTAGTAACAAGTTGTCATTGTTCCGTATTAATAACTGTTACAAAATAATAGTTATTGGAAATACTAGCCACCGCTAGATTATATATGTAGCCGAATCGTAAATGATAGTTATTGTAGTGAAGAGCGAAACACGCATAATACAATTTTATGCGAATTAGAAAAAGACAACTAAATGCCTTCTGCGGTTGTCAGCCGGGTACCATTTCACGTACTCAGTGCAATGCTTACGTCATTTATTATTATCTCCGCAACACCTGTTTGTAAAACAAAGATGCTGCAATGCACATTTTTTATCTCATACGACAAACTTTGCACTTGATTTCTTAGTTGTTTGATAATATTCGTTTGTAACGAATGTCAATGACTTTCACAAGTTAAAAGAAAATTAATTGTGTTTAAGTACATATTACCGTTTTTTTTTTCATAATGGCGGTTAAAAGAATCTATATATGATTTATCAGATTGGATTTGTAGATGTGAAGAAACTAATAGATTTTACTGTTTTGTATGTTTACTATTTTCACACATTATAGTGTAAAAATGGTGTTACCGATTTAAAACATTTAAAAGAAAAAGTGAAAAAGCACTCTTTATCTGCGGATCACATGAAAAATTCGATCGATCATTTTGCTAATTGTAAAGATAGATGAATAGATCCTAAATATAAATAGATTTAGTGAAAAAGTGTTTTTTACTTTTTGTGATAGTTGCGTTTTTTGAATATTTTAAAAATGACCCTCTGGTATGATTGATCACCAGCCGCCACTGCATAGAACCGAAGAAGCTTATAAAAGCGTGTTAAAAAGCGGGAGCGCTATACGTGTTCATCCTTAAGTTTATAAAAGGCAAACGTGCTGTGCAATTTGGATAAAAAAAAAATATGAATAACAAACACTAAAAAAATTTACTATTTATTATAAACTCAATAAATCACAATTTTAAATTATAATAAAATCACAATAGAAAAAGAGTATTAAAGTTTTACAATCTTTTGAATAAAACGAGGTATTCGTAAAAAATATATTCTATTAAAAGACATTTCCCTCATAGATTATTAAAGTAAATAAGATCTAAATGATATACTACGTTGTCCCGGTCTTCATATAAAAAGAGGAGTCAATATCTTTTACATATGTATTATTTACAAGTAGATTTTGTTTAAATGGGATACGAAGCAAAAAGCGTGTACGCGTTATTTTATATTCGTTAAAATGACTACCTCTTTGAATAAAAATTACATAATTTATAATATACAAATTGAGGAACTATAAAAGCATAAAACTAAAATACATTTAGAGGAAGAATTAGTAATCATAATAAAATTCGATTCATTCTACACCAATTCAGAATATAAAATGGTTTAGGTACATAAAATCAACCGTGTTTTTAACAAAGCGCGGCTTCACACAACCATTCCTTATGATCATAAGTACGATAAATTTTTTGTTTAAAATTGTTGGTACATTTTATAAAAATAATTCTTTTCTTAACATTATCGTTTAGCACTGTTTTAGGCACTTAAAGTTATAAATAAAGTACCATTTAATTTAATAATAAACGAAGATTGGCACTTGCTGTTGTATTTCTCGAGACGATTGAGTAAAAACAAAAATGTTGTGTGTCTACATTAATCGTCTTGAATAAATAAAAAAATAATGAAGAGAATCTGCAATGCATTTAATTCAAGTGACATCGTTCTTCTAACAAGAAAAAGTTACTTTAATAATGAAAACACTTGCTAGTACTCAACAATGTTCATTTAAAGATGAAAATACAGTTAATTACCAAGTAAAAATTCCGGTCATAAGTCAATAAGGCACTTGTAAACATAAATCGTTTAGTAAGTTGAATTCGGTTATTAAATAATTTTCAAGGGCGAAAAAGACCTCTAAAAATCCTTTCTCATATGCTATTATTTAAGGTTGAGCTACTTACTAAACTATTTACATTGTACTAAATTTTTAAAATCCTTAGCCATAAACTTGGACATTGCAAAATTAATATTTTTCAAAAATAAATCAGGTTTAAAGTTATAAAAACGAATCCTATCGACAAAAATTAATATGAAACTGTTTGCAATACGAAAAACGTTCTTTGAAACAACATACCTGTAAGTAAAAACTCAGCTTATCCAAGTAACCTTTTTGTAAGTCTAAATTAGGTCAAACCAAACAATACCAGTATTTATTTATTTTTAATTGTTACTACTCCTTAAAAATGTCCAGTGCAGAACGAAATTCAGGAAACTGATACAGAGTTGATAAATGAGTAGACCAATAAACACAACGCTGTGGTCTAAGATTATATACATTTGTAACTCAAAATCACATCACAGTGAAACCGTTCATTGTTAACACCTTTCTAATCAGTGGCGGCTTCTCCGTTAGCTTAATTGGTCAGTGACACTCCAAAAAAATCCTAAAAATTGTTTTATTATTAACTTAGAATTGCAAAAATATAACGTTTAAATTCCCAATGTATGCGCAACGGATTCGGAAACTAGCGAACTTACTCGAAAGTCATGTAGTCAAGTAACAATGCGTTTTTAAAATCTAAATATTAAAATGACCCACCTGTAACATTGAGCAGCATCCACCACTGTCTCTAATAATGACACTTCTGTAATATGGACACTTGAATATCACGAATTGCTTCCATAACAATTAATTGAAATATACTGCCCGAAACGCCAATATTGTGAACACTAAACATACACAAGAGGTTTAACTCTTTAGAATAACTGCAAGACTAAGAAACTACACGATTCGGATAAATAAGAAGTAAATTGCTTCGGAGTTATTAGCTAATAGACAATGATAAGTGTATTCATCAATACAGTCGATTCCCGCTAATTCAAACCTTTCGATTATTTAAAAAACACTATATTTCCAAGTAATCAGAGCCTTTTAGTGCATTCAGTAATTCGTAGTAAAATCCGATTACTCAACGTACGATAATTCAAAGTTCCGTCAGTCAACTCTAGACAATTCAGACCTTTAGAAAGCTAGTTATATGGCGTTTGTTGTTGCAATATAAAAATACAAGTTTTTGTCGATCAATGTAAAGGCAACGCGTACTTCGGGACAGTCTTTTATTAACAGAAAAAACAAAAGTACCCGCTAAAGAGCTGAGCATGCAAAATTTTTCAGCAAAAGACAACTCTACTGAACATTCAACACTGATGAAATTGGTGTTTTTTTTTAAGTGTTCCGTGTTACCTACCGCGCAAAAAAAATAACAAGAAACTACCAACATTACTATTTTGTAGGCTGTAACTCCTACAATTTTCAATTGTTATAAAACGGCTTTGTTCTAGTCAAGAATTAAAAAAACAAACTGAAAGCGACGTTTCAGCAATGACAATCTGTGATTATTTTTCTGTCTAACATAATTAATACAGACGGTCCAATATCCATAGGTATACACTTGGCACTACACATAGCCAAATAACAAACAAAGATGAAGTCAAAAACCGAATATCGACCCTTACATAATTCAACAATGTATAAAAACGAAGCAACAATACAAATAAGAGACAAAATAATTTGTAAACATCATTCAAATCAAAACCAAAAATTAGAACTCAAAACACATTGATAGTAGTTTTTAGTTTATAGTTTATAATAACAAAAAATTTTAACCAGACAAAATGAACATAAATGAACATTTCTCTGAGTTTACTTCTATTTTTTGTACATTTCACACGAGCGTGTTAAGCCTGCTTCCCGAGTCTGGCGCCTCTCAAAGGTCATAACCCTATTTAAATAGATAAAACAAATAATAAAAAAATATTGTTAATAAATACAGAGATTCAAACAAATTTATCAATAAAAATCGTACACAAACGCATAAAGAGGCACGTAATCAGTTAGAAAAAATTTAAGGTAAAAATAAAATGTATTTCTATTTATAATACGTTGATGTAAATATTTCATAAATTAATGAATAATGTTGAATACTATTAAAAATGTAACAGACGATCAACGTTACTAAAAATGCATTGGATCCCATTCATCATTGAAACGACTAATTTGGAATCGATGTTAAGAAACAGCATTTTTCAAATTCAATATGACGCCTACGGTTTTCTCCTACACTAAAATTCAGTCGTAAAACAAAATCAGACATAAATATTATCCTGCTTAGATATGACTAATTCTGTCTTATCATAAAATATTGAATGTTTATAAATAAATAGAAATGCTGCGTGCAATTCTTTTGTTTCTATAATCAACATAAAAAATACTTATCTTAGTAGAAAGATAAGAAGACGTATTTTTACCCTTATAATACAACTATACATTATTGATTTAAATAATTATCCTTCGCAGAATATCAACTTCCTAATTAAATATAGACAATAAATAAATTGATGAATTGTATTACATACTAAAAACGAATGGTTGAAAGAAGTTGGACTAAAAATTATATCACCAGTAGTTCCAGATCTTAAAAGTAAATTGACAATTTCGTTTGTCAACTCATGTCATGCCTTTGTCTACCGTTTTTGAATCCACTACTAGGATGGAAAACTTTATAATACAGAATCATAAATATAATTCCTAAAATAAATGGTATGATATTTAAATATACTACAGGTTTATAGTATAAACTTTTCATAAGTTCTGTATCGCGTTCTAAAATCCAAAAAACGTTTGCCAATGTATTTTCGAAGAATAATATTAAATAGAAAAACAAATACTTTATGAACGTTTTACCTTCGGTTAAATTAACATAAGTAAAGATATAAACCATTCCGAATATGGCAAATAAAGCCGAATCGTAAATTTTGTTCTTATTGCAAAAATTTGTTTCCGATGTACCAACATGCAGCCATATTGTCATTACCAACCAATGAATTAATAAACCTAATACTGTATAATTGAGATAAATGGATGAAATTACACTAATACATAGAATTCGTGAAACTGTAACTAGAAAATGCCACATAAATTGTATAATTGTACCAGCCCACGATATGTTGTTTTTATCTTTCAAAGAAAAACGCAACAGTCGTTGATATGCAGCCATCGACCATGCCATACTTACAAAAGAACTACCAATTGACAGTAACTGATGAACGACTACAACAGAAAACAAATAAGCAAATCATTTTATTTAGTATAAAAACTTACAGGTAAAACCATGAATACCTTGTCCGTGTGTATAGAAAATTATACCCAACTGCAATATTTGTTGAGGCGCAGCCTCAAGAAAACATTCCAATACGCGCAATAACGCAACGTCCGAATCTTCTTTAACCATTAATTCGTAATATTTTCTTTGATTCTCGTAATCACCGGACTTTTCAGCTCTTCTTGACTTTAAAGCATATCTCAAAGCATCAAAGTATCGTAAAACTGGGGCTAATTGAAAAATTAAGACGAGCAAGCAGCATATTCTTCTTTTTGTAAATTTCTTGGTCAACGTTGTTTTTGGTTTGTCATTTTGGTCCATGACGTACCTTAAACAAAAACAATTTTTTTAAAAGTGGTAATAAACAATAGATTTTTACATTTTTACACTACAATTGTTTTCTTTTCTTACGGGATTTTAAAAAAAATAACAGTATTATTATTATTATTATTGTTAATCCAATAACCGCAACCGCAGACGTAGAAAATAAAATAATCACATTATGTTGATTAAAAATACGTTTTACAAAACTCAATAAATACTTTTAAGAGCAGCATTTACCAAATGTATCATCGCGAATTGAAAGTTATGCAACTAACATCACTAGCAGGATGCAGGAGGTAAGGGGATACTTCAGTAACAACTTCGGCTCTCGGATTTTTTTCAATACTCATCATCATCTCATCATAGTGTCATATATCAAGCATGTAACTAATGACATGTTTATATTTCAAGATAACTCAGTCTGATAAGCACTCGAATAAGGAATTAAACAGATAACGCTGAGAATATGTATTTGTATAAACATAAATACGGTATTATACATAAATAAAATTAGTGCAACTATTCGCATACAAATATTGTATTCCAAAAGTAAGAATGTTTAGTTTCTGTTTTTATAAAAACTACTTTCTGTAGTGGACGTGGAAAAAAATGTATATGTAGGTATGATATAAAATTTCAAAAACGATTTTAGATACGAATTTGACCTTTTTCGAAAACTGAAAAAAGTTACATCTACCACAGTTGCTAACACGTACAATGATTGTTTTGTTTACTACATGTAAAAATATTTTATATTTCACTTCGTTGTAATTTACTCATAACGACCTCTCTTGCAAAAGTGATATATATTATAAAATCAATTTGACAAGTAAATAATTTAATCGTCAAACTATTTATTATTCTAAACTACTAGATATACTTGTAATAGAAACTTAAGTAATTGTTCATTTTTAGTTTGAATTTTATATAAAATAAAAAATAAAATCTTGTATACACCACTAGCGTTACTAGATGATTACGCCCTTGGTACATAAATGGCTATTACAATCTATAGACTCTAGTTATACTGTAACAAACATTTATATTCAGCAATTCTTTATTGAAGAAAACGGCACAAAATAACGAAATTAGCCAAAACAAACTTGTTTTTATTTTTGATGACATTAAACGTCACATTTATTATATATAAAATTTTTTTAGCAAAACAAAAACCGACAAAAATTATAATTTAATTTAGTTACAATTAAATGACGAAATTTGTATTTACACGAAATGACTTTTTGAATTTGATGTGTGAAACACAAAATCTATTAAAACTGCACAGACTTCAAATAGTGATTTAGTGTAAATAAAAATTTCGTCGTTTAATTGTAACTAAATTAAATCATTATTTTTTACTTTTTAGTGCATTTTATTTGATGCTTGTTTTTGAAGTCGGTTCTTGTTTGTTAAAAACATTTTATTTTTCTCTTTTTGGTGACATCAAATATAATTAAAAAAAACAAAAATGATTCGTGTACAGTTTGTAACCATCGTTTAGAATCGATTGGTTGATTGAGTAATGTTTGATAACGGACACAGTATTTGGATTGACGATTTTCATTTAATGTATTTTGAATTTGGTTTAATGTGAATTTTAGATTGAGTTTAATAAGTTATTTTACGATTTTAAATTCGAAGTTACAATGTAATTGTTGATAAAGTTTTGTATTTTGTTACGCGGTAAACCATCTGATTTCGCGATTTTGCTTATTGAATGTTTCACTTGGATTGTTGAAAAATTCCAGTTGTGATTTATGTTTTCCTTCTGAGATATAATCGTAATTAAATCTATTTTCACCGTTTGTTTATTTTAAGTTGGTTTATGAGTTCTTTGTTCGAGTACATTCGTACTTGAATTTCTTTATGTCAAACGTTTAGATTACGTGGAAAAATTAAGTCGTTATCTTAATTTATTAGGCAGTTTAAATTCTTGTAATATAATATCTTGTCAAATTGACAGTTTCACGTACAAGCGAAACGCTGTGTCCTAATTATATAAATATGACGTAATATGTTTGTTTGCCTCTTTATTGCACCTTTGCGCGAGAGAATTTTGGTGTTTGAAGTTTCGAACGCAGCCTTTGTGGAAAGGGCAGTCGACGAAAGTTGATATATAGATGTGTTTTTGGAAAATGTGGTAGTGGGAAGTTAGTTGGTTGACGGCCGGAAAAATGTAGTTAACGAAGGTGATAATTCACCTGTTCTAATAATTACCGTGGAAGTAAAAGAAGAGGGTGCAGTGAATTTAAGTGGAAAACCAAACTTTCCTTTTTCGTAATTACGGTTAATTAAGATCACTGTTTTACCTAAATTAATATCGTATGTTTCGTTACGTGAATTTGTGCGTGAGTTTGTTTCTGCAATCTCATATCTTTCGCCTTTGGGGCGGATTAATAAATCTTCCACTGGTAACCTATTGTTTGGGAAGCAGCTAAAGTCCATCCAAGGTGTTAGCTTTCAAATCCACTGGGAACCAAAGTTCAGCCGGTGTCACCAATTAAGAATTAAGGTATTTATCGATTTTGTTGTTTGATCGTGCAGTGTCCCGCGATTAAAAATGCAGTAAAAGCTTTCAATTTTTTTTTTAAGTCAATTGAAATTACGACTAACGTTGAATTTAATTATTTTAATGAACACGTATAGTGTTTGCGCAAAAATTAAAATCAATTAACTTTGTTTTGTGCGTTGAGAAGTGATTCGTATTTCGAGTATATGATAATGTAACGACTTATAAACTATATTTTGTTTAGTTCGAATTAAAGTTCGGACATATTTATGTTATAAACTGTATTGTTTTTTTTTGTGTGTGTTATTTTATTTGTTTGTTATAAATATGCGGTCAAGATCTTGAGATTTAATTATATTTGACGTCGAATTAACGCTATTGTAGTAGCATTTCTTTTTATAAATTTTAATGTAATGTTTTGTGTGTAAATTATTCATTTTTGTTTGTTTAAGATTATTTCATTTCTTTTATTCAAATTTATTTGATATCATTTAGTACTTGTTATTTTATTTTGTCTTGGTTTTAAATTTTCAATCAATAAATGTTAAATTGTTAAATGTAAAGAGCTTTATTCATTTTAGCCGCCGCATACGTAAATTTTTGTTTAAGTGTTTTTCAGAATTGTTATAACCCAAGGTAAGTTCTGTGGTTATGACCAACCGGATGAGCTTTCAGGTAATCAAGGGTTTGAAAGCTTCCCCTTATAGAAATCCTTGATTGGCGCCCTTATCGATTATTTGACTATTTTACCGTTCTAGTTCCATTTTTACGACGATCGCGTTTCCAATTTTTCACGGAATTTTAAATAAAACCCACCCTTCTCCATTGAGCTAGTGGCACAACCCCCCCCGTTTATGTTACTTCATTGCAGGCAGTGACTTTGTGTTAATTTTGGCATGTAACAAGTTGGTTCAGTAAATATTGGTATCTTCTTTCACTCACTGTAACCTTGAAAATGTACATCATTGAAGAGTTTGATCGTTTTCTTATGGATCTCATCATCAAAACTTGACCAAATTAAAATGGGACCACTCCCGAGATACCCGCTTTCTAATAAAAAACAACGAAATCAATCAACGTGGTAAAGAATGAACATGAAAAAAACATATTCTGACAACGTGAAAACTGCTTTTTTTTAAGGCGGTTGAAAAGCACAAAACTTTTGCAGCATTTTTTTGTGTAATTCGGGCCATAGTTTTCGAAAAAATATTGATACTTGATCACAAAATGCTTTTGCATTTTTGAATGTTTTCTTTGCTCGTTTGTCCTCACAATACAAAAGTGTCATTTTGCAATCGAGTAATGAAAATAACTAATTTAGTTATGTGTATTATCAATTCTTCAATATTGTCAAGTACTAATTATTGTAAGTCAACTGACTAATATTTACAGTAGTTAACTCAGATATAATATACCAACAACCTTGTTTTATATAACCAATTAAATGATACAGAATTTAAAAAAAATATATATGAATAGCGGCAACTATTTTAGTAAGTGTTGAAGAATTGCAGCTTGTTTATTATGTGCATCGCTGTTTATTTGATTTTATTCTTCTGTATTCTTATTATTATCATTTATCTACCTATAAATACATAATTGTTGCTTCGCTTAAACAAAGAATTGTACCAGCACAAATTCGCCCCTGTTCGCTTGTCGGGCCATTTAAAATGACTATTTTTATATATTTCCTTTTTTTCATAATTTTTTGTTGGATTTTATGATCTACAAGTTTCTCTTAAATTCGTATGTACTTTATATAGTTAGTATTTTTCGATAATTTTAACTGAAACAGGTTGTTTACAAGTATTATGCCAAGACTAAAATTTAGTTAACAAGATAACTAAAAATGAAAGAATAAATGCTTATACATGTAAATATCTGATTTACTCTGTTACCGGTCAATTAATCTCTGATTGGAAGATTTCTGTTAAACCTAGAATTTACTAACTCTGGAAGTAGTTTTTCCATACAAAAATTAAACAACTTTTGTTGCATTTTTGTATTCCAAAAGTCTTTGTTTCGTACTATTCTTCCCCTTATTATTTCGTGTGGACTCCAAATTACAAAAATGCAATACTCTTTATCTGTTATTTCTAATTGTCATTTGACTTGGTAATAATAATCGTGACTAGTCTTTAAAGTAATATCTGCTGAAATATTGCAAAATTTTACAATTTTGTTTAATGGCATCTTGTGGCCTTAAACGCCTTGAATTGAAAAGACATTTAATTTCTATGATTCCATTATTGTCCAAAATTAGAGCATCCGGAAAGGCACCTAAATATTTAAAAGGTTTATAAACAAAAAGCCTTGTGGCCTTCGATCCATAAAATTTTGAATAAAAAATATTTTTTGTAGTCTAGTCGTTTGGTCTCTCAATTTACAAACTTTACCAAAATTTGATGATGATCTTTTCAAATCTCTTACTACAGTTTCGTTTATTGCAATATTTTGTGAACTTTTTTTGTGATTATCAGAATAAAGTTTTTCAGTTACTCCACACATGTTACATTTAAAAAGTAATTAACAACTAAATCCCATTCTTAATTTTTTTCAAAAAGCCATGTTAGTGACGTTACATCCATATGGTGATTCGTGAGATTCAAAATTTCTATTTTTATATCTCGATTATCGTCTTTTTTGTCTTTTTCAATAAGAAAGCTAGTATCCTTGTCAATGTCTTTGTTTATGTGGCTGCTAAGCATCTTAGATTCAAAAACGTTATTAGAACTGTAAAAATTTATATGTAAAATTTGAATAAAAAAATATATATGATTGCAATACCTACTTGCCATCATCTAATTTATCTAAATATCCGTTTTGAAGATTCTCGATATTAACGCCTTCAAAAACCGGGGACTTATCGTCATTATTATTAGTAAATTATTAATAATTATTTTATAATCTTACGTTTTACTAGTATGCAGATCGTGCGCCTACTATGCTGTCTTGAAGATAATTTTTAATAATTCAATCTACCTTTTCCTATATTTTTCTGTTGTACGAACACTTGCACAAAACACACTACTACTCAGTTCAATACTGCGTTAGCAAATACTTTGCAAAAAGTTTCTATCTTTGGTAGTCCCAACAAAAAAGGTTAAGACTGGAAAACTTACTTAACAGTTTATCTTTGGTTGTCAGATAAAAACTCGATCTTCTTGTGTGTTACTAACTAAAGAGTATGTAAAACTTAACAAAATGATTTACCCTGAATAATATTAACATGTAACGAGCGGCATAGCTTCAACCGAGAGATGCGTAAAGTGCAACTAAATTGGTAATACTCTTGTATGATATTAATTTATTTTCCAAAAATAGACGCTATCTTAAGAACATCAAAAACTTGTATTGCCGATCGAAAAGAAGTAGTTGTTGATTTTTTTTTCTTCGTTAGTTTTAGTTTGTTATTTAGGCGTAGTTGTATTTGATACAAATAGTTGCGATTAGTGATAAAACGAAGTTTAATGTTAACAGTAGAATTGATGTAAAAGCAAAGAACTAAAAATATTATATTTATAATTAAAAAAGGTAGTTAGATCACAAGATAATTCATCATCAAATTTTAACAATTTTTTTTATTTCTAATAATCAAGCAATTTAGATTTTTCCAGAAAACTACATTTTCAAAATTTATAAATTTATATAGTTAAACATGGTTAACTTATTGGAACAAAAACACATATTAAAAAAAAATAATTAACATTAATCTGAATTAAGTATAGTATATATGTATATATAAAAAATAATAGTTTTATGAAAGAAGTTTAAAACATATTTTTGTTCAAACGTCCATAATCGGGTTCTTTTTTTACGCTTCTAATTTTAGCAAGAAAAGTAGCATTTTTATTTATTTTAGGTATTTTGGAAACATTGATCGATACACAATTAATTAGCATATAATTTTAATTCTGTATTTTAGAATTTCTAGATAGAATTTGTTTACATGTTAACATGTTTAACCACAGAGAAATTTAACAATAAATTTAAATCTTTTTTTTTACTTCTAATAATAGAGAAATTAAAATCTTTCATCTGAAATATACTAAAAGATGTGATGTCTATGCTGACCAGATCTTATTAGTAGCGTAATGAAAATTCGAAGCTATCAGTTTCTGTAAACGTTACAGATAAGTAAGTTTACATGAGCTCAGGTTTAATTACGTCTGCAATCTGCATTAGCTTTACTGTTTCATTCCTTCATTAACCGATGGTTCCCGAAAGAATCGTGTCTTAGTTATGCGCGCCTAGAGTAGGGATGGAGAATCTCGTAGCGTTTGTAAAATACTAACAAAAATAGTGTTTGTAGACGTTTACGGTTTTAAATATTTTGGATCTAATTGTTACGTTATCGCAGTACAATTTTTTTTATATTGTTCACAAAATGTGTAGCTACAACGTGGAGTTCGATTTTTTTAAATATTTATCTTAGTTGTTTTGTACTGATTGATAGAAGTTAAGCATTGTTTTGTGTGTTCTTCAACAGCACGTAGCTTAAAAAAAAAATTAAAAATTAAAAAAAACTAAGCTCCACGTTCTAGCCACATGCTTTCTGCATGTCTGGAGAAAATTTCAACTCAAAATGTTTTAAAATAACTTTAAAAAATGTAAAACGGTAAAGGTCTAAAATGCTACATTTTTAGATAGGTAAATGCCCGCCTTAATCAATGGACGAGGATCGCATTCAAATGATTAAAAACGTCGAATTTTTTTTAAACAAAAAAAATATTTGTAGGTACACTTTAATTCTAGTTATAATTTGTTTACTTCATCAATTGTAAAGAGCAACAAATTACTCTCAATATTTTCAATAAACATGTAATTAATGGTATTCATGAATTTAACTTTCTACTCAAAATATTGTTTAAAATAATTAAAATTTCAAACATCAAACATTACATTTAAACTCGTAACTTAGCAATTCAGTTAGTAAAGGTAAATTTAGTTAAATCTAAAATTTTTCAAACGCTTTACATACATATTTACTTTACGCTTATTTGTTCAAATTGATACAATGGTTAAATTTTTTAATCAAAACATTTTACGTGTTCGAAAATAGAATTGTATATGTACATTTACATATATATTTCCATTTTTATAATTATTTTATGGTTATTACCCCATAGGGGTAGCTTATAAAGTATCGATCTGTTGTAATGAATTTGTAACAAATTTTGGTATTTGTCTCATCCTCAGACCTTCTTTTATCGACAGAAACAAGAAAGGTGTGATATAGCGTAAACTAATAAATTATTTACCAAAGTAGCAAATTTGTAATTAATGTGAAAAAAATACTAGCATAGTTTTTTTTAAGTGAGCTGTAAGTGCTCGTGAAACATAAGGTAAATTTTTGTATCCACAATCATTACAGTAATATCCAACCTATTGACTCATAAAAAAATTGGAAAGTTGATAACTTTTACCGTTGCTTTGCCAACAGTCGGAAATAGTAATTTACGTAACAAGCGTCGAAAGTAAAGCATAGCATAACGAAAGTTAATACAATGCACACTTAAAATTACAACTAACTAAATTTAATAAAAGCAAACACAAATAATTTATATATCATTGTCACTGTAGATATATAAACACTATCCGCGGATAAGATAATTAATTGTTTAATGCACTTATTTGTTTAACACCGGTACGTTCTTTTTTATACTGACGTTGCACTTATCTATTCAAACCGCCGCTTTTTTATTGAAGACTAACTACGTTTTCCGTCGTTTGTTTTTATATTTTCGTCTTATCTCCGTCTAAAAAATTCTGTTTATTTCATAAATTGCTTCGAATAATCTTGAAATCTTGGGAATGTTTCCATATTATAGAAATGTCTTAATACTTTATATTGGGATCATTACATCTTTAAATTGGAAAGTTGTATACTTGCGCCAATATAAGAAACGTTTAATTAAAAGCGTAAAAATTGATTTACTGTTGTAATAACAGGTACAGATCAAGTGCTCAACACGAAGTATATTAATTCTCTGTTTTAAAGCATTTTTTAAATAAAATAACAAGTGTGTAACATATTACTATATGAACAAGGTTTTTCTTTATCCAAAATTCACATAAAAAAATTCGTAATATAAAAGGAACTCTAACTACGATTTGACACAAAACATTTAATTATAATAATAAACTAATTTTTGCATTTTGAGTTAATTAAATAATGAAATGAAATAAAAAAATTACACAATATTTAGTCTTTTTGTTGTTATCTGGTCAACTGTGGAATTATTTAATTATACCAAAACCAATTTACAATTAGTCATAAAATTACACATTTTCTTTATAGTTTAAGCACTCTTACTGTTACAAAGATAGTAATATACTATATCCTATGTATTTGACGTATATGTAAACTATTGTGTCTATAAAATAACTAAACTATCCTAATAAGAAGCATTTTTAATTTTATATGGTATTGGTTTTGTTCACTTGGTATAGCACTGTACTACATTTAATTAATAATTGAAACAACATTTAGAATATATAAATCTGTGTTTTAAAATACCTAAGCATTCTAGGGTAAAATAAATCAGTATCATAGGCTATAAATATAACTTTTAAGTTTATTCATTTTCAGTTTTTCGGATAGTTCCAGAAATAAACTTTGCGTCTCATAAACAAATTATTTTAGATTATTAAATACTGGATGTCTTACTACTATTTTAATTAATTTTTAAACATGTCAAAGTCTTCAGTTATTTGAAGTATTAAGAATTCCTTGATATATACGTAACTTATTTCTAATATGCGAGAGAGTATCTAAAACAGAAACTTTAGTTTTAAAAATTTTAATTTATAAACAAAATTCTCTAAATTTCGAAACAGTGACCATTAAACGTAATTCTAGAAAAATTTAAGTTTATGTTTGTATTTCCACATGTGCATAGAAGATAAAGAACAAGACCTCCTCAAAACACTGATCGACACTAAATTTATATTCAATCTAAAACTTAATCGAGTGGACGTTTTGACTATTCGTCAAATGTCAGCACAAGCAGCTATAGGATATGCTCAAGATAAACGTAAAGTAAAACTTACTTAGGCGTCTCTCATAGCATCACCAAAACAATTAGAAAAACATTTTCTAAATGTTTTTCACTGTTTGGAAGACAGAATTTGTGACATGTTTATATCCGAAGAAATTAAATACGAAAATATATAGGTACGTATAATATTGTTTATAAGGGAATTTCGGCTTAGACCGCGTCGTAGTTGAACACCCAGACTTTTTTAAGCTTGATCCTAGTCTCTTCTTGAGAGCCAAAACAATGAGATTCGCCACTCCGAAGATGCAAGCTGCAATGTCTTGCGAAACGTCAATTTGTTTGGGTTCACAAACGACAACACAGCAAAGGCAAAGTAAAGTCGCTTATAATCGTAACCAAGAAAACCACGAAAGCTTAAGATTCTGTACGTATAATATTTTAACTTTCTAGTAACTAACCTTAGGTTTTTGTCCAGATGAAAGAAATATACCAGCCAATTGTACAAATAGTAGTTAAAACATTTACAAAACAGTCCTGTCTAAAGCCTGTAGACTAGAATTTGTCACGCTCAAAGTTCCCATTTGCAATCCATTATATTGCTACAGGTTGAGATGAGTTTGTTAAGAGCATTAATATGTTACAAAAGTATCAATAGGAACAACAAAAGAGATTATAAAATAAGCCAGTGCATTGTCGGGAGATAGTAAGAGTATTGTAATATTAAAGTAGTCCGAAAAGAACGTCGATTAAGCTGACACAGCCACTGGCAGCACAATCAAATATACCAAAATTTAGTGCTCTTTTGTTACTAATTTGTTGATCAATTCTCGATTTTGTTGCTCCATCAGTTTCGGAAAAGTAGTGGTTGTAGTTATAATTTATTGCACTATTTTTAATTTTGTTACTCAATTTTTCAACTGCCAAAATTATCGTCATCATCATTGCTACCTTCGCTCCCAAAACATTCTGAAACCAAATCATAGCAATATTTTGATTAATTACATCTCTTTGATTTCGTTGCTTGGCCTTTTACATTGCTCCACTCTTAACCGTTAAAAAAACTCCTGACCTACATCAGTACAGCACCATAGAACTGTAAATTAATCAGATAACTCAAATTGCTTCCTAAATAATTTTCTAGTTTTTTGCTTAACGTTTACTGCACTTTGCTCAAGATTTATATAAACACCATGAACGAACACGTTGGGTGAAAAAGCATTAAATGCAACAAATACAGATTCTTAGTATCCACTAGCCATTTAGTGACAGTAATAATGAATAACACGGTAGTAATGATGATATTTTTTAGACATATAGTAGTATGTTCCGTTTAAGATGCAGTCCATAGGAAACTTTCATTTAAAACAATCTGAAATTTAGTATACTAAAACTTGGTACAGTACTTTTTTATGATTTACTCAATTTAACATAAACGTGTTACCCATTCTCGCAATAAGTTTTGACAAAGTTTCTGCCGTTATTGAATGCCAAGCTGTTTAAAGTTTAATCCACATATCATTAGTTGATGTTGGAGCTGATTGTCGTGCTATCCGATCTCTTTCTAGCCACAGGAACTCGATTGGATTAAAGTCAAGTCTCTGGGATGGCCATAGTTTTAATAGTTCCTGGCTCCTGTATTGGTGAAGATGGTCTTTACATGATTTGGAAAAATGTTTTGGGTCATTATCTTGTTGAAAGGTAAAATTTTGACCTAAAAGTCGAATTCCTAAAAGTATTACGTCGTTTTCTAAAATTTCTTTGTATTCTTGTTTTAGTATTCCGTCAATTTTCACAATATCTCTAACCGTGGTTTCAATTTGTGCGATATCTTTCGCCTCATTTCGCCGAGTTGGTTTTATTTGTTTCGTGTACTTTGGGATTGTTTGAGAACTTTCACGTTAATGTAATGAAGTTAGTGCACGTTTTTAAATTCATCGTTGGCAATCAAATTTGTAAGTAAATCTTTGTATTCAATTAATTCGAAATTATTACGCTGCATATACATCCGTATTCTTTGATTTGGCATTTTCTTTGTCCTGCTAAAATTCCAGTTGTATCTAAGTTCTGTTTCATTTTTAGATATTATTGTAATTAAATATTATTTTGGTAATTTGTTTATCTTAAGTTTATTTAAAAGTTCATTGTATTAAGTACGTTCTTAGGGATTTCACACCTGATTCATTTGTGTTAGCTTTATTAAATTACATTTAGAGTAATTTTTTTAATTTATTACTTCCTAGTGATACTTTTATGATTAAGGTTTCAACAAGTTAATCTTTATGAGTGTAATTAAAACTTTTGATACCTGTGTTGCCGTTGCAGTTCTCACAATGAGAAACGTCGTTTTTGAACTCTGCTTTTACGTTGTAATTAATTCTGTTTGCAACTTCTTTCCACGTCTCTGTTTTTCGATTTTCTTTCACAAAGATTTCGATCACAACCTCTATGTAAGTGGTAGCGGATTGAGGTGATAAATATAAGTGGTTTTGGTTTGGGAGTAAGTTAGTTAGCAGTCGTTCGAAATGCTTTAAGTAACGGAATGTAATTGGTTGGGTGGTAAACTCACTCCCTTTAGATGAAGAATTAACGCGGAAGTCTTTAACAATGGAACAGTAAATAGTTAGTTCATGGCGGAAAAAACTTTCCAATTTCGTAAAGCAATTACGGCTTATTGGATTTAACTGGATTCCAAATTGGTTTTGTATTAGCGTACCGTGGATTTGTTCGCAATCTAATTTTTGTCTTGGTGGCGGCTTATTGAAAATTTTCCGACGGTAATTTGTCCAATGGTTTTGGTTCCTGGTAAAAGTTTCTGCCGACGTCAACTCGCATAAAGCTAACCAGGAGTCCGTCTACGTACAAAACTTCAAGGTTTTTATTGATTACCAATTAAGCTATTTATTCGCGAGTTTAGTGATTGAAAAGCTTTGAAATTAATTATGTTGAGAGTTCATTGATAGTTATCGAATCTTTCGATTATTCACACAACATTTTATGGTGTTCGTTTGTGCTAATTTTAATGTTGTTTTTATTATTTTTATTATGAAACTACAAAAGCAAAAGACGATATTTAACCAACGTTTAAAATGTTTTATCGACGTTAAACCAGAGACATTTATTAATTACATAACATAGTATTAAGATTTTCGATTTTGTTTTCTTTTATACAGTTACAAAATTTAGTTTATTTTGTTATTATGTATTATTTTCTATTAATGAAAACACGGCCGTGCGTTATATATTTTTATTTTCTCTTTGAAAAATATATTTTTTTTTAAATTTATATCCATTCAATTTTGTTTTAATTTAAATTTTCATTTGCGTTAACTTGATTCAATTTTTTTAAATGTAATTTCGTGTTTTGCTCGTCTTTTTTTATTGTAATTTATTTAATAAATGCTAAATTGTTAAATGCAACAAAGATTTTATTCAGTCGGCCTTCGCGTTATGTGAATTTTAAGATTAAAGATTTTCGTATGATACACTCTTAAGGTAAGTCCCATTTGAGTGCATCAATTTGGAGGGGACTCGTGGTTGGTAAGGGCCTGAAGTCCTTTTAGCTTTACACCTTACTGGCGTCCTTTGATTTTGACTTTTGATTTTATTTTCTTTTGAGTTTTCCAAGCGGTCACAGAATATTGAATATAATCCACACCCATCTTCACTGAGCACCGGCAAAACTTCATTGATGTTACTTTATTTCAGGTAAGTTTCATTGTTCCAGCTGTTGCACGTAAGACACCGTACCGTACCGGCAAAACAGCCCCAAATCATCACTGAACCAACTCCATGCTTTAAAGTAGCGGCAATGCACTCTTTTCTGATACGTTCGCCAACAGATCTCACGAATATTAGTCTTCGGGTACCGAACACTTCAAATTTGTACTCATGCGTCCATCAAACGTTGTTACAATCTACTATTGTCCAATGTTGGTATTCACGAGCCCATTTAAGTCGCTTTCGCTTATTTTGTTTGCATAGTAAAGGTTTCTTCATAAGAATGCGGTTTTCTGTAAGCGACGTTTAACCGTAAAAACACTAACTGGTTTTGAGCGAGCAACATTTATTTCAGAGGTAATTTCCGGGGGTGTTTTGCGTCTATTCATCTCACTAGTAATAACTATCGTACGATCATCTGCAGATGTTGTCGCTCTTGGTCTTCCACTACGAATTCTATTAATGTAAATACCACTTTCCCATTTTTTTTAATGTTATAGTCGAGCGTAGCGTGGTTTAATTTAATTTTTTTGGCAAGTTGTCGACAGTGCTGGGCAAAATACATGCAATAAAGTATTTCAAATACAAAATACAAAATATTCCTATAAAAGTATTTGAAATAGAAAATACAAGATACTTTTATGTTTTTATTCAAAACACAAAATACAAATACATGTATTTTAAATAAAAAATACAAATATATATACTAGGTTGTTATTAATTTGTGTTTCCTCTTTCCTTTTATATTAACTTTTTCGTGTTTGTGTTTACTGAACTCTTCTAGCAATTCTTTTACGCAGTAATCGAACTCAAGGTTAAAAAATTCAATAAAATTAAAATTACATACCTTTATGTGTAACTTAAAATTTGTGGTGGCTTTAAGAGTTCCAATAATTATTATATCTTTTTGTTTAGACATTAAACATTTTGCTTTGACTTATGTTTCTGAATTAGAAAAAAATTTCCATCTAAGATGGCGGGAATCGTTTTAATGTTTTGGTTGCCAAACCTTAGTCGATTCAAACATTTCCTGATTTTTCGAATGAATCAGAACGGTATTTTAAAACCTGTTGTAATATTGCGTTGGGCAAAATACATTTATTAATGTATTTCAAATACAAAATACGTTAGGAAAAGTTCATCAAATACAAAATACAAAATACAAATGTATTTCAAATACTGTATTTGCAATACAAGTATTTTGTGACTGCCCACCCCTGGTTGTCGATTAATTGTGCCAGTTTTATGATAAGTGCGTGTTTCCCTGCTTAATTCTCTTCTTGGGAGCATTTTAAATGATAGTTGCTCAATATTTCGTTTGGGACGTTAACAATGTAAATATCTGATTACAACTGAAAATAATTTACACATTTTATTGTAATCTTTTTACAAAACAATTTAAAATATCATCACAAAGGATCTACCAAAGCGATAAATTTTCCTAGAAATTTTTGCATATTGCTACACCGCAAAGAACAGTTTACAACAACCCGACAAATTGCAGGTAGAGAGTTGTAAAATAAATCTTGGGTGTTGATTTAATTAAACTGCATTTCAGATAACTATTCCACTTTATTCTAATTTTTATTAATAAACGTAATACTGCGTTAACTATACATGAAAAAATGAATGTCTAAACACTTACGGATGGTAGTGTAATTTGTTATTGCTTACATCAACGCGCATTTTTTTTATAATTTATCCAAATTCGTATCTGCTACCGTTTCCAATATTACGTTGTTCTTCAACTTAATCTAGACATATTGTCTAAAAATTGTTGATACTTAAGTAAATAATTAGGTACCTTTGTGTATGTATCTAAAATTGTAAATGTTATTTTGAAGTGTAAATAAACTATCATTAGAATTAAAATTATTTCTTAACTTTGTCCAATATATTGTTAGTTTTTGTTTAGGTACAATAAATTAAACCTTCTGGTCAATAAAGTAATGTCAATGCAGTCGTATCAGACTTGTTTGTAAATTTGCTGTATATGTATAAATAATAAAAAAACTACTGATTTTTTAGTATATTATCGCAATTTTAACATATATTTTTTTATACAATCATTGTAATGCAAGACATATACACCTTAAGTATCAAAGTTTAATTATATTCTAAAATCAAGTCGGTACATGAATCATATAGTACTTAGAAGCCGTATATATACCAACTAATTTAGAGAAGCCTTGCGAATCAAATCTTTTGACGAAGCTTTTAATTAGCAATTTCCAAATTTGTGACCTTTGTGTCGATAATTTACGTTGTATATATTAGGGAACAATTAGCATCTTTAGAATTAATTTAATCGTGTCGAAATTTAAAGTATAAATCTGAAAAAGGTTGGTTGAAACGTTACGGCCTAAGCCGTCTAATGAATGATGCTTAAAAATGTGCGTTTTTCAATTTATAGGTTAATTTTCCGGTAAATTATAGAATTGGCTATAAACACTGTCCGATTATAATATATATTTATTTTAAAACCCTGTTAGAATTAACACTGGCTTGCAAGATAATCACGGTTTGATTGTACAATGTACATGGAAAGTACTTAGCATTTAGCAATGCCAATATTTTTTCTAAATATATTATGTTTAAAACAATATGTGGGTTGTTAGGTCAAACATAATATTCACCTTTATTTCTTTCATTTGGTTAATAAATAGGTAGATACATACTTTTAAAAATCCCTTTTTCTTGGTAAATGCTGTTATTTATTATAACAAATGCAACAGATAATAGATAAGCAAATTAAAGAGATTAAATAATAAAACATAAACAAACACAACTAAACATAATTAAGGAATTCCGTTTGCTTGCCAAAACATAATATAAAATACAAAAAATGCTTTAAATTCCATATTTTGTTAATTACAACTGCATTGTTTCAAGAATAGTTCGTGTGACTCATTACCTTGTAATATCTCTGTAAATACTTTCATTTTTCAGATCTATAATAACTAGTATTATATTTACCGACGCGTAGCAATCTAGTAATATAACAAGCTCGAACTACTATTTTCCGTACACTTTTACATCACGTGATTTCGTATTTGTAATATTAACAAAAATAATATATCTTGTAAACAAATAACCGTATTTTGCGACTTAGTAACGATTCCTTATTTTTTTTCAGCGCAAATAACGTTGTGCTAGAAAAAATTACACCAATAAACCAGAATTTTTATATTCATTAATCAGATTCTTAGCAACCAAAAGCAGTAGTTAGTGGATGATAGGGTTTCCGATATAATCTTAAAAAGTACAAGTGATATAAAGTCATTTAAATTTTGCAAGATAACATATCGAACTTTTGATAATTACAAAAACAATTCCTACAATAAAATTATGTGTAGTGCAAAAGTTCTATTTTAAAATGTAAAACTAAATTACGTATAATAAATCTAACAAAAGAACGGTAATTGAAACTCAAGCTAAATAAGAGGAGGGGAGGGTGGAAAATTGTAAAGAGTAGGATGAATCAATGCAGTAATTTTTTCTCTACAAAATAATAATATATACATTTTTCTCAAAAATAATTAAGTAACTAAATAATTCAACATTAAAAATATACCATTGAAATCCCTATGTTGCGTTTTCCAAGGCGCCACCCGGTATATAAGAAACTATCAACAAACTATAATTACTGATGTTTTAACACTAGAACCGCCGAAGGGATCAATTTGACACTTCACGAACTTTAAAACGTTTCACTTTGTGTTTCTATAAACCTGACCAAGTCTAAACTTGTATAAATTGGAAAATTTATCTGGTCCCGTTTTCCGTACTAGCAGTTTTCACTATATCTTTTCAAAAGAGCTAGTATATCACAAGGTCAATTTTGTTTTAAATCATCTATAAAAGTTTACGTTGTGTATTTGATTTCAAATAGGTTGCCAGATCTTCACATGGTTTTTGATACTGCGAAATAATAATTTTAAAAATATTTACGAACTGACCAAGAGTTATAAAATATTTAGAAATAGTTTAAGGGTGGTGTTTGTTGTTTTAAGTTACATTACATTGTTATGGTAAAAGTGTTTCGGTATGATTTTCATTCTGTATAAGTTTCGTCCTGGAACGCCCACTTTTCGCTGCATTCAGAGTGTTGGCTATCATTTGGTTGTTTTTGTTGACGTATGGAATTATCCAAGTGAGAAAAACCATTTTTCCGGTAACTGTGGTACGGTTTGTACATATCATCTAACCTACGCACTTTTATTTCTTAACATTCACACTCATCCACGTTATAAATGGGTGTAGTACTTTGACTGCTTATATGAAAGTATTTCTGGGTCGAGAATTGATTTCTACTTTTGTGATTTAACTTGTTTTTCTCGTAATTGCCATTAGCAAGTTTGGATACCCACACGTATCTCATTAATGCGAATATATTGACACCCGCTCGTTCATATTGGGAAAATTCCTATCATGACGTCACGAAATCTTCGATTAATTACTAGAATTATAACCGTATTGGAAGGCCCACGTACCGAAGTATCAATATTAATCTGAAGGAAACTTGGCGCATCTGATTTTTTTCTCATAGATCGTATAAACCAAAAGGAACTTATTTGTGATAACACCATATGTACGTGATTGTTTATTTCAGCAAATTTTAAGAAATTTTGAGTAAGGTATATATTGTATTAATTGTAAGTATGTATTATATTTACTATTCTAATTTTCTTCTATCTACGTTGTCAGTCGTTTGCACGCACGGCCGTGCGTACATATCAGGTTGTTATCACAATTAACTATAAAACTTTTTTGTATGTAATATATTATTACGAAGTGTTGTCCAACCGAAGGGGGCTTGCATTAACAATTATTGTCTGTGATCTGTAGCTGCGTACTAGCAACTGATCGCATTTATGTAAATCTACATTGCTTCTCTTTTCAAACCTCTCTTTCTGTGATAAAATAAATATATATTCGTGTTACAACTTGCGTGTTGTCATTTGGTCTTTTTCAACCTTGGATAGATTTAAAGGGCGTCTTCCATTCTAGTTTCCGCTCGCCGAATGATACGTACAATAGCAAAAAATATTGTTAATTTTCTTAAGTTGAAAACAGTAGGTAAATAGCAACAAAATTTACAAGATATACGTGCGTAAGTCTTATCAGAATTTTTCTGCCAACTTTGTAATATTTACACTATATGTTAAAAGCTTTTCGAATTATTTATACATGTTACTGATATGTTTCTTAAAATTAATCAGTTAAAATCACTATTTTTTATATATCGGTTAAACAAATTACTACGAAGCTCGGAATACTGTTACTGCTTATAATCGTTTGTTCTCAATAATCTCGCGACGAAATCCATTTATAAGTAAAGAAAAACATTCTTAAAATGTATTCTAAAAAGATACCACGCTTCTTAACTATCTTTACTAAATTTAAAATTATTGTATATGTAAAATAAATACGTATATAATAATCTATTTTATTTTAAATATAAGCAAAAATGTAGAGCACTAATTCTAAAAATTTGTTAGGAATTAGTGCTTTGATAGTGTTTATTAATGTTTCATAAAAGATCATAAGCAACCACTTGGTTTCAAAGTTATAGATGTCAAAGTTTTCTGCTAACTTCACGCTCAGCAAAAAATGTTGAGCATCAATTCTGAAAATTTGTTAGGAATTAATGGTTTAATAGTGCATATTAGTGCTTTATATTAGAGCACCGGTAAACGCTTGGTTTGAAAGTTATAGGTAGTTATAGTAACTTTAAAACCAAGTGTTTGCTGATATATCAGATGTTCTGATATCAAGCACTAATTCCTAACAAATTTTCAGAATTAGTGCTCAACATTTTTTGCTGAGCGTGAAGTTAGCAGAAAACTTTGACTACTTATAACTTTGAAACCAAGTGCTTGCTGGTGCTCTAATAAGCACTATCAAAGCATTAATTCCTAACAAGTTTTCAGAATTAGTGCTCAACATTTTCTGCTGAGCGTGAAGTTAGCAGAAAACTTTGACTACCTATAACTTTGAAACCAATTGTTTGCTGATGCTTTAATATGAAGCACTAATAAGCACTATGAAAGCACTAATTCCTAACAAATTTTCAGAATTATCGCTCAACATTTTTTGCTGAGCGTGAAGTTAGCAAAAAACTTTGACTACCTATAACTTTGAAACCAAGTGTTTGCTGATGATCTAATATAAAGTACTAATAAGCACTATCAAATCACTAATTCCTAACAAATTTTTAGAACTGGTGCTCAACATTTTTTGCTGAAGCGTGAAGTTAGCAGAAAACTTTGACTGCCTATAACTTTCTAATGAAATGTTTGCTGGTGATCTAATATGAAGCACTAATAAGCACTAATTAAGCACTAATTCATTACAAATTTTCAGAATTTGTGCTCAAAATGTTTTGCTAACTTCACGGATCTAAAAATATAATAAGTCTTTCACTCAGCAGCGCTAAAAAATAATTATAGCAATTGTAGAATTAGATCCACGCGAGCTTTCGCCTTGTACGCTGCAAAAACTGTACAATATAGATGAAAATTGCACATAAACAATTTATTGAGCACAAAATTTAATACAAAAAAGTCCGCGGGAGTGTATAATTATATCTAATAGTTTAAGAGTTACAAAATTTTAATGTAATGTGAGACATTTTCGTGCAACTTTGCACACTTGTATCTTCTAAACTATTGAAGGTAATTGTACCCTTCCACGGACTTTTTTATAGTAAATTTTGTCCTCTATAAAAATGTTTATGTGCAACTTTCTTCTAGCTTGAATCGTTTTAGGGTAATAGTTACAAAGCTACCCTTAGCCGCAAAAAAAGCCGCGGTGGTCACCAAAAGCAACTCGACCAAAACACACATGTTCTACTAAACCGATAAATTATGTTGAAATTTTAAAATGCGCAAACAAAGTAATAATTTATTAAATCTGGTTTATAAAGTTTTATATTAAAAACTATCAGTAATTACTAGTTTAAGTCATAATTGTATCAACAGTCAAGCAATTGTAAAGATTATTAGCGTTATAAATCTGTTAAGACTATAGAACGGATTCATATTAAAGTAAAGTTCATCTCTTTAATACTTCTTTATAGTCAATAACGCATTTGTTTAATATTAATAACAGAAAAAAATTGTAGAATCGCCGTCCAGTAACAAAACGTCGTAATCCTTAAGGGTAGAAAGAAGCATAACGCCGCTTTCAATAGATTGAATAAAAAAAGGAAAAGTCAATTGGCAGATTTGGTGCTGAGAAGGTTCGTGAACTTAACCAATCAAATTGCGTACAAAGAAGGAGGAGAGTTTTAAACGAAAGTTTTAAAAACTCTGACGCGGTGCAAAAACGAAGAAAGTTGCATAGGAGAGTTCTTCTTTTGACTTACTCGCAAAAAAGAAGTTACTTTCGGGCTGTTTTTTTAACGTACTCGGGCAAGAGAGTTAATTTACGCGCTGGTTTTTTTTTACTTACTCAAAAAAGTTATTTACGCGTTGGTTTTTTTTCACTTATCCAAGAAAAAGTTGTTTTTTTCGTACCCGCGTAAAGAGGAGTTATTGACGGGCTGGGTTCTTTCACGTACATTTATTATTTTTCTTTGAGTGTACGTTTTGTATAAAGTTGTTAGTTAGTGATAAATTGTTACGTGGTTGCCAACCTGCGTCCAGTCAAGACCCAACAAAGCGCAATACGTGATCTTCAATTTGAGGATTAGGAGACATATAAAAAGGTCAGAAATTAGTTAAATTTATTTGAATATGCGTTTGTAAGTTTTTTATTTGATTATTGTACGGGAGATGCGATAAACTGTATTAACGCAAGAAAATTGAGAATGATTATTTAAATTTAATTCTATCGCTTAAACAATGTTTTTTCTTTGTTTTTTTATTGTAAACGGAAAGACAAAATTTAATATTTTCTTTTCTTTGTCTTTGGCAATTAACAAGTCGCTTATAAGTATGTTTTACTTTTTTTGTGCCAAAGAATCATGCTAAGAACACCTAGAAAATTTAATAAATAGACATGTCGATTATTTCGCGTCGCGAAATATTTTTATTGTGAGTCCAATCTCCACTTTGCAACTTTTACATCTGAAAGGATGTGGCAACGTAGCTCGAATTCTGTCATAAGCTGTTGAACTGTGAACCGCTATAAAACTCGGGTAAAATCCAGTAATCATTTAGTTCTGTAGTTTTTTTTAAAATGCGCGTCAATTAATTAGTGTGGTGAAACAATTGTCAGGGATCACACGACATAAATTGTTTATTTAATCATTGAATTATTTATTAAATTTCTGAAAGTTCTACTTTGGCTCTACAATTGATTGTGTCTAGAGAAATTTTACATTTATCCGAATGCTCTAAACCGTATATAAGCCAGCAGAAAATGACAGTCGGTGAACGTGAATCTCAATTTTTCGACCTTTCCTAGCATAACATGGTTGTGAGCGCAATATTATTTGAACTTTGTGAAGGTGACTTTTTGCCTTGAAAATATTTTGTGCCAAATAAAGTTCGATGTTTTGAGATTAGGTTGCTTGCTTTGTGTTTCTTACCGTACATCACTTAGAAAAGAGAACCGCGTTACCAACACAACCCAAATATTTCCTAATACTTGTTGCCTAAACAAAGCTTAAATTTAAGAAACTTAATAAGTACGGTCATTCACAATATTAAAGCTTTACAACCAAAACATCGCGTCTGAATGTTGGTGCCAACAGTGGACTACTAGTGGAATAAAGAGAGTCGCGAACTTATAACAGAGTAAATTGAGCATTTTGTTAACAATTTGAAACGATTAGCCCAAAATACTTATTATTGTGCTTCTCTAGAAAAATTTTCTATAAAAGATGTACCCTCCAGTTTGCAATCATTTCGCACTAAACTATAACATACTACTAAAGCTATAAATAGAAAACAACAGCCGGGAGTGTTTGGATTTCGAGCTTTTAATACTAATTCAATGCCGAGCACAATTTCCGTTCCTCGTGGAGAGCTAAAGGGCAAACAAATTGAACTACAAAAATGAAAAAAATTAGTAACGCCAGCCTATTTACATGCCATGATGTTTGTTCAAGTGCATGGATTTAAGATAACGCGATCGGGTTTCCATTTAGATATGTCACTGAAAGCTATGTTTTATCTGCGCGCAGCAGAAACCATTCTCACACATTTCATGGACAAATGTTAAATACAAACAATTATTTATGTATGCATTCTTATTTTTGAAAATTGTAATTAATTGTCATTATATTACGTAGGTAATATTGTGTTTGGTTTCAACACCTTCCGATAATTTCAATATTTGCGATATCTGTGAATTTTTCTCATTTAAATGTAGTTGATTTTCTAAATTAGATTTATCCATGGCATAGAAGAAACAATGTGTCCATCATATGAAGGTCTTGGACCAATATTTTAAATAAGAGCCTCTCAATCTACAATGAAGAACTGACTTTAAGTCAGTTTATCTATTCTCAATGTTTTGTTGTACAAATTTCTGAATCTACAATTCAGCGACGGCTGGTAGGCAATGCGGCAAGAAGCCCATTTCAATATTAAAAGATTTATATTTAAAGTCGATTTACCTATTTATGAAATAAGCAAAATGAAACATATATTAATAATAAAACAATTTTTAGTATTTTTTGAATGTCAGTCAAGTTAGCCCCGCCTTTTTGTTAAACTAAAAATGAGGATTGTGTTGAATTGTGCTCAATACGTACTACCTTGTGCTGCAAAAACAATTTCTTTTTTCCTCATTTACTATTTTACAGAGACAATTAATTTTATGATAACATATAATCTTACCTTTTTTGATAAAATCTAAAATAACTAGTGTGCTGAATTGTGCTTATTATGCGCTACACTGTGCTGTGAAAATAATCGTTTCAGGTTTTTTGCAGACCAAACCATTTTTACGATAATACATAGCCCCGCTTATTTGATAAAATCAAAAACAAGTAGTGTGTTGAATTGTGCTCAATATGTGCCGTAAAAACATTTTTTTTTTAAATTCAGATTTTATGAAGACAAAACAGTTTTCACGATAATACATACCTCCGCCTTTTTCGATTAAATGAAAAATGACTTGTGCTGAGTTGTCTTCAGTATGTACTTCTTTGTGTCGCAGAAACAATTGTTGCTTTTGTACCAATTGGTCATTTTTTAGTTTATCAAAAAGGGCGGTGCTAACTTGACTAACATGTATATATGCAAGTTTATTTGCTCATATATATTGCTTATATACTATGTATATGGTTTTAGTACATAACTATCCGAAACCTAGAAACACTTCTTGAAAACTCTCCAAAACTCATTTTCTTGAATCATTATATTATATTTGCAGTTAGCGCCAGACTAACAGAAAGTAACCAAAAACTACGAGTAGCATAATGCAACTCTATTATGAATTAAACGTGTGTAAAGAACGTTTTTTCAAATATGTTGGTAAGTACAATGTAAATTTCATTCTACTAAATGATTTTTTTCAGTGTAATATGTGTGGTACGTATAATTGTTTTTTTTCTCTTTGTTCGCAGATTTTAGAGAAACCAAACCGTTTTAACGATCATAAACAGCCCACTTTTTTTGATAAAATAAATAAATAAATGTCAACAGACAACAATGTGTGTCCGTCGGTCCGTTACTCAGCAGAACAATTTTAATTTTTTTTACTGTAACAAAAAACTCCCATGCTCTTCCTTAATCTATCAGTTTTCCGCAACCGCTTTCATTTGTGCAGCTTTTCATATTTAAGAAAAATTCTTCAAACTTACAACATGTGTCAATCTGTAGGCGACCGAAACGAACCTCAACTTTTTAGTTAAACATTTTTATGTTTATGTATAATTATATAAAGCATAAAAGAATTTTCAGTTGTGGTTCAGTAAAGAAAAGTTGGCATTATTCTGATAAACGAAGTTGAATGAAAAAAAACGAAATTGTGAAAAATACGAAAAAACATGTACATTAAATTTATCATATGTAAATAGCAAGCATACAAAATACATTTTAGTTTTATAAATCTATTCTAAAAACAAACAAAATAATGTACACTATAATTTTTTTTTAAAGTACTAGCAAACACAAAAATTATGTATGTAGTATATCTAAAACTTCTACTACATTAAAAACGACTGTTACTTTCAAATTGTTCAAATCATCCTTTAAAAATAGAAAGGTCGTTGTTACATGAGTAATAAACAATTTTAAAAATCCGGAAAAAGATTTGAGAAAAAAATCGAAGAATTACATACAGTTAAAATCTAAAATGAGAACACGGGCAACTAATTCTTGAGAATTTGACATTGATCCAAGGAATGGTCATACACTGCATAACTGTATACCATAAATAAATGCTCAATTGAAACATTCGCGTCCCTTTATTACGATACTAAAGAATAAAAAGTAATTTAGAAGCTATAATATTAAATATTATTTAAGTCTGTTTTAAATACAAAAATACCTAGGTTACAAATCTTATTTGTACTTCTAAAAATGTTTCCAGCTAAAATAATGCATAATCGTTAAACAAAAAATGTATTACGGGTATAAAAATAATTTTAAGTCTGACGAGATGTACCCACTTTATAAAACAATCGTTATCAAAATACTTTTTACAAAAACTGCTTCAATTTATACACAATTAAAATTTATTCGCAACCTATTTACATACAATTGCGTAATTTCAGATTTTTGTATTTTCCAGAATTTTTTATAATACGAAACGCGTATGTATAATATTTTAAGAATGAACTTGTAATATTCTAAGAAGTAAATAATAAGATAAATATATCAAATTGTTACTTAAACAAGATTATCTAAAGATTAAAGATATGTAAAAGTTTTTTTTCTAGCAATTATAAGAAAATAAAATCTTGTGGGTTGTTTAATTTTCGACTTCAAATGTCAAATCTACAGCATGTCGTGTTTTTTTTTATTTCAGTAATTTGGAGTTTAGAGAGAGTTTGTAACTTACATCACTGAAGCGGTACAACCCCAAAAAACATTCTTATTTTAGTATAGATTCAGGTTATAGAAATCTCCACTCTTATAAGAAATAAGTCGAATAAAGACAATCAACTTATTATTATATTATTAAAATCAATACCACGAATAAAATGATTATAAAATATTCGAGTGGTCTTGAAAGATTTGATTAATGGATGTTTCAATTGACTGTTATTATTATAATCAACTCGAATAAATGTTACTTTAAACGGTTTTTTTGCAGAACGCCTTTTGACTCAATGAGCACAATTTCCAAATAACCGCTTAGTCGTCATAATCTTTTTAGTATACTCTGTTAAATGGAGCAATGCCTGTTCTTTCGAATCCCTTAATAATATTGGACGGCGTAAAAGCAGATGGAAACGACAGTCCTACAATTTCGTTTAGTTTGTTTAGTGGAATGCCTGGGTGATTTAACATCAATTGATCAACAGCTTTATTGTAAAATGTTTTAAACGGACCATAACAGCTTATGTCTAAGGATTGGAGATTATGGCTATAGTGTGGCGGTAATGTCAAAAGTTCTATACCGTTTTCTTTGCAAAATCAATACACTGTAGTCCAAATGGCTCTCATGATTATCTAACACCAACAGAATTTTATTATCTTGCCTGCACCTGACAACATCAACTACATGTTCCAAATAAATTTTAAAATTTTCTGCAGTCATCCATCCACTCTTGTGGGTAGCTCCTCTGGACCCGGGCGGTGCTCCGTTTAGCATATGAGCCTTAAAGTTTTTTCGTGGGACAATGAAAAATGGGTTAATATATGTTCCATTAGCACATATTGTTGCACACATCGTTAGAAGTCCCCTTTCAGCCCTAGTTACTTTTCCCACCTGTTTTTGACCACTAGGAGCGATTATCTTGGGTGGCTTGTGTACTGTCGTCACGCTTGTTTCATCAAAATTGTAAATTTGATTAATTGTGAAATTGTGTTTAGACATTACTCCTAAATTGTCAAAAAATTTTGAAACATTATGCTCATTGAAACTGGTGGCGCGACTTAAGCTGGTTGCTTCGGGAGATCTTAAACTTAAATTTGTATGTCTTTTTCTAAACAATCTTATCCATTCTAGTCCTGCAGCGTTTTTTGTATGCCAAGGTGTAGGCACCGATATGCAAGTTCACAAGTGTCTTTAACAGTTAGACCATAACACATTTGTGCAGCTTTAATCAGATAACTACCTAGCGCTTTCTCCTCTTCGTCACTAAATATTTGGCAGAATCCGTGTTTCTTTTCAAAAGTAAAGTCACTTTTTTCTTCATCGTTCATTTGTTTGTACTTAGACCACATTCGGTGCAGGACAGACTTAGTTAATGAGTATTCGGTAGCTGCTGCTCTTATTGAAAGTTCCCCCTCTAGCAATTTTTTCAACAGCAATTTTCATTTTTTCTTTATATTCGCCATGAAAACGTTTACTTTCTTGCAGTCTCATCCCTTGGTTCTTTCTACTTTGCTTTGGCATCTGAAACAATTATTTTATAGTTACACGTTCGTTGTTGGTAATATATTGATACGCATTTATGAGTGGTGTATGTTGGGACGCGTCCCATAATATACCACCAACAAGCGTCCCAAAATATACCATGCGCTGTTTTTTGTGTAACAATTTTTATTTTAAAAAACCTGCTAAAATTAAAACTTTTCACAAAATACATACCTTTAACACAGCTTAAACTTAATCACAGTTAGTTTTATTAGTCTTGATTTAAATTTTTAACAGCACTAGAAGCTTTTTTTTGGTGCACATTAAAAAAACATCACACACCAAATCACCATGAATAATATACCGCGCCATATTGTTGTGCCGATAAATGAGATCTCTGTAAGTAATAAGTTGTGTTTGCCTACAAGGAACACTGTAAGTAATCCATCTAATGTTCAATAGGGGAAGGTAAGTGTCTTTGTCCCACTATAAACCACGTCCCATTATATACCACTTTCCCCTATTTATACATACTTTTAAAAAATTACGTTGTATAATAGTGTACATCAGGTAATATGTATTTAATAGCTTTAATAGTTCGTTTTTTAACAACTTCTTTTGAATTTTCTATTTTCCTGATTTGTTATGTAACTCACATAATGAATAATAAAATTATATAGTGCAATTATTGCTGTTCTTATACATATGTCTATTGTTATTAGCACTTAAAATTTGGAAAAGTTAACGCGAACAAAATAGTGTTTCTTCTCAATGAAATTGAAGTAATTGGATTAAAAATATTCTGCTTCTTTAGACAATTAAATGTTCTTAATTAATTTTTCTTGCAAAAATAATGATGTTACAATTTCATATATACTCTAAAACGAAAGATTCGATATTTCAAGCAAATTATAAAGTTCTTATGAGAAACTTCGTATTGATTTAATTATACTTTTATTAACTCAAGATTTTGAATGAGTTGCAGTAAATAAAGAAGTTCTTAAAAACCAAAAAAATCTTTTAGTATTTGAAGTCAATTAGCTGTTTGCTTATATACAAGCATAGCGTTTGTTCAACTTAAAAGAGATTTATTTCATTTAATATTTTTTTTTTATGTTATGCACGAAAACTAATGTCACTTTAATTTATTCAACATCTATTAAAATCGTGTGCAAAAAACAATCTATATCACATATTACATGCATAGTAATTTCACTGTTTCAGTAAATATATACGTCTCGATATACGTTGACTATAAATTATATACTTTTATTACATATTTCTAAAAAATATAATTGTTTTTAGATATACATATGTAAGCACCGTGGTATGCATATATTTTTAGTTGACTTTTTTTAATCAATGTTAAAATATTAAAACTCTATTACAAATACTTAGTGCAAAAATAACTGAACTCACCTAAATTATAACATTATATATTTATACGTGTTAGAAAAAAATTACATTAACAGTAAAACACGATACAGTGACAAGTCATTTTAAAAGAAAAACTTTTCGACTGTTACTATGAATATCAAAATGTTATTACGTCAGATTCATTGTAAATGTTTATTTAATGATAATCTAACTATACAGAAAATTATAAATCTAGAAAAACCTTTCGGAATTTGAATCTTAATTGTATCTTCAAATGTTTTCTTTAAATTTGTCCGTTTAAAATAATAATTATTGGTCAATTAGCAGTAGTAAATCCAAATAATGGTCTTTTTTTTCAATCTCGCTTTGTATGCAAAGATTCATTGTCAAGATTAATGATTGCTTAAAAATCCAATTAAAAGCTTTAAAACAGAGCCGATTAGTTGGATACACTCGAGAATATACGAATAAATCGTAATTCCAAAAAAATTAAGAAAAAATCGAATTATACGTACAAGATAGAGTATACCCACTTTATTCTTATATTTTGAAAAACGTATGAATTAGTTTATATTAAAAAAATTTAAAGCGCATTTGATAAGCTGGACTTTCGCAATGAACATCTTTAGACCTTAGAATACACATTTTTATTTATTTATTCTAGATTTTGAAGATGTTCAGTGCGACGAAAGCTCAGCTTGTGAGAAACCGACCACACGGGAATTATCCAAAATTGAAAATTTTAATACAAAGTAGGCTGTGGAAACTTAAATTCTGCGATATAAAATAAGTTACTATAGATTCTCTTGCATGAGTCGTAGTGTAGTTAAAGTTAAAAAAGAAATCAAAAAAACTATTTAAAAATTGGAAAACGTGTTTCCTCTGTTTGTAACATAAAGCTGTATTTGCAAAACAGTCTGAAACTATATTATAAGTTCATGTCTTTAGTAAAATGTTAAGTTTAATTTTACAAACTGTAGCTCTAAATAATGCATAATATTCTATCAATTACTAAATTATCTAAGTGTAATAACAGTAATTTACGTAATAAGGGTCCAAAGTAAGGAATAGCATAACGAACGTTAATGCTTTTTTCGCCCATTACGTTACTGCACTAACAAACAAATATTTATGTTTGCGATATTGTCAACACAAAAAATAATTTAATGTATGTATCTAAGTATAAAAAAATGTGTAAATATATATATCGCTAAAATTATATCTTTGGTTATTACAAACATAATCAATATTGATTGGCCACAATTCCAAAAAAGGAAGTAAATAAAGTTAGAATATAACATTTCCTGTAGTGCATTCCTTTCTCTTTTACGCCTATCGAACACTAATTAAAAATAAATTAAACAATCTCTAACTCTAAGCACTAAAATATTTTCTAAAATGTTATTAATTAATTATATCCTCTAAAATAAACTGTTCTATTGCGTAAAACGTATCGTAAAAGATTTTAACAACTATTACCATTATTGTTGATAGGTAATCTTGAAATTAAATAAAAAGAATATACCAGAATTTTGAACACATTAATTAAAAATATGTTACATTGTTAAAAAAATTATTAAAGTTTCCAGGTAACGGAAAAACGAGTGTAGTCTAGCATTAGTTTTAACTAAAGCTTTAGCTTTCGTATTTCTGTTGATAAAAAATATGATAAACACTAGAATTTAAAAAAAAGAAATTAATTACCTTGTGGGGGTAACAACCCTAAAAAAGTAAAAGTAAAAATATATGAAAATAAAAATTACTATAGTTCATACATTTTGAGTTGGGGATATAAGATTAAATACCAACAACCAGTAGAGAAGGTAAAATACTCATTATACCTTGTCTTACTAGTTATGTTTACCTGCAGTTAGAACCTCCCATTCAAAACAAGTACACCCTTTACAAGATATAAGAGAGAGTGCAATAGAATTGTAACGTACCGTTCAAGATAAAGATAAAATAGTTCATTAATATGAATATAAAGTTTTCCTACAGTATTAAAACAATATCAGTAGGTAAGTACTTATAAAAATATATTTACGGAAAGCCATGTTTACGTATTTTGATTATAATAATTACATTTAGACAAATACGTTATCAGTAAAATTAAAAAATATATGTCATTTATTTTAGTTGAAAATGCATCGCAAGAATGGTTTATTTAAGTGAAAAAGAGAGAATTCAAATTCTTATGGTTGGTTTTGGTGACCGAATTGGTACCCACGCGGAAGCTTGGAAATTGTTCAACACGGAAAATCCAAACCATACACCAATTTCGCGCTCAACAGTAAGCAAAATTATGGCCAAATTCGCTGAAACTGGGAGTGTGGGTAACAGGTCTCGTCAAGGTCCTCCAACAATTGAGGAAGATACTAAGTTGGAGATTCTCTTGGAAGTTCAAGAGAACCCCCACAATTCAACAAGGAACATTGTCCGGGATAATGCAGTCGGCAGTACCACAGACAAAAGATTACTTAAAAAGAAGCGGCTTCATCCTTACAAATTCCAACTTGTTTAGGAGCCGAATGAAGACGACTTTGACCGTCGACTCGAGTTCTGTGAAAAATTGATGCTGCGATCATATGAGAATCCAGGTTTTCAGAACAACGTGCTGTTTAGTGATGAACCAACTTTTACGATCAATTGTGAAGTGAATGGTCATAATTGTAGATACTGGTCAAATCCTCGATGGGTTCAAGACAATGATACCCAACACCACGAAAAAGTTAATGTGTGGGCGTGACTATTAAGAAACCGCGTTCTGGGACCTGTCTTTTTCGAAGGAGACTTAAATGAAAAGATGTTTAGATTTCTTTAGATTAGTGCTTGACACACCTCACCCCAGAATCTGGTTTCAACAAGATGGCGCTCCCCCTCGAGAGTTAAGAGGTACCTTAATAAAGTTTTTCCGGGCAGATGGATAGGACAAAGAGGAAACTTTGAATAGCCTGACCGCTCACACGACCTTATACCACTCGATTTTTTTCTATGGGGTAATGTAAAATGAAAAGTTTATTTAAGAGGGGGACGCTTCAATCACATCCATAATTAATTGACAAATTGCTTCTTAAAAAAATTTATAGATATCGTCTTAAAGCGGAGTTCAATTTTTTAAAAAGGAATTTAAACGAATATCAGTCAAGAATTCTGATTTATCATCATCAATAAATATCTGTTTACACAAAGTGTTTACACACGTGCATTATTGTATTACATACATATTTCTATTTATAGAAACATTCACGTTTTTTATTTATTAGTGACCTATTACGTTAGTGATTTTATCGGATTTTATACTTATCAACTCGACTAAACACATAATATAATACGATTACAAGATAAATTGGTGCTTTCAGGTAAAAATGTTTGTTTTGAATTTTCAAAAAAGTCCTGACTACGGTGTCCATGTTTTGTTCACAATACATTTCTGTGTTCTTACTACCAAAGAACCTTATTATTACTTTCTTTGTTACTAGTAAAATTTGGTTTTTGTCCAAGTAAAACTCATATTTTGTTGTTTCTGAATACAAAAATTAATCACATTAATTAGTTTTGTTAGTATTCTAGAATACTCATTTTAGCAATCACCATTCAATCTAAGATTTAGCGGAATAAATTTTAACAAAAAAAATAAAAAGAACTTTACGATTAATTATTCGATCGTAGAATAAAAATGTATATAAAGCTGAATTTTTGCACTGCGATAGTATTTGATTCAGCTTTATATTACATTTCGTTAATCTTTCTTTGAAGTTCAAAACTAGTATCTAACACTGACAATGGGGAAACAGAAAAAGTAGTAAAAGCATGTCAAGATATCCTGAGACAAAGATCTAAATCATGTATTAAAGGCTGGAAGACTCGCAGGCAAAATATTGCAGCATGTACAAATGCAACTGCAGCATATTGCATTATTGTTGATCTCCCTGCAATATGTATGGAACTTGAGCGCGCTGTTCAAGCTACAAGTCAACCTAAGTGTGAGCACAAACATAAACATTCCAATTCAAATACTTGGTCAATTAGCTCTTGTGCATCTTCAATTTTTGAGAATGCAGAAAACATTGTGCTACGGTAAGTAGAATAGTCACTTATACATTATGTAAAATTACTGCATAATTCTTATAAAGCTCCGTAATATATTTTGGATAAAGAAAAAAATAATAAAAATCTTTTTTGAAACGGAGAAAGACAAAATAAAAAAATTACAACTATAGTTTCAATGTTGGTTAGTTATTGAGCTGTTTTCGCAATAAACCATTCGTCAGTTTGATTTTACATGCTTCATACTGATACTCACTAATTTTACACACTATATACTTTAGATTAATTTTTCATACTTTATATTTGAGTAATTTTAGTAATCCTGATTGGTGTAGAAATGTTGATAAGAAAAAAACAATTGAAAAGAAAAGTGAATTAATCGTAATTACATCTGAAGAATATCAAAGGTATGTTTTATTTGTTTACACTAATAATTGACTTGGCAAAAATTCAATTCAAATTTTTTTCACTGAGATGTTACATGATAATCAATTTATTGCTTAGGTAAGTTCAAATTTTATCCGTAACTTTCAGCATAATATAGCACCCTTTGTGTATTGAAACAGATACAGAACCCAAAATCAAACCTTCAATAACTGGAAACAGAATTGTTGAAGTCAAGTACTTCATACTTTGCAGTTTCAACATAGTCGAGAATGTATACACAGGGTAAATTGGCTGTTATTAGTGAATTTCGAAAGGGCCTAGGTCTGGTTAGCTGCATAACTTTACGGTGCCAATTTTGCTCTAAGAAGTTTTAAATTTTACAGAAAACCAAAAATTAGTCCATCGCTTATTAACACTGGAGCAGTTTGAGGAATGCTTGCGACTGAATGCACTTACATGCAATTAACTAAGAAGCTAAGCTGTATGGACATAACAAAAATGTCAAACAATTTGTTTTTAGAATTAGAGTGCAATCTGAAACAGGTATGGATCTTAATATAGTTTAATTTATGAATGGAAAACATATTTTTAAGGAGTGGAAAACATCATTGATGAAAATCCATGCAAGCAGCTGGTAAACTTGAACCCGAAAATGCTATAGAAATAAGCAACGCTTGTGAAGATGGAATTACATGGATAACTGTCCAGACGGTTCGTGGAGTAAACGATCGTACGGGAACAACCACTATGCTCTCTTTGGAATAGTACGGCACTATTATTTCTAAACGTATTACATATGTTAAACTTTTACAATGTTTATTTTTAAGGGTTGGCATCATTGGAGAATTCACGGATGGGCTCCTTTTGTGGGTGTGCGGAATAAATTTTGCATCATATGTACGCGTGCAAAACATAATAAGAAAGATACCAAACCTCATATATGCTACAAAAACTAGGACGAATCTGTCCAAACCATGGAAGTAGATATGGTGGTATAGAAGTTTACTGTTTCTGAAGAAATGCATTGTGTGCGTTACGCTAACGGAGATAGTAGCACCTTTGCGAAAATAAAGAAAAAAGTACCTTACGGTGCTATTGTAAAAAAACTAAAATGTACAAATCACGCCCTTAAAAATTATGGAAAGCATTTATTTAAAATAAAGAAGGACACCATCATTAATTTGACAAGAAGGAAATTACTTACCAAGGATCATGTGCGCAAAAGGGTAAAATGTTCCATCTGCGAACATTCCAAAAATAGGGGTCAAAATACTTTAATCAATTGGGATTTGAATTCCCATTGTTAAAAGCTTTCCAACAATGTGCCACATGACCCCCTTTTTCATTTTTTTTACAAAATAACGACATCTTGAGTTATTGGTAATTTTTATTCTAAAATGTGCCCAACAATAAATAAAAATCGACCCGTGCAAAAGATTTTTCGGAAAATAATTATTTTAGAAATTAACGAGTTTTGTTCCAGTCTTTTGGACCACCCTGTATATCGCTTGAAATGATATTTTCAAACGCTGAATACAGTATATACCTTAACATAATCCACTAGCACAACTAAATACTGGTGACACTAAGTACGAAAAGTGTAATACTTACTACTAAAAAAAATAAGACCAAGTGTTTTTAAGTGGTTTGAATGACGTAAGAAATTTAAAAAATAATACTCCGATAACTACATCGCCAAACAAAATGACCTACGTTTAGATTAACCAAATGTGCAATGCGTTAGATAACTTAAAAATTGCGGATGAATTGAGAAACAATGTAATGTAAAAATTTGTTTCTGGTTGTCATTATGGGCAATACAACCACTGCAGTGCAAGTTTATAAGTTAACAACGTCCTAAAAAACATAAGAAACAAACCATGTTATTCACAGATACACAAGTAACTACATTTTGTTCAAAGAAAATCTTGTCTATACACTATTAAAGTGTAAATATAAATATCGAATTTGACACAAGTACTCAACAGTATAAAAGAAAATTGGTTTATCCACAACCACTACTTAATGTAATTATTCTGAAATCATTTTTAATAACAAAAGTAAACATTTTTACTTTTCTCTTTATTCTATAACAAGTAAAAGAATAAATATTCTCACATAACAAAAATAAAATATGAAGATCAAAACAGTCAAATGTAAACGCGGCGTTTGATGCTTCTTTGTGATTTATATATAAATAGACCTATAATTCAAAAAAATTCTAATAGAAAAGTTTTTAATGTCAGTAACTATACAAAATTATTCAGCTTATACTGTCTGATCATGAAAAAAGTACAGTATGTTACTCTGTTAGAATAAAAAGTCAACACTCGTAGTTCCTCGCGCTTGCAAACTCTCGCGCTCAAAACTTTCGACTCATATGGACACTTTACTGCAAGCTTATTATAGAATATACTATTAAACAACTAGGTACTTTTGATTGAAATTACCTACATAAAAAATATGAGTCAACTGTTATAAATTGATTTGATCTTTGATCTATTTTTCGACTTGAAAAATATTCTCTAGTTACTACATGTATAGTTCAATAAACAAAGTATTAAAATTTAATTAATCACACGATACCTACGTGGTATAATTAATATGGTATTGTAAAATTCGATAAATATTCACAGCCTTGAGTTTTGTTTAAAACATAAATTGAGTTCATTACGCAAAGAAAATAATAATTATTATTTTTATTTAAAAAACATTTTTTAGAAACTGATGCTTGTGGCTAGTCTTTTTAAATACAAATTATCATTTATAATTTAGATAATAACAATAATTATCCTCTAAATATGATCAAAAACTTGAAAATAAAATTTTGTATTCTATTAATATTAAAAATTTTTCAACTCTTACTCAACTCTCTGATAACATTAAAAAGACATATTTTTCTCTTCCTTACATTGATCCATTTTCCTTTCAATTTCAAAATTTATTTAAACGTATTAACATTTCTTTTTCATCTAAATTTAATTTAAAACTTTGTTTGTTAATAGTAAAGATAAAGCTGATATTTTGAATAAATCTGCTATTTACAAATTAAATTGGGCTAGCTGCAATTCTTTTTATATATTTTTTTTTATATATACATTAAAAACAATAATTTTGGTCTTAATTTTTCTAATAATAAATCATCTTTTGCTAAACATATATTAGAATCTAATCACTCTTTTAATTATAAAACTAACTATAAATTTCTTCATGTTTGAATTAAAGCCTTAAATTAATTTTTAGAGATAAAGAAATTATTAAACACAATAATTTAGAATCAGATGCGTGTTTAAATGAAGTTGTTTAATCGTTTAATTATTTTCTTTTTCTTAAATTTTTTATTTTATTTTAAATAAGTTTTATTTAATTTTCTTGTCAATGAGTTATAGCAATTTTATATACCTATCTTGTTTAAAAAAATATTCTTTAATTTATATTGTTATTCTGGCATAACATGTTTATTTTGAATTAATTAATTTAATTTTTAATGTAAGTATATTAACAATAGTTTCAAAGTTTAGATTATACTATTTAATTAATAATTTTAGAGGCCTGATGATGACTGTAATACTTGAAACATGTAACCACAAATAAATAATACATAAAATGGGAAAGGTGCAAATTTAATTATTTTCAAATTTTAACAAAACTCCTGTATAATTTAAATGTAAAGTAAAAAGAATTTAAAGACACTTATAATATTGTTTCGTATATTAAATCAAACATTTAACGCTCAAGTTAAAGGGTTATATTGCATTCATAATATTACAATTAAACTATGACCAGACTAAATATTGAGCACCCTACTTAAATGTTTGTCATAATTACTGACTATATGGATGTGCTTGAAATAAACAGAATTAAGTTAATGTTCGCCAAGTTTGCATGTCACGACAACGTCCAGGAATAGAAGAGTGTCATTATAGTCCGTTAATGAATGGTTGCGAATTTCGGCTTAGCGCTTTATTTGGCGTGGACACTCGTAGTTTGTACCTATTTCGTTCTAACACACAATATTTGAATATAGAGAGAATGGTAATGCTACATTATCGTCGCTGCGGGTTGTGAACTAAGACACACTATACGATTAAAGCATCTGTATTTGTGTCAGGTGTGTTAGAAAGAGATAGTAATCTTTGTTTTAGGCGTATTTTTAAAGACTAAATTGTCTGTTGTAGTCCTTTGACAGTAGTATTCAAAAGTAAATTTTGCGTGTGATATTCCTTCAATTTATAGAAAAAAATTAAACCCTAATTGAAAAGGTAATAAATAATATAATTTATTCTTATAAACAAAATTACCTTGTAATTAACTAGTTTTTGAATAAGTACATTCAAGAATGTGGGTCATTAATATATCATTATTTTACACAATGGAGGTATGTCTACAAATTTGCGTTAGTACTGCTTGTAACAACCGTAAAATGCCAGGAAAGGTTTTCAACGAACGTTGCTATAAACTCACTTTTAATGTGTATGAGTATTTTTGTCGCGAAAGAGATAATATTGGTTCTCTGTGTAATGTGAACACAAAAAAAAGAACCGCAGAAGCTTTAAAAAGCAGCCTTAACACGCTACACAAAATCGTTGAGAGTAAAAATCGGAACATTTCATTGCCAAGAACTATCAGAAAACCACGAACTATTAAGTGTAAAAGTGATGATATACAAGAAGAGCTAAAACATACCATAAGAAACATAATTTATGACATGTATTCCCAAAAGGAAGTGGTTACATTGGAGACAATTAGTGATATATTACAAGAGAAAGGGTTACTGACAGCATCCAGACCAACTACAAGTAAGATTTTTACATAGTCTAGGATGCAATAGCAAAGCACATTGTAAAAATTAAAAGTGGCGTCAGCGCGGGTGTAGTTCCTAAAAAATACCATGGAAATATCTAATCGGCTTCACCACTTCAGATGGTAGTATAGACGAAACGTGGATCTTTTCTAGAGGATCACAGAAGAGATCTTGGCAAGACGACACACCAAAAAGTGTAAAAAATGTGAAGTGTTCAAGTAGTGGGAAAAGATTTATCATTTTACACGCTAGTAATTACGCTAGTAATATGGTTTTATTCAAAACTCTAGTTTAGTTTTTGCGGCAAAATTAAAACCTAGTGATTACCACGACAATATGGACGCTGAAACTTTTGAGAACTGGTTGAAACATCAACTGTTGCCTAATCTACAGGAACCGTCATTAATTATTTTGAACAATACATCAGATCATTATCGGCTTATACAACACAAAAAAATTGCTTTTGCTGACGCGGATTTAAAAGTAGGTACGTTGTAGATGACATTTTTAATGAATATGGTCATTTCGTGCTTAGATTACCTCCATATCATTGCCAATTTAATGCAATTAAGAATATTTGAGTTATCTGCAAATCATATTATGATAAGCACATTGGTACACAAGGTTACTCTGATGCCGCTGTATTACAAATGTGGGAGGATGCTTTGAAACAATGTGATGAAGAAGTGTGGAAAAAACTATTACTTATACAGAAAAAAATATATCTTCACGTGAAAAGGTGTTAGATATAACAGTAGAGCCATTGGTAATTTGTATTAATGGCGATACTTCTGATGATATGATAGTTAATGTTTTCATTTAAAGAGTACGTACTCTTTTTTAATTCTCAATAAAATCTTGTTATTATTAACGCAGTGTTACAAATTAAGTTGTAAATTACATTTACATTACATTATAATTAACAATTTTTGAATACCACTGTCAAAAGATTACAACAGACAATTTAGTCTTTAAAGAGGCGCGTAAAACAAAGATTACTATCTCTTTCTAACACACTTGACACAAATACAGCTGTGTAACGTATAGTGTCTGTCTTCACCACCCGAAGCGACGATAATGTAGCATTTCATTCTCTCTATTTCCAAATATTGTGTGTTAGAACGAAATAGATACAAACTACGAGTGTCCACGTCAAATAAAGCGCCAAGCCAAAATTCGCAATCATTCATTTTACGGACTATATCTTCGATTTCTATAGTTAATTTGATATTTGCGTGTTAATTGTATAGATCAGTGGCTCAGCTTGTACACAACCCTCGCACATGCATTAGTATAAAAATACACTAAACTTAATGCCATTGTGCAATTTATGTTCTACGAACTTAATGGCAACTAAAATATCTGTAATAGAGGAAGGCAACCGGAGGGAGTTCATTATCTGATCCGATTAGCTCTTCTACGACTAGACAGGATCACCGCCGCTGGAGGAAATCCACAGGTTGATTAACAGTGGGGCGAACAAACCGCTGATTCTTGGATGCCATGCTAATGCACACAGCACTTTGTGAGGGAGCACAAACACAAATTCAAGAGGTAAAAAGAGAATTTAATTTAAAAGACAATTTAGACATAATAAATAACGGAGATGCGTCTACGTTTATAACCGTGTCGCACAGTGAGGTTATTGCCTTTACACTTGCTAGTCTAAAAACGAGCAAAGTGATAAAAATGTGGCATGTATCAGATGAACCTTCTTTATCTGATCATAGATACATTGGATTCAACATAGAATCAGACAAGGAACTCGTAATGGAATACAGAAACCCGAGAAAAACCGACTGGGATTTGTTCAACGAAACGTTAGCGGGCCAAATCAGAGACTGTCCCACAGTTGCAAGATCAACGCACTAGCTAGAACTAATGACGAATAGTATTGTTAATTCATTAAAATCCGCATTTGAAGCAAGCTGTCCAAAACTGTCAAACGACCCCCACCCACCCAAAAGAAACTGGGATGCAGTATGCAAAATTCTCAGCTTAGCACTTTCGCACATACCAAACAGCTGGTGAATTGTCAAGGTGGAATTTATACCAAAGCCAGGGAGATCTACGTACGCCTAGGAAAATGCTACTTCACTTCTTTCTTCTTAAACCACTTGAAAAAGTAGTGAATAGGTATATACGGAACAGAGCACTAAAGGCTTCGCCTCTGCACCGAAACCTGGAAAATCTTGCGAGCTAGCAATTCACCAACTAGTAAGCAGATGCGAAAATGCAATCAAATACAATGATATTGCATTAGGTGCTTTTCTAGATATTGAAGGAGCATTTGACAATACTACCTTCACCTCAATTGCAAGGGCAATGGAGAAAAAAGGAATCACCGCTATAGTCCAAAACTGGGTCAACTCAATGCTCAGAAATCGGATAATAACAACTAGTTTATACGGTAGCACTGTGGGAGCCAAAGTGGCTGGCGGATGCCCACAAGGCGGGGTGCTATCACCCCTACTGTGGTGCCTCGGCATGGACGGCCTACTACAACAACTACAAGACGGTGGGGTATTTGCTTTAAGATACGCCGACGATCTCACCATTATCACAAACGAGAAGTTCGGGGCAACTGTATCGAACATAATGCACTCAACACCGTACAAAAAAAGAGGGACTATCGAAGGCCATCAGGGTTCTTAATACAACCAAACGGATGGTCGGGCACACATGGAGATTGAAACCCACAATGACCAAATGGTTATATACTGTGGTAACAAGACCCATTATCACATACTTGTATGGGGTGAGAAGCAACCTGAAAAGCACAGCTGCAAAGCTAAGCAAAGTACAGAGAATGGCATGTCTACTGATTTAACACATTTTAAAGAAATTTAAAGTGATAATAATACCGTCACGAGACGAGTGGACAAAAAACATTTACCCGGGCTGCGTTAAAGACACTATCTGCTACACAGATGGTGTCCAAAATCGCAACGGTACCAGAGCAAGAGTATATAGAGGCAAGCACCATGGGAAGCAATTTTCGCTGACTTTGAGTAATTATGCGTCCGCTTTTCAAGTTGAAGTTGCTGCTATTGACTAGTGTCAGAAACATTATCGATTCGAAATTATACCCAAACGTTCCGATATCGATCATATTTGACAGCCAAACAGCACTACTAGCGCTAAGATCGCCAGCAATAAAACCCAAACTGATTATGGCATTCATAAGCAGTCTAGAAATATTGGCAACCAGTGCAGCTCATTTGTATACCAAAAGACTAAAATATAAAGGGAAACCTAATGGCGCACGAACTAGTTAAAAAATGCACAAAAGGTACATATATCGGACTGGAACCCGTTTTCAAAATTGCCTAAGAGACCGGAAAAAATAATTCGCAGCAAACTTGCAGCAGAGCATAAAAAATATGGAAAATCTTTTCAGGCATGAAACACACAAAACTCTTCTTTACAGAGCCACAATCAAACACTCAAAATCCACTATCAAGCATGAATCGACAAAAGATAAAAAAACTCACAGGACTAATAACAGAACACTGTGACCTTAATAAACACATGCATCAAATGGGAAAAGTAGCCTCTATGCCGCGGGAAGCGCATCAAATTCAACGCAGAACGATGCCACGTAAACTTTTAACGTATTTTCTTGTTCTTTTGCATACGTTTAATATAGAACGGTTGTCTTTGATTATAAATTATGCAAGAATACAGTACACACCCACAAAGAATTTTACTCACGGAGTGCGAAAACAGCCTTAAGATTGATGGTCACTTGAGCGATCCCCAACTAGTTAAATGTAGTATCCCTCAAGGTACAACAGTTCTTGGACAGATTCTTTTTAACATACACATAAATAGTTTACTTAAAATGAAAACGTAAGTAAGATATCGTCTTTTGCGGACGACACTGAACTGCTAACAACTGGAAAGAACTCAAAACAACAGCAGAACACGAATTCCCAATTATTAAAAACTGGTTTAATCAAAAATGATTATTCATCAACTTAGTATTTACAAATACAAAACAACAATACAAAGTGGGAGCAACTAAAGAAATCAGATATTTAGGTATATACATTAATCAACATTTAAAATTGAATGTACATGTTAATGAAATCATAAAAAAATTAAGAACAACGCTGTTTCTGTTTATAAAACCAAAAACAATATTACAAATTAAATACATAAAAACTTTATATCATTCTTTGGTTGAATCGCAATGTACTACGGCATTATTTGACTTTAGACAATTATTTTGCTATAAAATACTTTACTTACAATTTAAATTTAAAAAAACGAATTGAAACAAATAACATGGATTATTTTACGAGATACAAATGTCAAGCGGAAACACAAAGCAGAAAAAGCTACTAAAACTACTGCCCCACGCTCTTACGGTTACCTTGATCCGCGCATATATTCGACTCTTCCCCTAGATATAAAAAACAGTAAAAACAATAACATTTTCAAAACAAAACTTAAAATATGGTTGCTAAATCTACCAAGATATAAAGTTCATGAACTGATAGATATCATAAATACTTAAGCATTAATAAATATTACTATTTATTTTTAATTGCTTTATGGTTTTTTTAATACTATTATTATTTTTGTCTTTATTAATTTATATTATTAATTTTTATTTTATTTATTACTTATTAATTTTAAATTCTAAATTAAACGTTGTCTTCTGCATTGTTAAATTTTTTATTTCAATAACTCAGGCACATTTTACTTCTGTGAGTTAAGTCCGAGCCATTTATTTCTGAAAGTTCTAGGATAGTTAAGTTATTTAAATAGTATACATACTATTATATTATACATGGTTTAAGATAATTATCTTTCATTAATTCGACCATCGAAAGACGCCCCAATAATCAGATGAGGAAGTTCATGTTAATGTAATTTTGGTGAATCGGAGCGAAAAACCACGTGCCTGTTGTTAACACGCGTTTGGCGAGAAAAAAATGGAATAGGAGAGTTTTACAAATACCAGGAGTATCGCAGAAAGAACTAGAAGCTGATAGTGGTGCAAGATTATCGGTGGATGATGTTATTCAACAAACGGTTCGAGGGTACAGGAGATATCTACGCAAGCAGATGTCAAGGGGTTGACTGAATTGATTCTGATTTTTAGTAAACACATATTCTAGCAGTAGGCAAAATGACAGGATTTGCCAAAGAATGGTATCATTCTCGAGTAGATCAAGGAACAATGGCGTGGGCAGCTTTAAAAAGCCATCTGGAATACAACTTCTCCTACCGTCAAGATCGAGTACAATGAATGAAGACATTCGACGCACGAAAGTGGAAACGAGGTGAAAATATTTACGAATTATTATCACGACAAAGTAAAATTGGGTAATCGCCTTCACTTATCAGAAATAGACCTTTCATACATAATTGATGGATTTGAATATAAAAATTTACAATCTCAAGCAAGAAATGAAAGACTTTCTAATCCTTACTAGAACTTCTTCAAGTTATGAATTCAGTTACACAAAATGAATTAAGGTATTATGATGGGGTGCATCACAATACGCAGCATAGAAAGATTTATCCAAAAGTCGAAACAGCAACCACGACATCGCAAGGTCAACGGTTTAGAAGCGGTGAACAAAGCAAATGTTTCAATGGTGTGTTAATGGGTCACAGGACGATGTACTGTCGTAAACCAAGATTAGAAAGAGGTAGTTGCTATCGATGTGGAAGACCGGCATATATCGCAAAGCAATGTAACCATAGCCGTCCAAATAATACAGATAATGCTCCACCTGAACATCATTGAAAATAAATTGGTACAACTGTATGTGGTTAATTTTGAATTTAGCATGATAGGTAGCTCGCAGACAGAATGCTTACATAAAATCCAAGGTTGATAGTGGCAGTGCCATTAATTTAATTAAAAATAGGTACATACCACAGCATGATTAATACAGATTTTTGTTTAAATTCTTTTATAGGCATTAATGAAAGTAAATTGAATGCAGTAATGAACTTGCAACTTGCATATAGCTGTTAATGATGACGTAGAAATTTTATTTTATGTAGTTCCAGAGGATACTTATGTCATTTAATTCAATAGTAGGTAGAGCTTTTATAAGTAATAAAAATTTAAAAGTAACTTTTGATGATGGTGATGTTAAAGTGAGTAAGAATTCTGAAGATAATGCAAACTCTAAAATTGTTTTAGATATAATGAACATTCAGGTGGAATGCGATCTAAAGCGAGAACGGGAGTTAAGGATGAGCCCAGATATTCTGTACAATATTAAACAGATTGTTCAATTATATGCTAAATATGAGTATGAGGTAAGTCGATCCAAACAAATCAATCAATCCTATAAAATGAAAATTCAATTAAAACATTCTCAACCTATTAGCTTTATACCTCGTACAATACCTTTTGCGGATAAAGACAAATGAAAAAATATTTTAGATGATTTAATGTATAATAATGTTATAAGACCAAATCATTCACAATACGCACCACCCATTGTATTGGTGAAAAAGAAGGATGGTAATACAGGACTTTGTGTAGATTATCAGGCGATTAATGAAATAACTGTTAAGGACAATTATCCAACACCGTTGATTAACGATAATTTGGATCGTTTAAGAGATAAGATGTATTTTAGTTCTTTAGATTTAAAAAATGGGTTTTACCATGTCGCGATGCATCCAGATTCTATCGAGTTTACTTCATTTATTACTCCGGTAGGTCAGTTCAAATTTTTAAATGCCGTTTGGTTTGGGAAATGCTCGTCGTACGTTTCAGCGGTACATTAATTGGGTGTTTCTAATAAGGGCAGATAAGATATTATTTTAAATCTTGATGATATTCTTGTAGCTACCGGCTCAGTGCGAGAACATTTAGATATTTTATCAACACTTTTTAACATTGCCGCGCCAAATAATTTAATCTTTCGGTTGAACAAATGTTCCTTTCTCATGAATGGAATTAGTTATCTAGGATATATTATTAATAATTTAGGTATTAAACCAAGTGATAAGAATTTAAGAGCAATAAAAGATTATGCAGTCCCTAAAAACGCTAAGGAAGTTCACAGGTTTGTTGGTCTAGCTAGTTACTTTAGGTGGTTTATACCTCAATTTTCGTTAGTGGCTAAACCTTTGTACGATTTAATCAAGAAAGACGCGAAATTTAAATTTGCTAAATCCGAGTTAGATGCTTTTGAAATTTTGAAACAAAAATTAGTATCTTCTCCTATGTTAGCAATCTATTCTCTAAATTTGAAGACGGAGTTACACTGCGACGCTAGTTCTCATGCATACGAAACTATATTATTACAAAAGCAGGAGGATAATAAATTCAGACCCGTGTTCTATTATAGCAAACGGCTGCTATAAATGGAATTCAAAGATTCCATGTTTACTTATCAGGAAGGAAGTTTAGATTAGTCACGGATTGCAATAGTTTCCGTCTAACCTTGGTTAAGAAAGACATAAATCCACGTATAGCGAGATGGGCTATGTTTTTACAACATTCCGATTTCGATATTGTACACAAAGCAGGTTCCAAAATGTTGCACATAGACGCTTTAAGTAGGGCGCAAAATATTTTAGTATTAGAGATGAATAATTTTGAACAATTACTATCAATTAAGCAAGACGCTGATGTCTCCATTAAAAATATTCGAAAGGAGTTAGAGATTAGAGAAGATAATTTTTTTGAGCTTAAAGACGCACTTGTTTATCGTAAAGAAAAGATTCAAAATTACTATTTTATGTACCGGAGCCGATGGAAAAAAATGTTATCAGAACAGGACATGATGAGTTGGGACACCTTGGAGTAGATAAATGCTTTGAATTTTTGAGTCGGACATACTGGTTTCCAAAGATGAGAACAAAAATTATAAGGATCCTATTAACAACTGCCTAAAGTGTTTTCACCTGAACAAGGAAAAAGCAAGAGGGATTTTTACATCGAATTAATAAAAAATGCAACTTACCTTTGTTTCAAACAATATACATGTCGATCACTACGGTCCGCTAGGAAAAAGACTAGTACGAGGTTACGAGTATGTGTTTCGTTTCATAGATAGAAGGCTTTTTCCAAATTGGTTAAGTTATATGCGTGTAAGTCCACTCAAGTGAGTCAAGTCATAAAGCATCTAAATTCGTATTTTCAAAATTACAGCAACCCGAGCAACGTATTATTTCTAATCGTGGCTCGTGTTTTACCAGTAACTCATTCAAAGATTTCTGTCGCAACTAACTTTATTGACCGCAACCCTTTTAGTAACAACTCATACACCTAGAGCTGAATAGACAGAGGTTTAGGAACGTACTGAACAGGGAGTTAACCCCTTGCATGTTATCAAAAAATATGTGAAGTTCTGTAACAGATAATGAGGTAAATGTCTTCTGATCAGATTAAGTTTATACTTTGAGCAATACTTACCATCGAACCTTAGGGAAAGAGTCCTAGTAAAATTCTTTTTTGGGATAAATCAGGTCGGGAAAGTAGAGATCATTATAGAGATCTCTCATTCTAAATGCGTAGTGATGCTGCAAGAGAATATTGTTAAAATACAGGTAGAAAATGAATTGTCTTATAATAAAGATAGAAAAGAAAGTTCAAAAGTATAATGTCGGGGATTATGTTTGATAAAAAATGTATCAGTCCAACAAAAAGCTAATTCCTAAGTACAAAGATCCATACAAAATTATAGAAGTTTTTTGGTTAGAAATCGATTTGTAGTGGGCGACATTATGAAAAATTTCTCACATGTCGCATATATTCTAAAGGAGATTATTGATAACCTAAGAATAGATTGGCACAACAAAATAGTAAGATTGGTAAGAGTTAAGCTTAGCAGGAAAAAAGTGTGTGCATGGTGTTAAGTAGAAAATAGGTAATAACTACATGATTTAACATAATTTATCTTTCATTAATCTTCGTCTATCCAAAGACGCCTCTACAGATTTTTTTATCTCACAAATTTTGTTAAAAATTAAAAAATAATAAGAAAAAGATAAATTACGTTACGTTAGCAGTTTCCTATTATGAAATAAATTTTATTATTAATCATACTAAAAACAATTCTATAAAATATGATTTTAAGTAAATTACTGTGCATAAATCAGTAAAACGAAAAAGGTAGTGGTTATCATTGTAGCAGATCATTGTACGTACAATTCTAGTAGGAAATATGGAAATCTCCTACAAACGTTTCTAAAAACAGTCTCCCTTTGCACAAAATAAAAACTGCTTTCTCTTATTCAATTGAAACAGATTTGATTCAGATTTACGTGACGAAATCCTGAATTTATCAGCACAATAACCAAAAGTGCCGTCAGATGCTATAGTAATAGTTTCTATCAAACCATTACGACGACATACAAAAAATTAGGTTGTGACAAAAAAATTGCTCATGAATTTGAGTAATTGATAAAAGTTCTTCTAGCGGGACTAAAACAATTGAAAATTATTTTGTTTACGGAAAGACATTACAACGATAACCTTTTAGATAAAGTTCTTTTCTCGGATCCCAACTTCAAGGAATTGTTAACTGGTAATCATTTGATATATGGCACTTGCCTATATGTAGCACTACTGACACCAAGACATCTAAAAATTTATTTCTGACTAAGCAAATACATGTTAAACACTGTTTTAAATCTTCTTTGAGTGAATTGCAACTCAACACTATTCAAAACTGTTTTGAAATACATGATACTAGTTATATTGTAAAAGTAAATCATTATTGTGCTTCATAGTTTGATATTACAAATCTATTTGAATATATTGAAACATCTTAATAATTACTGATATTTAAGTGATCCAAAAGAGAAGAGAGCGATTGTTTCATAGATAGTATTAGAAGAGACGTGCTTTAGCAGTACTCTGTATAATAGCAAATTAAGAGTAGATGATGTAGAAATATATAGATCAAAAAAAATATTAATTGAATAATACTGTGCTCTTTCGCAAAACTGTAATAAAATTTAAGAAAGCAGTTACTTCATTTCCCTCTTTATCTTTTTTTAAAAACATTGCCAGTGGGCGTGATATGTTTCATCCTTGATTTGAATGTAAGGCAGTAGTAATAAAAATAAGAATAGTGAAATTAGTAGACTACAACTACCGGATATAAATTTTATTACCAGTATGCCAAATTTAATACAAGTACTATAGTCTCTGGGTATATATCTGTTGATTAATTGTAGTATATGTATGGTTTTTTAAAAAATTGTCCATAGTGTGTCCATGAAGTAAGAAATAAAGATTTCTTATTTTGTTTATATCGCTATGTGGAAGACGTTTTTTCTTTCCTCTGGATTTATAAATCTTAATTTTAATTTTTTAGTTTTATTATTTTGGGGCCTATGACGTGATCGACATTTTTTAATAAAAACCCCCTATTTATACGGTGGCGTAAGTGAAAAACTAAAATACAACACCTGATATAGAGTATTTAAAAATATGCAGTTTTTAAGATATAAAAAAGAACAAACCAATAAAATGACAAAAATAAATAAACTTCAAAAATTGAAAGAATTTCAAAAGTAATGTCATGAACGAATTTAAAATTATATAATCCACGCTAAGAAAATTACCACTCATTTTACTTCGTGAGATACAGATGAGACTTCTTCTAAAACATTATCTGTTATTTCATATGATCGGGATTATTGTTATAATCTAACCTTACTCTTTGTTTTCACAGATCTTCAAGTTCTCGAGAGGTTTTGTCTGATATACTCCGTCACTCTTAAAAGAAAAAATAATAAAGTGGGATGAGATCTACAAGCCTCTAGGTATTTTCTAACACAAAGTGAATAATGGCGGTGCACCATCTTGTTGAGGCCACACATTAAGACTCGGTAAATCTAAGTTTTCGCTTTATTTGGAAATAATATCACTAGATCCGGTATCTAACAAATTGTAAATACTTCTCACCATTTAATAGGCCATCAAGAAAATAAGATCCCAAAACATAACCACTGGTAAAACCTACGCAAACATTTAATTTTAGTAAATGCTGTTTACATGGCTTTCTTGCATCTAGTGGGAATTTTCACTGCATGCTTTCAGAACTCAGGCCTTAGTCCCATTATTGTGCATACTAGATATTATTAGTGTGTCCCTTACATTTTTTTGGGAGGGAGATGATGTCTAGAAAGGTCGGGGAGGTCCCGGCAGCTCTCGTAAGAAGATTTAAAGTTCCTCAGATATATTGATTTAAATTGAAAAGATTAAACTCTAGATAAATAACCAGACTTGAATTTTGCAATGAAAAACCAATTCCTGTACAGAGTTATCTGGACCAGTTTCTGTGTATGAAAAGGTTTTTTTAATATGGTTGAAAGGCAAATATAGAAAGCAATTAAAATTGTCATCCTAATATGTTAACATTCTATGGTTTCTCAAGTTATAATATTTATGTTTCAGTTTAGTTCTACAGGAGTTCTACTCTTTTGTAACACACAATAGCTTATACAAAAATCGAAATAATCTCAATTTATTAGTGTATTTACACTACATATTTTTTTATTCCTATTGGAATGCAATGGTTAAAGTTGACAAAAGATTGGTGAATAGTAAAACTTAATAAACGTGATGATATTTGTTAATGCAAATGTTTTAAATTAATCATTTAAAGGCGAAAAAATAATACATAGTTCAAAGATGAATCATATTTTTTTATAAGCATGAAGTTATATACTATTGCAACCAGCCATAACACAGCTATATCATAACATTTAAGTTTTTCTAAAATTCAAAACAGCCAGTTTAAAGAAGAAAAATTGCAGTGTGAAAACATGTAAATTTAAAATAAATAATTCATGTAATTCTGAAAGTATGTTTTTAGATAAATATCAACAAAAAGAAAATCATGATCTTTTAATTTTAAATTGCATTTTGATGTATACATTTCTCATACATGCTCTTTTAATTTTATAAATAACTGCTAATTTTTATGTATTAGAAATTGCTTGAATTGTTTATATTTAGATCTAACTACATATAAATCTTTAATTTTAAAGATGTTTATATATAACCATGTCCAAATGAAAGACTTCCTGTTTACATACAGACAATTGTACTATAATCGATTGAGATGTAGAGTTTTATATTGTTCCAACACAATCTGAATAGTGCTTGCTTGAATAAACCATGAAAATAAAATACCTTAACGTGTCAAAATAAAAATGTAGTTACTTACATTCGTATACTAAATATGTATTAATTCAAGCTGGCACTAAAATAAATCCTAAAGTTGCAAGAAAGTATTCGATTTGATTATTACCACTGTAATATCGATATGCTAAATTGGAGTCCTAGACCAACATCGACAATATGACTTATGATTGATATCACAAATCCAGCTATATCTAAATCTCTGTATTAACTCTGTCTTTCGAAGGTAATCGATCCACCTCTTATCCCTCTAATAATGTTCTTTGTTACACACATTTTTGTTTGATAAAAATGCCATTACCCTAAAGATGCTACATATTTACACACACTCGACCACTACCTATCACATAGAGTATATCACACTGACTATTATTATCACAATTTCAAATACTTCTCTATTATATATGTAATACTGCTACCAACAAAACAAAATTAAACTTATAATAACCGAACAAAGCACTAATTTTTGCAAACTATGTGATATATTTAATAATAGATATTTTCGATTAATACATCTAAACGATATTCATAAACACTGTATGGATTAAAAATAAGTACAACAGAGAAATTATAAATGTTATACAAGATTTAACACTATCAAATGTGATAATCATCATTCTATATTAAAGAGATGATGACCTTATGGGATGAACAATACAAATCAGTGTGCAGTGTTGTAAATTATCTATATAAGTTAACATAGATAAATTAATCTAGATTAATATTTACGAATATATTTTTATGTAACTCTAAATAATATTAAAAAATATATATTCTACTAATCTGCATATATACTATATAATTTTTATTTAGATTATTTAAATTATAAATGTTATTGTACATTGTATGTATGTATATAATGTAGGTATGTAAAAAAATCAATGTCTTGTAAAATTGCATTTTGTACATTACAATATTTATGTAATTTTTGAGTAATTTCGCCATTTCCGTAGTAGTTTTTTGAGATAAAATCCAACCATCGTTATTACTATCTAAATTATTTCATATATAATATTATCTGTTATTTATATAAAGGTTGTGGTTTATCTATCATCTAATACTAAATAATTTTTTATAATTTACAAATTATCCTAATTACAGCACTGTCAGTATGTCTAGAATACATTTATAATAATGGTATCATTCTATAGCATCTATTGTAAAATTAATTTTTTCAAAAAAACCCATTTTGGAATGAAATTGGTTTTTATTAGTACATATTAAATGGTTTACTTATAATTGAAACTTTTGTAAAAAGGTTATTTTTAAATATTTTTACACAGATTACAGTGCCCATTTCAAAAATATTGTGCCTACTGCATCTAAGAGCACCAGGGGGCGCCGTCAGCTTGTATTAAAACTACTCATGTTCTTTTATATGGTAACGTTTTGTAGTACAGCCAAGTGTGCATTTTTAACCCACTGTGTTTATTTAGTAAAGACATTAATCCAAACACAATTACATAGTAATTATTATTAATTGCAAGAAACAAATATAATACATAAAATAGAACAATTTACAATTTATTTTATTATATATAAGATGTCCAGAGTTCATTGATGCAATGATAACACCGTTTTCATGTTTTTTAATGTGCAGTCATAGATTGCAGTCATAGATTGCAGTCAAATTTATAATTGTTAATCCAATTTTTTTAATTTCTGTTTTGGTTTACTATTTTATTCGAATGTCTTCCGGGTTTGGACCGTGTCATAGTTACCCTTCCAGAAGCTACCAACGTTTCGCCCACTTTCGTAAGGAGGCTTCATCAAGGGCGTGAGATAATTCGCAAAAACTCAAAACAAGCAATCGAAATCTAACTAAGAACTTCTCAAAAAGTTAGGTTATCCACTTGTGAAACAAGCCATAAAATAAACTCTGAAAAGGTAAGAAAGACAGCGCTAACCTAAAAAGCAAACGAAAATCTAACAAAGAACCACTACCGAGGTTAAAATCAACTTGTCTAGACCAAGCCCAGATTCTAAACTAATAGAAGTGACTTAAGAAGAAATAGTCTCCGTATTTAAAGGGAAAAGGATCGTCACGGATAATTAGGCTCGACCCTGATTGGGTTACGGTTGCTAGGGGGCGTGTTTTTGATAAATGTCTAATAACCAGGAACCAAGAGGGGATAGTTTGAAACCACGTCGCGATTGAAGTTATTGGGGTGTTTGATGATTTCTATCATTTTCTTGGAGATTTCCTGTTGAAAAGAATGGAATTTGGCAATCAAGGTAATATTATTAAAATCTATTTTGTGACCTGTGGTGAAATGATGTTTAGCGACCGCAGACTTGGAGAGTATACCCACTGCTCATATACAACGATCATGTTCTACCGAAATGCGGAGTAATATTGGAACGACCGGTTTCACCAATGTCTGAGCTAAACTTCACAAGAACAGGGAATTTGGTATACACTTTAGAGGATAAGAAAGTGTAGAGAAATTTGTCTTTGGGAGAAAGGAAGAATCTGAGAGATTTTTGCCTGTCCGGAGGTTGGTGAATCTGGGTTTAATACCATTCTTTGAAGAGAGTTTCCCTATTTGATCTGTAACCTTGCCGAATGTAGAATTAAAAGGTAATTTTGGGTTGGATTCAGGAGTAGAAATGTCATGAGGTATTCGAGTACGACTTGGATGTAAGCGACGATTAATAACTCTATGAAATATCTCGCTTTACATAGCCATTGTTTACTAAGAGTTCTAAATCAAGATGATTGAGTTCTGAGTCTAGATTCTCAGCTTATCAAATAGAAAAAGCGGGATGACCTAAAGATTCAACAACAGAACGTTTCTATGTATATGGATGATGATGAGAGCAAACATGAAAGTATCTGTCCGTATGGGTGGGGTTTGCGATAAACAGAATGGCCCAGAGAGATTAAATCGGGCTTACAAGTCACAAAAACGTCAAGAAATGAAAGAGTACCATTATTTTAAATTTCTATGGTAAATTTGATATCTGGGTGTTGGTTGTTTAGATGATGCAGAAATTTAGACAATTCAAGATGACCATGAGACCAAACAATAAACGTGTCGTCAACATATCTAAACCACCCCTTAGGTTTTAATATTGATGATTCCCAAAGCAACCGTTTCAAAGAGATTCCATAAAAATGTTAGCTTCTAACCGGTGATACAGGAGGGCCGCATGGCGGCACCAGAAACTTGTTCAATAAAACTTATTATCAAATTGGAAGTTAGTAAGAAGATGGTTACTTTTTTTAATAAGAGGAACCAAACTCAAGTCCTTGCCATGTTGAGACAGAATCTGTTTGATGATAACCAGCGAATCCTTAATAGGAACTTTAGTAAAGAGTGAAGTAACATCAAAGCTCACGAGAAGATCTTGGAGATCAAGTTTTTATAGTTTCTAGACGTTGAATAAAATGCTGGGAGTTGATAATGCGAGAAGAGGTATTACCTGTAAACTCCCGGAAAAGAATGTTTGACAAAAACTTGGCTAGCTTGGCAGGTAGGAGATTGGATAGTACTAACGATGGGTCGAAAAGAGAATACCTTGTTTTGTGAATTTTGGGAAGTCCGTATGTGCGAGGTGGTTTAGAATCTGATGGGAGTAAGTCGACTGTTTAGATTTCAGGAAGTGGTTTGGAAGATTTGATGGTTTGGCTAACCTCGCGTTCAATCCTCAAAGTAGGGTTATGGATTAAGAAGCGCGTAAGTTTCCTCAGACAAAATAAAATTGATTTTCGTAACATAATCCATTTGGTTCAAAACTACGGTGGCATTGCCTTTGTCGGCTGGAAGAACAATAATATCAGGGTTCTTACGAAGACTTTTTTAAGAGCTGACTCTTGCGACTTAGAAATGTTAGATTTAGGAATTTTTAGATGATTCAAGGATTTTGCCAGTGTTAGCTACAAATGGGATGGAGATGTGGCAAAGGAAGATGTCTTATAGAAGACTCAACAGCACATAGAATATCTTCTGTTCTTCTGTTTGGTTTGCTCAATAAAACACATTTGGCACTAGTGATTAGAATTCTAGTTCTTTTTTTACGAACTAGTTCACCAGGTCTCGTTCAGCGAACTCAACTGGTTCAATGTACTAGTTCTTTGGTGCCATTTAGGACGACGCATCGAAGGATGCATAAAACAGTTTATTAGTGCAGATTTGCATTTAACTCTGGTATTTTTGTTCCGTATTTCAATTAGGAGAATGCGCGCGATGCATCGGTATGCTTGCAAATAATAAATTAAAAACTGAAACGCGCTTTCAAATTCACAATTTTGTTGAAAATTGGTGTAATCTTATTTAGCAAGTCTGGACCAAAAAGTTTTAATTGGACGGAAGAATCGATTTTCTAATCACTTTTGTAGACCTTCCTTTTAAAAAAAAATATTAATTAGCAACTGCAAGAGATACACGATAAAACAGTTATATGAACACAATAGTATCCCGATTGCGCAAGGGTACCGACGAATTTGGATTGAGTACAGCAATTATAGTAATCAAAGTAACGAATATAAAAAACACGTAATGATAATCAGAGATAACTACTGTGGCAAAACACCTTGTAGCCAATGCAGTCTAGAAGAGAAAAAGTTTTATTAACGTTATCAAAATTAAGTGATAGCTAATACAAGATTTGCAAAGAGCAAAATGTAATAAAAGAATGTACTAGTTCACTTTATAATAGAGAACTAGCACATTTGAATTCACTGAAAAAGACCAGTTCAATTGAACTAGTTCGTTCAGAGAACTACACATCACTATTTGGCACCCACTTCTACTGGTGTTGTGCTATGTGTTGTAATTTTTGTATGTTGATGTTTTAAAATCTCAACCATTGAATCAATTTAATTTTTACAAATTTCTAACTCATTTTTAATTTTTTTAAATTTTGGCATATTATGATGTTACGCTCTGTATTCACATCTTTTAAAGCTTTTGTATGTTGATAGCAATGAATAATAAAATTTGCCTTTCTTCCACGTCAAATCAGATAACACTAAAATTGAGATAAATATGAAGTGAGAAGTTGAAGTTTATAAAACAAATAAAATTTTTATAATAAAGTATTTAAAATTTATTTTAAATGGCTACCAGAAGTTTAACAGAAATATTTGTATTAATGAGGAACAATGCCATACGAAATAGGCATATATATGCAGAGGTACAAATAATTCAGTCTTAACTTTCCATATTACAATATTTTCCAGGACGTTTCTGAACATATGGCCTTAGTTGAACTATATGATGTAGAACAAGGATCAGGTGATGCTGTCAGAATGCACCCCCCTGCTTGGATTGATCAATTCTTGGAGAAGCCCAATTTACAATAACAAAATTAAAAGCTAAAATAAATGATCTGCATATGCTACATTCTCAGCATTTACATAGGCCTACATTTAGTAGAAAATTCTGAAGAAGAACCTTTAATTGAAACTTGCACATCTGAAATTACATCTATGTTTTAATAACATTCACCCGAATATAGTTCAGTTCATTAAAAGTCACACATTAGAGGGTATACCTAAAGAGCGGCATTTAACAGCAAAGCGTAGTTAGCTCTTTATGCAAGTGCTCTTTTACCAGAACTATCAATTTTTAGTTTAAGAAGTTCACAAAACACATACATTAAACAATTAAAATCTAGAGAAGAAAAGATCTAAAATGTATTTTGAAAATACATCATTTGAAAATGATTTTGATGTATTTACAAATCAGGGTGATAATATAGATGGATTTTTTGTAAATAGTTCTAAACAAATGACTCAACAACAACTGCTTTATTTAGAAAGAAAGAAAATACACAGTTTGCTCAGCAGGGAACAGGAAATAGGGTTCTGTTATTAGGTCTATTATTGAACTGAATGAAATTTTTAAAGACGCAAGTCAGATGGTGTCTGATCAGGGTAATTATTTTAAATGTAGAATAGGTTATAACATAGAACAAACACATAGTCAAGTAATCAGAAGGGTTCAAGCAATTACAGAAGGCCGATGTACTTCAAAGGAAAAACTTGAAAAATGTGGGCAATTATTATTTTTAGCAGCTACTACAATTGTATTTATTAGTGTTTATGTTAATTCTATATACTAAAATCCTAAAATGCACACTCAGACTGATATAAAATACTGAGAAACTAATATAAGTTTTGTTGGTATTTAAATACAATTTCTAGTCTTTATAGTTGTAGCTTAGTGTAATTATTTTGTTCAGAATGTATGATGTAAAAACTAGAAGATGCAACACCTGTGTAAAACTGAGAACAGTCGTAACTCAAATATGTTATTTTCAATTTGTGCCTTATTTATTTTATTGAAATTGTGCGTTTTTATTTTAAACTCTAATTATATTTATTTTTATTAAATATTTAGAGAATAGCTTTTACGAATGTACTAAAACTGACAGTGTTGTACGATTGTGTAATTAAAAATATTAGATCACTGAAACTGGTTAATAAAAAGTACTTATATGCTTTAACATCTTGCTTACAAATGATTTTTAATTTTCTGATATTACATAGGACACAAAATACATGTTAAAATTAAATCAGTTTTACTAAAGTATTTATTATACATTCAGTTAAGTATATTATTTTCTTTACAATAAAAATATATATTAAATTGTCAATATATTGCTCAAATTAACAGAAAAACTATCCACAATTTCTTGGCCTTCAAAGTTTTTTCCTAGAGTTAAATAGAGAAGTGCTGAGTTGTGACAATTTTTGTAAATAATAATCAAAATTTCCAGAGATAAAATTATTTCATAATTTCAAATGAAGTATTATCATTGATTATTATTGAGTATATTATTAAAATAAAATTCTCTAAAAAGTCCAATTTTTTAAATTTGTTTGGTAAGTAGCAAAATGAAAAGCAAGCAATGGAAACTAAGATTAATTGACATTGATTGATATTATAGTTAA